>OX393578.1:20220686-20566369 GCA_947652605.1 Elmis aenea
ATTCTAGTAAAGTAAAAAATATATTTTTTATTGTTATTTACAGACATATTTTACAATTAGACAAACATTTTTAGAGGTTAAATGTTTTACATTACTATAATGTTTATCTTGCCTTATTATTTCCGGCTTAACAGTATATAGTCACTTAATATTGTTTCCTATATTGTTATTTGTAAAAAAAAGTTTGCATAATTGTACGAATCAATTATAATCAAATTTAAACATTATAAACTCTAATCTAATTAAACAGTAATATATCAAAAATAACGTTCACAAAGTGAAACCATTGCATTTAGCGTAACGTTGTTGATATTCCCATAGCCATCATACTTATAACAGACTTTCCTAATTTAGGCTAATTAAAAAGCAACTTTTTCAGAATAATTTAAAGAAATAAAAACTTTAACACATAAGAAGCAAAAACTATCGACTTTTTAAAATTGTTGTCAAAAGTGGATGTAAAGGTCACTGCCCAAACTGTGTAACTTAACAACGTTTTTATATTAGACTTATTAGGACTTTTGAAAGTAAACCAAACATAAAATGTTGACGAAGAGTGTTTTTATAAAAATAAGTTATTAACAATCCTCGAAGTGATAAAAAGATTTGCTAAAATTTTCTAAAGTCCTTTTGGTAATGATTTTTACCGATTTTTTTTATTTCTGCTTGATAAAATACATCTTGACTGTTTCAAATAATAAGCAACACATTAAGTTATAAATCTTAGTTAAGTCTGGGAAATCAATGTATAACAGTACGATAATTGTATGTATTATCATAATAGTTCTTAATGCAGAAAAAATTTATGTGATTTAAAACAATATACTTTATTCAAAATGCATTTCGTGTTATTGTTAAATGCTTTAATTATCATACATTCTTTGTCAATTCAAAATTAAGAAAGTGTATAATAGTAACAACCGAATTAATTTTTTTAACGTCTGTTTCTCAACTCAATCAAAAAGCAAGAAAAATCTTTTTTGTTCTACTTTAGACCAAACGGATTACATTTAAAGCGATCAGGTCAATTTCAATCATTTATGTAAAGAATTATGTCACCTATTTAAAGAGGTAATCAATACAAGTTTAATAAAATTATTGCACAAATTCCTTAAATAATTTCAAATTCTTATAGCGAGCTTTTTCCAATCGTAAAACAGTTCTTTTTTACATTCTTGGGTACAAACTTTTGTGTTTACGTTCAGAGAATTAAAGTTTTATTTTTTTACAGTGACAAAAGTTACGCACATTGAAATATTCTGAGATACAATTTTCAGAATTTTAAATGTAAAGAATTATCAGAATTTTAAAGGTAAAGCTTGACAATGAAGAAAAAAATATGTTTCGGCGAAGGGATCATTAAAAAAGATTTTGAGAACTGTAGAACGTTTTTCCTGTTCTAAAAAATATATGTTAACCTTTAACTAGTCGCGTGTACTGTGTATACATAACTACTCGCATGGCGCCTCGGAGGCACCATTGGGGTTTTATAACAATATTTTTGACTTAAAATCTTAAAAATGTGTTAAACTGCTTTATTCATGAAATATAAGCTAAATCTTAAAAAGAATAACAATGACTAAATAAATAATAAGATATAAGAAATATATATCTGTATATAAAACATAACTGTAAAAACAGTTTTTTTTTTTTTTTTTAATACGAATCAAACATTGGATGCAAAGCATTCACTGCACAATTTTATTGTATGCTCTGAACAAATATTTTTATGGCATTGCGAACAAATTTGTTGCGAATGTCGATTTTTAGCCCTAGGGCATAAATGATAGCGTTCATGCCGAGTAGCACATAATTGCATTTTACGGACTGTAAAATAGAGAAATATGAATAATACTATATAATTCGTATTCCTAAAAGTACAATTGAGGAATACATAAACAGATATTAGTGACAAAAAATAATTAAAAATGTAACAACGATTTAAAAAACGCTTGGCGCCTCTGCGGCGCCGTGCGACTACTTAAAGGTTAAGAGCCGCGCAAAGAGTTTTAAAGTCCTTTACAAACTCAGTAATAGAGACAACCACCTAGCTTTACTGTACCGTAGTAGTCCTTGATACTGAACCTATTTTATCACAAATTTCCTTAACATTTTCAACTCGTATTGAATAGACATAAAAGTATGAATTAACTTCTACTGTTATAGCTTTAATATCAACTGGCATGAAAGACATTTTTTGTGCGATCGTACTAGAAACAGCTGTTTGACGGACGCGTTAGCAACCATAAAGTACTGCATTACCGGCCCTATTCTTAGCAACGGCCGTAAAAGTTACTTTTCAGGCCGTTACCCTTAGCAACGGCCGAAAAAGTAACTTTTACGGCCGTTGCTAAGGAGAGGGCCAGTAATGCAGTACATACGCCGTCATCTGTCAGTGACAGAATGTCACGTAGTTTCTAACCTATAATTTTGAAAATTACTAAAAATTTAAATTGTTTTTAGTTCGATCGCACAAAAAATGTAATATGCACCTCGGCCAAAACGTACTTTTTGGCCTTGATACATAAATAACTATTATACCAATACTAACCGAATTGTTCCCTATGTGACCGGCACAATAAACACCAAATTATTTATTACACACATTATTTTAAGATAAAGGACAAAATTGAGTTTTCAAAACCAAAATAAATGTAAAGGAGATCCCTTTGAAATAGAGAACTGTCCTTTATAATAAAGGACGTGTGGTCACCGTAGCCGTAATGTAACCAACGAATACAACATTTCAAATGTTCACTGTTGATAATAAAAAAGTAGTAGGGTAAGTCCGGGATAGATGCCCCACCTTTTTAGATGATAATATTTTCTGGACAAAGGAGTAAAAACTATGGTTGTAACTACGTTGTATGACAACTCTATGTATATTTTTTTATTTAAACATGAAAATTTACACTGTTATAAACTTATATGACTCGAAAAATTAAAAACTTAAAATATGAGCATTTGCCATCTTCATCAAATTGTCGGGCAAAGATGCCCGCCCCACTAGTATAGGTAGGTATAGATGCCCCTACGAAAATATTATGTAATTACAAACTAATAAACAGAAACTAAATGTTTAGTAAACGTATTAACAATTAAGTACTTATTTCTTTTTTAATGTCAGTATTTTTCCACACAAATTACAAAGATTTTCATATTTAGAACAGCATTCATGGGACCATTTGTTGCAGTGCATGCACTGAACCCACTCATCATTCCATTTTGTGTTTGTGTACTTTTCCTCACACCCAACACATGTAGGGCATCTTCCCCTATCGTCCGGTATAGATGCCCCAGCCAAATATCAAATTTAAATTTAGTGCCAGAATATGTACTTTGGCACGAACACTAACCTATTGTATGCCTAAATGTATTGCACTACAAAAACAATGATAAATGTACTTTATCATGATATGCGTGTACAAGAAAACCATAGTGATAAATTTTGTGAAGCTTTAAGAATGAATTTTTCCTAATAACTTGCCCGAATAAGGTTTTTAAAAAAAAATTTGCACTGCACGTAATACAAACCAACCCTTAAAAAGCCAGCGCAACCTGTCCGTTAATAACGAAATTATTTTGATGGGGCATCTTCGCCGGTGGGGCATCTATCCCGGACTTACCCTAGTTCAATTTTCAATTAAATTGTTTTCAGGATATTACAGGAACTGGGAACAAAATGCACGTTTTCCGTTTAAATTCTTACTAAGAACGTAAAAACACACTTGTTTTTTAATTCAAGCATTATTTTATCTCTGACAGTTTCCGAGATCCCCATGTCCCTCACGTTAACACATACAATCCGTAGAATGAATCCGAAGAAGAAAGTATTTTTCGTTAACCAAATAATATCTTTTTCAGATACAATTTCGTGATGGATTTGGTTACCGTTGCACTACTGTTGATAGTCCTGATCCTTCCAATTCTTTATTTATTGCGGTCGTATAAAAACACGAAACGTATCTCGTATTTGCTTAACCAGCTGCCGGGACCCCCAACATATCCTGTTATAGGTTCGGCGTATGATATGCTGACTGCCGAAAGAGAAGGTAAAAGCCGATTTTATTTAAAACTTTATCAAAATAAAAATGATCGATGTTGAACTTTAAGTATAATTTAAAGGTAAATTCAAAGAACGTTTTACAAAACTGGATAATGATAGATTTCAATTATCTTTTGGAAAAGTGATTTTGTTAATTGCGTGTCCAAGACGAAATGTGAAATAGTAGCAAAACTATTCTGTATACCCTCTAGTCTAAGTCGAAAATTTAGTTGAATCAAATTCTAAAAGCATTCAGGATTGTTGCGAAATTATTCAACAAGTTGCATTTAAAAAGTCTTTAAATTTAAAAGCAGTACATAAAAGTAGTCGCGCATTTATGTGTCCTGTATTCTATATTATTAATGCAGGGGTTCTCAAACTAATTCAAGTCGCGGGCGCAATTAAAACTGGAAAAAAGTTGGCGGGCAATGTTAAAACACGTTCACTATCCAAGCATATTTTTTTAATCCGACGTCACATGTCCATATACTTTTCAACATATTCAATTGTTTATGGAATTAAGTAAGACGTCCTTGAGTCATATGTGATACAAAATATTTTCTTTAAAAAGCTTTAGATGATAACCTTTCTCACGTCCTACAGCTACTTTAGAGTCTTTAACTGCACGTATACAGGGTGTTCCGTAAGTATTGCAAAAAAATTCGGGAGATGATTCCTTATGAAAAATTAAGGGAGTCTTCCATATACAATTTGTTCCTTAGACGTCTCCTTTCGGAGTTACACACCCCTAAAGGAGAGCGGTATATTAGGTTTTTATTTTATTTCTCAAATTTGGATAAATGTAGGAAAATGATATTTGGTAGATGTTTTATACTATTATACTTATTAAAAAGTTTCCCATAGTAATATTTTCATTCATCTTCCACCTTCACACAGGGCTGAAAAGTACGACCCCTGTTGGTTTTTTTATCGGAACTTTTTTGTGGACTAAAATTTTTTAATTTAAAATATTTTTTTTTAAAGCTTGATATATTTAGAAACTTTTTTATTTTTTAGTTTTTCTTGTAAAATCTACAGTTTTTAAGTAAAAAATAAAATAAGTAAACCTGAACAATCAAATATTCCAATATAAAACGATTCATTTTGGTGGTTGCCATGGTTTGCTTATGTTCATATTGGGTAGAATTGACGGGTGTAACTAATTTTGAACCACCAAGTAAAAACCTTATTTTACAGCTCTCCTTTAGAGGAGTGTAACTTCAAAAGGAGACGTTTAAGGAAAAACATTTGTGAAAAAACCCATTAATTTTCGATAAGGAATCATCTCCCGAATTTTTTGCTGTACTTAAGAAACACCTTGTATAATGATATTTACGGTTCATTTTATTCAAATTTAATGAATGGATCATATATGCTTCATGGACACGCGCTATAAGTCATATACATTAATCGCATTAAAGAGAAGGCAAATATTTGGTTACTACGTGTGTCAGATTTATTACACATTGAACAATTAAACTAAAATAAATTATTATAATTATAGAAATTACCAAATTTAATTCTTAAATTGATTTGAAAACTAAATAAACAGAACTTAATAATTTTGCAAAATCTTTTAAATTAATGCGATCTCACCATTTTCTTACATTTGGGTATGTTTAACAATGTTGCTATTCGTAGGTAATTATCAAGGTAGGCATTGGTAGGTCGAGATCTGTTTTTCGTATTAATAAATATATTTATCATTAAAAATAATAATTCGTATAAATACCTAAAAGCAATATAGAATTTAATTTTAAAGGTTCACCTTTAAATAACTTATACTTTTAAGGATCACATAGATTTTAGAAATTTTCATATGTAGATTTCAATACAATGTCGTTTTGAAGTTCTCTCTTCTTCGATTTCTTGTGTTTAAGCTTGAACATGCACCTCTATCTATTTAACCATTTTGGCAATCTGTATTTGTGAAGTAAAAGATTTACAAAAAAGCGAGCCATGGTTTTAAGAATGGTAAATTGCTTAAATCTATTTTCAAATGTCCCAAAAGTTTTTTTAAAGTAGACGATAAATGACTATTTTCACCAGCCACTTGTTTCATTCTTAGAAAGTTTGTGAGAAAATTTCGTTCTACAGCGTCATTCAAAAAGTATGCAACAAATTAAAACGTTTTTTATTATCCATTTATCAAATTTTTTTATTGGTAATAAAAGTTGGTGCACGACCTGCAAATGAAAAAATTGCAATAAAAAGCTATATGACACTAGATTTTAGTGAATTTTACTATCAAATTTTGTAATTAGTATTAATTTGTAATTCCTAAAAACACTTTTTCATCTTAAAATTAGTTTTTGGCCATGCATCAACTTTTATCACGTATACAATTTTTTGAAAAGAAAATAATAAAAAACTTTTCCAGTCGTTCACATTTTTTTAATGACGCTGTATATAATATCCGAAATAATATTTTAGCATTAAATGTTTTTACGAACCTAATCATTTGGATATCATCAGAATATATGTACTGCTCTAAAAATAGTAGGTTAGGTACACTTATTTGAATCACTAGATAGCTGGGTATACCGGGTATAAACAAAGAGTGGTACACCCCCTTTTTTCTTTAGTTTTAATTTTAGATTCATGGAATTGTAGACATATGATGTGTGCAAAAAAACGGATTTTTTAGGTACATGCACATAATTGTTTCACTTCTGGTTTCGATGGAAATGACTTTGTTATTTTAAATGGAACACCCTGTATATTTTTACATATTTGGAAAGAGGAAGCAATTTTGGATACAACTGCACTATTTTGGTTCATTTTTATAACCTCAAATAATTTTTGAACCAAAATTTAATTTTTAATTAAGTGTGCCGTAACATACATAAATTAAAATTTATTATGTCAACAATTGTCCAAAAAACGAAAAAAAGGAGGTGTACCACACTTCATTTACACCAGGTATATTATTTATTATGTTTATTAAAAAATATAAATATAAAATATTAATTATTTAAAGTATACCTTATTTGAATAGAACAAATATATTAATAGCTATGTAAATTGTAACTTTTTTCAATATTTAGTACATTTCCGCTGGCCCAGACAAATAACTCAGCAGGCACATTAGTGCCCGCTGGCATATGGTTGAGAACCCCTGGATAATGTATTTAAGGAAGTGTTTAAAAGCAGCTATTCAGGTTGTCTATTGTCTGCACGGTAAATCTAGTGAAAAATATGCTCCAACTTAAAATGTAATATAAGAAAATGGTTAAAACACTTATTTGTACATTATACATACAAACATGACATACGAAAAAAACTAGGTTAAACCACATTATTCACTAGTTTAGCTTGCCTTATTACAACACCAGCGTAAAAATGATGAAAACATCATCTTACAAGTCTGTAACAATGAAGTTTCAAACAGCCATATATCATTTAGATTGTCAGGTAATTTTCTACAACTCATCGTCTGTGTCTGTTCAGATGGAAATGCCTGTCCTTGTAAACTAAGTTATTACATGGAAATATAATTGATACAACTTCCTGCTAGTTTTATGCAGTTCTGATTCTCTTAATGTAATGAAAGGATGACTTTACACAAATTTCCGGAATAAATTAAAAAATACAAGTCATTCAAATCCATTTGAACAGTAGTTTATTGCATACATGTCAGACTGCAAACAACTTTCTTATTCGTAAACTGCATCATACTCGTTTATTAATTAACGAAAAACAATAAGCAAACTTATGGATGAATGCTTAACATAACATCTCTATCAATCTTTCTACATAGATTTCAGATTATCAGTGTTGTGTGGCATTATTATAAAATAATCGGTAGTATCAATAAAGAAAATACACAACGGACATAGTGACTGATAATTCGTGATATATGTAATCAAAAATACATACTTCTATGATAAATAGTTATCATCTCGCCTCTTGTAAATATGACAATATTTACACTAACTACATTGTTTCATTGTGATTATTAACCTGTATAACTTTTATTTGCTTTATTTTTAATTGTTTGTTGTAAACAACGGATGATAACCTACTTAATATTATATTGTGCAGGGAGCGTAAAATATTTTACTAAAACGTATATTATTCCGCATTAAAACGATGTCGGCTAGTTATTCAAATGTGTTAGCACTAAAAATATCTTCACGACACGTCTGCTATAAATACTCAAGGATTCGAGGATAAAGAACAACAAAAAGAGGTATAAAAATACGTGTCCTTGTTCGTTGTTCGTCCTTATCAGCGTTATTAATGTGCGATTATGCCTGCTTGAAAACGCCATCTGTCAACCCGCACCGTCAGGCGGTGATAAAACCAGATTTGTAGGTATCCTTCATGAAATGGCGTCAAAAGCTCCAAAGATATCACTAAAACGATTTTTTACTTCTATCATACGGTATGGCTCAGCTCCACTATCATTTACGCCAGCTCAAATCAAATGGGTTGTAAAGTGTCGAGGCTGACTTCGAAATGACATTTTTCAGGGAAACTCGTTTAATTCGAGATTTTTACCTACAAAATTCACTCATTTCACACAACGGAGTCAAATTCGTATTTTACGGTTTTATTGACGCTATTGTACTAATTTTAAAATTTAATTGAGAATTCCAGACTAAAGATCAACTCACACCAACGCGATCTCGACGCGGTCGTGGGCGCGGGCGCGGTCACGATAATAAGTAAACTTGGCTATCAATTATGGTGACCGCGCCCGCGCCCGCGACCGTGTCGAGATCGCGCTGGTGTGTGTGGCCCTTTAGAACTTTAAACCTGTTAACTATGAAACACAAGTGCAAGTGTACAACATTTTGTAAATAAATAATAGTAACGTACAGCCTACAACATACCGCATATAAATGTACTATACAGGGTGTGTAAAAATTGGCGGAAGCGCTACACGTGGCGATGTTCTTCGTAAAATTCTAAGTCGAAAATCTTAATACAAAAATGTTGTACCAGGCTTCCTATGGCCTCAGGAACTATTTAAAGAAAAAAAAAATTGGCAACATTGCATTCATTGATTTGCGTTTGGACATTTTTTTATCAACAATAATTTTTACTTAGGTATTTACAATTTTTGTTCGAACTGAAAGCCTTCAGTTCGTAAACACAGCTGCAACCTTTTGGGTATCGTAAAACACAAACTAGAAATAATTACGAGAAAAAAAGAGATGACAGCTAATGACAATGTTGCCATATGTATTATTTTCATTCAAATTAGTGATTTACATATTTTCAACACCAATTTTTGAAAGGAAGAACACAATATCTAGGAAAAAATACTATTCGAAATTTATTTTTATTCCAAATTGCAGCTTTTTCATTTGCAAGCATTAAATAATAACGCTTATTAAAGAACTAAATGTCAAAACTTTGAGGACCTCTTGCAGACACAGCAAGCATGGTACAACATTTCATATTAAGATTTTCGACTTAGAATTTTACGAAGAACATCGCCACGTGTAGCGCTTCCGCCAATTTTTACACACCCTGTATATACTCGTGGTATACACAGTCTGACAATAAAGTACTTAGACGTACGTGGTGGACCAAATTCGAAAGTTATACGAGATATCTCGGAAAAACGCCTCTTAAGTACTGCAAAAAAATTTAAGAAGTGATTCCTTATCGAAAATTAAGGGGGGTCTTTCATATAAAATTTTTTACTTGGACGTCTCCTATCGGAGTTACACCCCATTAAAGGGGATCGGTAAAATTGGGTTCTTTTTTTATTTCTCATATTTGGATTAATGTAGGAGAATGATATTTGGTAGATGTTTTATACTTTTTAAAAGGTTTCCCATAGTAATATTTTTATTCATCTCCCACCTTCACAGGGGGCTGAAAAGTGCGCCCCTGTTGGTTTTTTTTATCAGAACTTTTTGGTGGGTTGAAATTTTGCAATTTAAAATTTTGTTTTGAAAGCTTTATTTATTTAGAACTTTTTATTCTTTAGTTTTTCTCATAAAACTTACCGTTTTTGAGTAAAAAATAAAATAAGTAAACATGAACCATCAAATATTCCAATGTAAAACGCTTCTTTTTGGCGATTGCCATGATATGTTTATGTTCATATTGGATAGAATTGTAATTAATCCACCTGTTTCACCAATTTTATAGTGATTCAAATGATTTTTTGAGCTTGTTTTGTGGTATAGCCTCCAATATACCTGCAGATTCTATTTGAATAATATCAATGTCATCAAAATACTTTCCCATCATTGGAATTTTGAGTTTTGAAAATTAAAGTTGCACGGTGCTAAATCTGACGAAACTGTTGTTGATTTAAAACACAAACTTGATTTTTGACCAAAAGCTGTCGCACAATTACTAAAGTTTTTTATTTTGCATCCGAAAATGTAAAAATATACAGGGTGTTTCAGTTATAGAAATTAAGTTGGAGCCATTTCCCGCTAAACCGCAAAAGCAAGAAAATTGAAAATATCATTAATAAATTCTTTATTTATAATCATATATTGAAGCCAAATTTTAAAAAATAGATGAACAATAGATGAACGATATCAGACAAATGTGGAAAGACCCAATAATTTATGCCACAAAATGCGTTCAACGGTAAATTTGCAACGCTGTACAGGGTTGAAAAAACTTGGAAACTTGTACCACATGAGTTTTAAAAGGTTTTACTTTTACACCTTTTTTTGTTTTCACAGCCTACCTTGATTTTCTTTAAAAAAAAAACTAAAAAACCTTCGTAACTTGCGTATTATTAAAAATTAATACATCAACTCTTATATATTTGGAATGAGAAAAAAATAAGGAATTTAAATAGGCCATAGCCAACTATCGCTCCTATTTAAAAAAAAAAGTAAATTTGTGCCATAACTTTTTAACGGCGAGCGTAAAATTATTTTTTGTAGTAGATATAATTTAATTAAACATAAAAATAATCTTCATAAATATTTTTGATATTTACAAGAATAACGGAGATATGACACATTATTAATATGACAAAAAAAAACTCTTTTTATTCAATAACTCGAAAACTAAAAATGATAGAATATTTTTGTAAACGGTTCTAAGTTTATCTCAAAAAACTGCACATTTATGGTATTTTAACCGTTTCTCTATCTTGAATATTAACCAGGATACCCATGCAATCCTATCGAATTTGGACCACCCTGTACATATCCTACCAATTCCAAGAAATTAAAGCAGATGACAAGAACAAACAAAATATCTCTCTTAAAACTAACTTAGGTAATACAACATAGATGTTAACACGCAGAAACCAGCAAATTGTTTATAAATGTCTTATAGCAGTGATTTACAAATATGCGTTTCCGTTCTCCATGTAATCACACAACGAGTCACGGAAGTGGATTAATTAACTCACAGTGTGTTATCTTTGATGGTATCATTGTGTAGGGAGGGTATTGAATAGCGTTTCAGAGCCAACGTATAAAAAAAAGTGTGCTTTAATAGGTAAACTTGCTAATGTAACTTACAAATTTGTTTATTGATAACAACGCAATTTCTCTCTAAAAAAAATACCTCACGTATCAAACAAAGAGCCTCAAAACATTAATAAAATTGTTGATGCTAACATAAAAACTATAGAAGATACTGCAGCAATAAAATACTTCGTTTGCGGAATAATCTATGGCAGGGATTCCCAACCCTGGGCCCGCGGGCGCACGTGCGCCCGCGGATCTATTTGCATGCGCCCGCTACAAAGTGTTAAAATAACGAGAAAAATAAACAAAAAAATCTTGAAAGTAAGGAAATAAAAAGTTGCTTTACTTTTTAAAATCTTGCTAGATTTAGCGAAAAATTCGCTAAATTGGCAACACTGACCGCAGTCCATCCCCACCCCACCTGTAATACTACGACATTGATATCCTAATTTTACACTACGATACCAACATAAACTTGGTTGTTTTTTTTTCGGGCCGATGTTAGCGGGCATCAATCATTTTCGATCACCCGATATACCGCCAGTATGTACAGGGTGGTCCAAATTCGATGGGATTACATGGGTATCTCGCTTAATAGTTAAGATAGAGAAACGGTTAAATTACCAAAAATGTGCAGTTCAGAACAGTTGTCAAATATATTCTATTTCCTGTTTTTCTTGATTTTTTTTTGTTTTCACAGCCTACTTTTTGTTTTTCATTTTTTTTTAAATTAAAAAACCTTTGTAACTTGCCTATTATTAAAAATAAATACATCAACTCTTATATATTTGGAACGGCAAAAAAATAAGGAATTTAAATAGGTTATAGACAACTATAGCTTCCTTTTAAAAAAAGGTAAGTTTGTGTCATAACTTTTTACCGGCGAGTGCAATTTTTTTTTAAATAATTTAAAAATCTACATAAAAACATCTAAAAATAATCTTCATAATCTTTTTCGATACTTACAACAATAAGACAGATATGACACATTATAAATATAACAAAAATACAGTTTTTTTTTCAAATAACTTAAAAACCGGAAATAATAAAATATTTTTGTAAACGGTTCTGAGTTTGTGCCAAAAAACAGCACATTTTTGGTAATGTAACTGTTTCTCTATCTGGCCTATTAAGCGATATACGCATGCAATCCCATCGAATTTGGACCACTCTGTACATAACACTTCATTATTTTATTTTAAACCCGACTTGCGCCCGCCACTATTTTTCTCAATCGCGATTGCGCTCGCGCCACAATAAGATTGGCAACCCCTGATCTATGGTATCAATAATATAAGCACTTCTTAGCCCTATAAATTCTTTATTTTATGAGATAGAACTTTGGTGACTACCACAAAATATTAACAGGGTGGCAAGTGCTTTAAATGTGTACCAAATGGTCATTCGATTTAAAAATTTTATTTTATTTATTTAACAACAATTTTTTTAAACACATTTATTGAAAGCTTTTGAAGTTATTTGTCTTAACATATTTTATATAATTTAATTTTTTTGCAACAAACTATTTAATTAAACAAAGCAATAATTAGATCATTGAAAGTAGTCTATAAAAAAGTTTGTTATGGTGACGAGTTGGGGGAGCAGTAATAATAATAAAAAAACTTAAATGTATAAAATTATTGGTTTAAAAAGATCTACGTCGTAAAATTATTTTCAACTATACAGGGTGTTCCATTTTCGCGCTATAGCAAAAACAAAGATTTTTTTAAATGGAACACCCTGTATATTTTTAGGTCTTCGAATGTCATTTTTTAACCTCTACATGAACGTCTTTTCATTTTTTGATTTTGTGACAGTGTTGCCAACTTATTAATTTTTTTCCGAAAAATCTGACATAAGCAGGCTTAACTTTAAAAAAACGTAATAAAAATCTTTCTTTATTTGCAAACGATTGTTTAACAATAAAACCTAAATGGTTTCCCAATATTAATGGAGAAAACCTAAAATTCTCACCACAGCTACAGTGTCAGCTATAAATATGCATGTGACGTTTGACTCCTTTATGCAGCTCTAAATTGTTGTGTCACAAGATACCACTGGCCTAGCTACAGTACTATGAAATTTAATAGATCGCAGCGGCGTTCCCTGAAGTGCTCCCCTTGTCACAGGAAGTGAGTACAGTAGTTGTTACACATCTCTATATCAACAACAATTGAACTCGTCAAGAACATACACTTGAATCTTCAGGTTGAGAAAATACAAATTAATAAGCAATGAATTAAAGGTTTTTACGTTATTAATGATGAGGAAGTGGGGTACTACAAAGCACTTGAATTTGTTTTATTTTCTTTAAAAAAACAAATTATTTGCTTTTTAGAAAAATCCTAATGTTATATCGTAATTCTATGATATATAAACAGGGTGGTTTAGTTTGACTGTTACACCCCTCTAACTTGTAAATCGTGGAAGTTAATCTGTTAAATGACGTTCAAATGTTTTTTGTATGATGAAATATGTCAGACTGGCGATAGTCAATTTTTTTTAATCACACGGTATACTTTTTTTTTCAATTTCTGATAGAGAATTAAGTTCTAACTCCGATAGTATAATAAAAAATTGAGTATACATTTTAAAAAAATGAGAAAAATCCGTTAAAAGTTATTTATTATTTTTTACTGCGGTACAGTATTTATACTTTTTTTTAATTGCATGTTGGTCTTTTTCAAATAAGGCATTTAATATTTATACTTTCATCAAAATAAAATCTTGCAGGAAGATCTTGTTTCTTGTCAAATTAAACTCTCAACCTTAAATGGATAAATACAGCTGTGCATTGCTGATAAAAACTAAGGATTTAAATGCTTTAAAGAAATTTTACCCATTGCTTTCAAAAAAATATTAAAGTTGTTATCATCATTTCATGAAATTAGTCACTTTAAAGATAGAAAACGCAGTGAAAAATCGTGTATGTGAATTGAAAGAAACATTATACATCTGTCTAACATCAAACCGTAAAACATCAACTCTAAAGTGCTTTAAGCAACTTCTCTACGGCAAGACGCAATAAGATGAGACCACTAATGCAATTAAAACAAAACATTAAAGATGCAGTTTATCACATTCCACAAGAAATCATGTTTAAGAAAGTGTTGTTAAGGGGGCTTCAGACGATCAATATATATTTTCAATAAAATATTGTCAATACTGTGAATAAATATTGACAAACTGCATTTGCCTCACACGATCAATATTTATTGACAATACATTCAGTTTAAGTTTGACAGGCAGTCAACAATGTCGTGTAAAAAGAAATTTAGTAGCTTGTCGTATGCTTCATTTTTTCCCTCATTGGAATATTCTTTCAACTCTGTCACCTCTCTATAGCTTTCGATGAAATTTAGCATCGTGTTAAGGTTGTCGCTTAAGTTATTGTTATCGATAACATCAATGACGTCCATAATTATTAAGAACATAAACAAAGATAAACTAATATTGTTATGTATGCAGTACCGGTTAAACACGAGGTATTAACATGTGCTCTTCTCGATGTAAAGTGAGGTACTGTCAATAATCACCTTCAGACGATCAATATTTATTGTCAATACCAAAAATATGTTGCCATTCATCAATTTTCACCATCAATATTTTAAATATTGACAATACTTTAATATATACCATTACACGTTCAATAATATTGACAATACTGAAATATTGACAATATTTATTGATCGTCTGAAGCCCGCATAACAAATCAATGCAATCAATACAGCTTGTAGTTGACATGTGCCAGAGATGATTTTTTATCCATTTCTTCATGCTACGTATGACGAAAGTAAAACCTTGAGGTAATTCGTAAGTTACAGTTTACAATATAAAGTGGTGGTACATCATAAAAAAACATGATTATGCTGACTACTCTTAAATATTTATCTTTTATAACCATATACCACAACAAATGATTTTGGTCTTGGTGAAATATTTCAGAAAAAGCTCATTTAGCTAACCATCATAAGCAACTCGCACAATTATTTCATCAAAATCAAGTTGCTATTCTTATTTTATAACAAAGGAATCCAAATTAAAAAACACTTCGAACATGTACAATTTACTTTTTTCTATAGTTTCAAGATTGCATAATCCCATGTACAGGGTGGACCAAATTCAAATTTTTTACGGGGTATCACGGTTACCATATTATTTGGCGAAAATCCGATATCGGTTTGTTGAGTTATTGTTTTAGATAAACACACCTGTGTTTTTAGATTTTTATACCATTTAACATTGGTTTACGCGGCGACAACACGAAAACGCCCGTCAATTCTACCCAATATGAACATAAATAAACCATGGCAACCACCAAAATGAATAGTTTTATATTGGAATATTTAATGGCGCATGTTTACTTAATTTATTTTTTACTCAAAAATTGTAGGTTTTTCAGGAAATACTACAGAAAATTAAATTTAATAATTCCAACACACCAAAAAGTTCTGATTAAAAAACAGGGATCGCACTTTTCAGTCCCAAGTGAAGGTGGGAGATGATAGAAAATATTACTATGGAAAACCTTTTATTAAATACAAAACATCTACCACATATCATTTTCATACATTTATCCAAATTTGAGAAATAAAATAAAAACCTAATTAATTTAACCGCTCCCCTTTAAGTGGGTGTAACTTTGAAAGGAGACGTCTGAGGCAAAATTTTTATTTAAAAGTTCCCCCTTAATTTTCGATAAGGAATCACCTCCCGAATTTTTTCGCAATATTTAAGAAACACCCGGTATAAAACAATATGTTTTTGAAAAGCTACAAAGATGCTCTTTTATATAAATTCATGGTCTACTAGGGTTCCCATTTTTAAAAAAAACATAAGTTTACTACATATCTTAAAAATCAAAGTCGTCCAAATTTTTTAAAAACATTTCTAAATTAAGCATACCAAATTTTATACAAAACCTGTCTAACGTTTAGTTCAATATTTATAAATAAAGAAGTTATAGTAAATTTTCAAAAACAATGAAACTTCATTTTTCGTCTTTAGTGCAAAAATGAAAACACAGGCGTGTTAATTTTGAAAAAAACACAACAGCAAGAGGCTAGTATCAGATTTTCGCTATTATGGTAACTTGGTAACCGAGATACCTCGTAAAACATTCCAATTTGGTCCACCCTGTACAGTGTTCCTTGCTTAAAAATAGTGCACCAAGTGATACACATTTTGTAAAAAAATGTATTATGCACAGTTTTGTGCAAAATAATCGCATCATGTGGTCTTCACACAATGTTTGAAACACTTTTTTTTATATCTAGATCTATTTTATCTTGGAAGAAAACGTGTCAATCGATATGGTCCGCTTTTTCGTACATGGCTTGGCGACGTTCCTAATGTGCATGTTATGAAAGCAAGACATCTAGAGGTAAGTTGCTAAAATCTATCAAAACGTATTATGTCATTCACTTCCTAACAACCTAGACTAGTAGTGCCAGGAGTTTTCTTGCATACTTTCTGTAAGGTTTTTATAATTTTGTCCTTTTAACTCTTACAGGTCATAATGAATAACTCCATTCAGATAGACAAAGGGCGAATGTATGATTCAATACGTCCGTGGTTAGGAAACGGACTTCTCACCAGTACAGGTAAAGACAATATAAACATCTTATTTAAATTAACTCTTATACATTTCATACAATTTACATATTTTCAATCGCTTTCTAAAAGTTCAAGAACTCACAATCAGTATTATCTTGAAAACCAAGATAAAATGTGTAGCTCCTGCAAAATCCTGCTATTCCGTTAACATAGTTTATTTGCTGTATAAACAAACGTATATTTATATTACAAAATAAATATGAAATTAATGACCAATGTTCCTAACATACCTGTAACTACAAAAATTTGCAATTAAGTATTTCTACAATTATTATATCGCCTTTCTAAGATAATTCTAAGTTTCAAAATTGTCAAGGCACAGAAAGCTACGCACAATCTTCTTTAAAAATCGCAAGTTACAAAAAGGGATTCAGTGATCCAGAAATAATTAAAAATACAAAAGGCAAAGCTCGATATAGCTCTCTTAAAGAATGAAAAATAATTTTAGCGGAAAGATATTGGCAGTGAAACGAAAAGATTTGAAATTGAAGCTTTTACAACTTTTAGGGTTGAAAAAACGAATGAATAGAACTAATTTACATTAAAAATGGAACAATGATACAATAAAAGACCATTTACTCTGTTTCGCTTTCCCAAGATACAATAATTTAAATTGGTCTTTAAAATAATCAAATAGAATTGATCTCCGAGATTTAATATCTATAACAACTAAATTTAGCTTCAACCTGCTGTTCTGTTCGGGTTTATGACCCAAAACGAATTTCATTTTAAGTTATTTTGACTTGGTTACTTTATAATTAAATACAGTTATTTTAAAGATATTTGTTTATTTAAACGTTTTTTAATTTTTGCACTTTTAGCAAGGTATTGTTTCGGGTCAATTTAACCCAGTGTACAAAATCATAAAATTAAATCAGTTTACATACATATTTGTGTTTTACAATGTGCAGGATGGTCGAAATTTGATGGGAATAACTTACCAAAAATGTGCAATTTAAAAAAAAACTCAGAACCGTTTTCAAAAAAATCTACCATTTCCGGTTTTTGAGTTATTGGAAAAAAGTGTCTTTTGTCATGTTCATGTTGTATATACCAAAAAAATATGAAGATTATTCTTAAATATTTTTATGTAAAATTTAATGATACCAACAACAAAATTTTACGCTCGTCGTTAAAAAGTTGTGGATAAACTTACCTTTTTTTAAATGAAAGCTATAATTGGCTATGATATGACCTATTCCTTATTTTTTTCATATCAAATATAGGGGTTGAAGTAGTTATTTTCAATAATACGCAAGTTACAAAGCTTTTTTAGTTTTTATTGTAAAGAAAAACATGGTAGGCTGTGAAACTAAACAAAAAAACAAGCTGTAAAACCTCGTGTACCGTGTGGTACGTTACGAAAGTTTTTTAGTTTATTGTTGAGATAAGCATTATAAATATTTGAACATAAGATAAACAACAATATAGGTATTACATGACAGCTGATTCTGACTATATTATTGTTTTCTTATATTCAATTCAATCTCAACAACAAATTAAAAAACCCTCGTAACCTGTACATCATCAGTTTTAAAAAGTTTTACACATACTTTTATTTTGTTTTCACAGCCTACTATGTTTTTCTTTAAAACAGAAAACCAAAACACCGTAGTAAGATGCGTTTATTGAAAATATAATAACTACATCAACCCTTATATGTTTTAAATTTAAAAAAAAAAGAATTTAAATAGGTCGTAGCCAATAGCTTCTATTTTTAAAAAAGGTAAGTAACTTTTTAATGGCGAGCATAAAATATTTTTTTAGTATCATCGAATATTACATAAAAATATCTAGAAATAATCTTCATACATTTTTTTTATATTTACAACAATAACGGAGATATGACACATTATAAATATGACCAAAATATACTTATTTCCTAATAACTCAAAAACCAGAAATGGCAGAATATTTTTAAGCTGCCTGTTGCTGTTGTCCCGTCTATTCGATCAAATTTAGTCAATTTATGGTACCAGGTACCATAGAGTGGCTATTGGAACCTCCACCGCAGCATGAACAGTTATCCCCTGTGAATGTTTTAAGAAATATCCCAGGTGTTACAGAGATGCTACTTAAAAAATTACAGATGCGAAAAGTGCGTCTGAGCCATCCATATTCATTTCTAACATTGAAAATGAAATTATAAAAATGACAAATATTGAAGTAACGCATTTTCGACTAAAAAAATTCGTCCCATTTAATGAAAAAGCTTAGACAGTACCATTTTCAAACAAATTGGGCTATTATTATTAGCAAAAATCAAATGAAGAATCAACAAAAGGCTTGTCGAATAATAAAACTTGTAACATTTTCCTTGCTACAATGTCTCTTAAAAAATATTGTACTATATCTAGAGTAAAAAGATTTGATAATTAATCTACACGTCAAGAAAAAAGAAGCAAACATAAGCTTGTGGCTGTAAAAGAAATATGAAAAACATAGGTGGGGGTTACCCCAAAATAAGATTACCTGATGAAACTTTAACCCTAGACGAGCAATTCGTTAAAGACCTTATGTGACAGTAAAACATTATTAGTCCCGAAATCTCAAATTTATACTGGTAAAAACTTAGGAGCGCAGTCTGTGGTCGCGATCTTGTGTAGCAATGGTTAGTGGTGTAGAATGCGCACGGTGTAGTTAGTTTCTGTTGATCAAAAAATGATAAGACAAAATATTTGTTTTTGTGTGATTTGCAAATAAAATGTAATTTACATATGTGCGAATTGTAAACAAAACTATAAAGGTAAAACTTAATTTTTTTTTCAGACGCTGCATTTTTAATTGCACTTTTATTTTGTGTTGCTCTTTTCATTACAAATTTGTTTAAGTTTATATTTGTTGTAATAGATCTATTATAGTGCAATTTTTGTTATATTATTAGGTATCGGGACATATGGACGCGAACGGTACACTTATGCAGCAAATACGAACAGAACAGCAGGGTTAATACCTTTTGAAATGTATGCAAATTACTTTATCAATCTTTTAAAACTCTATAATAACGTCGTTTCACATATCACCACTTTTAAAATAATTTTGTTTTCTTATAATAGACATTCATGGAGTCTTAAAATTATTGATAATATTGTAGTAGTATTATTTAATTAAACACACGTTTTTTAATTTAAAAAAACGCCATCACCCTATTACATTTTACTCTCAATTAATTATTGCAAATTATCCATTATAGAGAAATAATTAACTTCCAAAACATCGGATTTCAAAATAGTTGAACACCAACTGCATAACTTTGGAATAGTAATATTTACTTTAACTTAGTAGGCCTTTACTTTAATGAAAGTGCGTCGACAGCGTTTAAGGAAATGTTTTAATTTATGCACAGGAGCGAAATGGCACAGGAACCGGAAACTAATAACGCCAACATTCCACTTCAAAATCCTGGATAACTTTGTGGAGGTATTTGCCGAGAAAAGCAAGATGCTTGTGGATCAGCTTCGAGCTAAAGCCGATGGCAAAGTGTTCGATATCTATCCGTTCATAACCCATTGTGCCCTCGATATTATCTGCGGTAAGCATCCAGCACAATCTCAAATCCCTACAAACCATAATGTAGGCCGAATACGTTCTAAATCTTGCATTAACTTGTAACAGATGCATTTCATGTTACACTAAGGCGACGAACTTTCCAAGATTTTAGTGTACTTTTTTCTGTTTAAGTTTGATTAATTAGTTGAAAACTATAGGTAGACGAATGCTTAAAAAATATTAGTAAAATGCAATAGTGATTTTGTCAGTTTAAATATGTTGTAAAAGGTTTAGCCACAAATGGATGGTTTAATTAATTTTTTTTTAATATTAAAAAAAATGTACCTATGTGCAAAGTCTGATACTTCAGTTTTTAAAAAATAATGGACAATTCCGAGGTACAAGAAAGTTCTCTCACCTTATTTTTGCTATATAATTTATCTGTGCGATGATATCATTTGACTGGTAAAAGGATGTATTTTGCTCCTTACGAACGACAAATTTCTCTTCCGGTCTAACAAAAAATTATTCAGATTGTGCTTCATGTATAACCAGGGTGTTTCACTTTTCCTTGTGGCCATTTCCGTAAATAATGAAATCAATTAAAAATTTTAAACTCAATTATCTCAACTATAATTCAAAAGAAAAAAAATTGCTGGATTTTGTTTGCTATGAAGTGATGATAGTCAAATTTTTCTACCATGGCTAACTGTGACAAAATTTAGCTATTTAGGAGTTTATTATAAACTGGATGTTGTTTTGTTTAAAAATTCCATGACTTGCGTTTTATAACGAGAAAACGAAATCCAACAGAATTTTTAAACTCAAATATCTCGGTTATTGTTGCTAATACACAAAAATGCCTAAGGAAAACCTTTTGTAAATTTTGTTTGTTAAAAATGGCAATAGTCAAATTTTTATTTATAAGTTACCATGCGGGATATTTAATTAAACTTATTTTTTTAACAGCAGTTTTAGTAGGCGATGACTTGGATTTTTTTTTTTTTAATTTTATGATATAACATGTTAATTAACAAAAATAAGCGAAATAACTAAAATGCAAAATCTAAGACAAAAATCAACGTTGCCATGGGAAAAACAATAACCGACTGCCATTGTTTTATTTCGACCCTTGCTGGTCTGTCTTGTCACGGCAAGAGCTGCAAAGAAGTTTAAATTACAAATTGTTTTCCTTTCTGAGACCTATTTAGTGATGCTTTAATGTTTAAAAAAAGTTGCACGCTAGATAATAAACAAAAATCAAAATGGATTTTTTTTATAATTCGTTAACAAGTCGGTTATACTTGATACAAAAATATGTTTGGGGAAAAAGTTGTAGATTTTTTACGCACTGTAAAATAAAAACATTAATTTGTTTCAATATTGTTTATGGCATTCATGGCATTCCATAGCTTCGTATGGACTTTTTGATGAATTTTATTTGTTTTTGAGCCTAAATATCAAAATAGATACATTAAACATTATATTATTGAAAAGAGGAAAAAAATGCTTTTTTATGAGTTCAAAGCCAACTATGGTTTTCATTTAAAAAAATGCTAGTTTGTAATCTATCTAAAAATTTAAACAACGTTGAAGCAAATGAATGTTTTCATTTTACAGAGCGTAAAAAATTGACAACTATTTTTCCAAAAATATTTTTGTACCATCAGGTATAACCGAGTTATTAATGATTTAAAAAATGCCCCTTAGATTTCTGCTTATTATCTTGCGTGCTATGAAACTTTTTTAAAGTATAAAAGCATAACTGAATAGGTCTTATAAAAGGGAACAATTTGTCTAATTTAAACTTCTTTGTAGCTCTTACCGTTTACGAGATCGCAATAGTAGCCCTTTTATGTAGACCACCCTGTGTATCTCTTAATAAGACATTAGCAAATTTGGTTTTACATAAGTTGATCGACATTATTTCTACTACCTAATACAATTATTTGTATGATTTTATAATTAAAAAACGTACAACTCATATTCACTAGGAAATTTAAAATAAGTATGTTTTATAGACGATGTTCAAGCTATAAACCACCATTTTCAATGCAAAGGCAACATCTGGGTAACATTTATTTGCTAAATTATACCACAATATGGACAGTGTACGAATTATCATGAGCAACTTAAAAACTCAAAATCTGAGATAAAAAGATAGCTAAATTAGCAAACAAGTATGTCTGTTGAAAGATAAACTTCAAATGTGTATATTGTGTAGGCACAGTTTCTGAAATATTCTGCAACAACTGAAAACGTAGTTTATATTTTTACAGCTAAAATTTTAAAATTGGTATTTACAGTTTAGCTAAAGGCAGTAATCGCATGACTTTTTAAAAATTGTCGTCCCAGCCTGCATATATTTTCAAAAGCTATAGCAGACTTTTTATATTACAATGGGTGCTTTTATAGATTTTTAATCCATCAATTGACAAGTTCTAGTTGGCAAAATTGTTATCATATTTTCGAATAAATATAGATAAACAGGATACGAGGATAATTAACAAAATTACAAAATAAGTCATTGTAAATAATTGAATTTTAAAAGAAATTTAAGGAAAAAACTTGAATATTGTCGAAGATGCTGTTATAATTAATTTGTTCTTTAATATACAGGGTGTTCCAGCTAAGACGAATTATTCGTAAGCTCTATAATTCGTTTTTTTTTTAAGTTTCAAATATTATTGGTAGTCAGTCTACATAACCTACAATTATTTATTGCAACTATGTACAGTGATATGTAACTTTGTTTTTGTAGAATACCCTGTATATTTTGTTAATTTTATAAGTATGCAAAATTAAACTCTTGTATGTACAAGGTCTAGATATCTAAAATTAGTCGTTTTTTGATTTATTTCAGTTTTTATGAAAATATTGATAAGAACGGGACTCTATAAAAATATTGATATTAGTAACTTAGCAATGTCGGAACAAATTCCTTTGAGACTGTAGTTGAAAATAGTGTCATAGTGATTGCTGACTAGTTGAAATGTTAAAATAATACACAGGGTGTTTGTTATGCCCGGTCTAATTGGCTAAACATCACACACAAACAAGTCTTTTTTTGATGGATGTTTAAGCAGTTCAAATTTAGGGTAAATACAGACTCTACTTCTTTACATATATCCGAAATACTTATTAAAATTACAGTAACTATAACTTGTAGCAGAGTTTAGATGTTCCTAAATTTGCATAATAATGTTCTTGTCCATAATTATTTTATGTAAAATCGCTAAATTTATTCAAACTGCAAGTGATTTCTAAAGAGGTAAATCACCAGGAGCGAATAAAAAAAAGAGCTTAAATATGATCCTAGACTGCATACATCATACACGGGAATGTCGTATTTTCCATGAGTGTTGAGGGTCGGATGTAATATGCAGTAATATTCCCACGCGTAGGCGACCTAGAGGCCTTAAATTCTTACCGTACATCCGGTAATGTTTCCTACACGTCTTTGCAATGTAAATGTTAAAGTCGCTTTGCTTGTTGAACTTCTCTTGTGTGTTACTTTGTGTTGTGTCCTTTATTTGATGTTTGTTAAGCACATGTACATATACAATTTTAATTTCATTCTCCTGCCAGCAGAGATAAATTTTTAATTCGCACTAAGATAGCAGACTTATGCATATTTAGCAAATATGAGAGGGTTGTTCTGCATTGTTATTTAGTAAATACCCGAAATTATTTAATTATGAATACAAGCTAAATATACGGTTGCCGCAAGTGATAAATTTTTAATATAACGTATAGCACTGCAAACTTTTTACGAGGGTGAATCAAATAGTCCTTGGACTGGCTAAAATCTTTGACAAAAAAGTTTCTTAATTATTATCAAAAATATTCTTTTACATTCTTTGAAAGAACAATGAAAAAATCCAAAGGCTACGGGCACTGGCAAATATTGATATGTTTTAATCTGTAAAAAGGCAGGTGGGCAAAACATGATATGTCACTTATTTGGTATTGCTCATGTCTACATACAGGGTGTTGCTTTACGTAACGGCCAAACTTAAGAAGCATGTTTCATGAGTCAATAAATGTTATATAAACCATAGTTCAAAACTCGCTGGTTATCAAGTTATAGACCTTTAAAGTTTATAATTATATATTTTTTGATATTCTATAGGTAAAAATTGGCAGTGCTTTTTTAAACACTGTGGGTGGCTCATTTTGCCTCAGTAGGGGGCTAAATTTGCAGTAGAGCATCAAATATGCACTTTATTATCATGTGGTTCAGTCCATGGGGTGTCATGAGCCACCCCTTGAATTTTAAAAATCCAAGTTTTTATGAGTTCTGAGCTTTTATCAAACTATAGAGTATGCAGTTTGTATCCTTTCCTCCAATTTTCAAACACAGAAACTTTCAAGTTTTATAATTACATGAAAAAACGTAAAAGACTTTGTGTAAAAATGGCTCAAGTCACCCCGCGCGACGGTATTATGTAGGTGTCATCCTCGTACCCCACCCCCAGATTAAAGATTATTTTGATTGAAAACAGGTAGATGTCAAAGTATGAATATAACCATTTATTAAACTAACTTGTAAATAAATACTCACATTTAATGATTTTATAATAACGACTGAAAGTTATTTCTTTGATTTCTCAAAAACATGAAAAAGTGACATATCACCTTCTGCCACAACGCCACAGATATAAAGCTTATAAAACAAAATTAGTGGTATCATGATATTTTAATAATCTATGAAATTTCGATAATAGTCCTCTAAGCGTCAATAATTAGTCAGTACATTTGCTAATAATGGATAAAATTTCTGACCTTGTTTTAGCAATGGTTGAATATGAATATCATCAATATTTTGAAGTTCAATGTAATAAAACAAAGTCTTAGAATGTTTTATTTTGCAGAACGCGTAGCGATATATATCGCGTATGTATTGTTTTTGTTTTCAGCAATAATAAGTAGTTTTGTGGTAGTCTCAAAGGCAACAGCTGCTAACCAAGAGTACTGTAAATAATTTATACTTGTTTTAAAATAAATAACGGTTACTTTTTGTTCTTGCTTAAAGCAGAGAACGTGATAGCATAAATTCAATATAAACTTTTGCTTGAAACAGTTTTAACGTTAATATTACACTGAAAATTAATAGCTTCAAATATAAAATAACGATATTTGTGAAATTAACTAAAAAGTTTGTTATTACAAATGAAGGTTGTTTTGACATGAATAATAATTTGTTTGTGAGGAATTTAATTAACTTTATTTAACGGTTTAATATCGTTTTTCAACAATCCTTAACAAAATATATGTATTTACCAGCACGGACGGCATACAAAACATTATTTCAAAAGTTGAACTATAGTAATTATGACTGCATCAAGTATTAGTGTTAATAAATATATAATTAAAAAAATTTGTTTTCAATTATTAAATCAATTTTGTCTAATTTGATAGCAATAAATGAAGTACCTACTTAACAGGAATAGTAAAACTGTTACATGTTCCATCCACAAATTAATTAGTTAATTTAATAAATATGGAGAGCACATAATATTTTTATTTATTTTATTAACTAAAAACCAATTTTATAAAAAAGTATGCATTGCTTAGTTCGAGTGACTATGAGTATTTCGCTTAAAGAGGATAAATTAATAAAAAAAATTAATGTAACGGAACTAAGGTTGTAGGAATATACAGAGTGTCCCAGATAACATTTACAGCATGGAGATCTCGCTTATTATAAGAGATGCTTAACTTAGATGAATAGTTCCTATGTATGAGAGAAGCTACAATTCATTTTTAAAAGTACAAAATTCCTCTTACTTCAGATGTTATAGCAAAAAGTATGAAAATGTTGAATTTCTTTTATCTCCCATAACTTTTTTGTTTTATTCATTAGATCAATTTTATTAGTAGATACTTTCTTGTAATACTTTTTAATTTAAAATATAACTCTTGTTTTAGTTTTTTTGTCACTTACCTATTTTGAGATATAACCTTTAACTTCAGTTTTGCTTAAAGGCCGCGAAGTTGGCTATGGAATCGTTAAATGTGCTGATTTTCCCTTTTTAATGAGATTTTGCTTGCTATAGGTATCTATTTTTATAAGTAAGTCACAAAATCAAGAAAATTCGTATTTTACCAATCACTTATCAAGCTATCTATGGAAATAAACGCCAAAAACAACCAATAAAATGTCAAATGACAGTTACCATTTATCATTGATTAGAATTTTATAGTATTGTTGTATAATTCCATAGTCTGTGTGGCAAATTCTTTATCATATAATTATGGTCACATTTACAACTAATGAAAAAGACATTTTGAGATGCTACATTCTTTGCCATAAAAACTGTGCCAAAACAGAAAATTCTACTTCTTCATTGATTTGTTTTGGATTTTTGGGTGGTTTATTGAAGTAACCATATTTTTTTTAAAATTATTTCCAAATTTCTGTAATCACGCGCACTTTGTTTTCTCTCTCGGGATACAGCTCTAAAAATATTCGCTCAGCTTCTACACAGTTTTTATTGCAAAGAATGTAGAATCTCAACATGTGAAATTTTTTGTTATTTTTAAATGTACTTAGCCATAATTATAACAATAACTACAAAGACTATCGAATTACACTACTATACTAGTAGAGTATAAAATTCTAATAAATGAAAAATGATACCTTAAACAATAATTGATACTGTCATTTGACATTTAGTTAGTTGTTTTTTGTTTTTATTTTCATAGGTAGTTTGATGTGATTGGTAAAATACTATTTTTCTTGATTTTGTGACTCATTTATAAAAATAGATATAACAAGTATTGTATCATTAAAGAGAAAAAAAAAGAAAATTTAACTGTTCCATGGCCAGCTTCGCGGTTTATAGTTAATTCATAATGTAATGTATTTGTGTGTATTGGTGTGTATGTATGAATGTATTTGTTTGTATTGTTATTTGTGGTTATTAAATTCATATTTATTAGTTAATACTTTCTTGTTAAATTTGGCACCCGATAACGGTACCTTACGCACTTGCGTAACATATTTGGTGGAGGCGCCGGGTGTCAAATATGTTACACACTTGCGCAGCAAATATCTCAAAACTGGTAAGTGATAGAAAAAATCTAAAATAATAGTTACATTCTCCAGTATCTCAAGAAAGTTCTAATAAAATTTATATAATGATTAAAACGAAAGAGTTAGGAGAGAAAAAATATTTAACATTTTCATATTTTTTTCTTTAGTAAAGATCTGAAGTAAAAAGAATTTTGTACTTTTCAAAATTAATTGTAGCTACTCTCATAGCAGAATAATTCATCTTATTTAAGCAAACCTGTATCTTTTACAATAAGCGAGATCACCATGCCGGAAATGTTATTTGGGACACCTTTTATATGTAGTTTTTTGTTGAAAAATGTCCAATTTACTTGATGAAAGGAAAAAATAAAATTGGCGACTTTTATTTTCTGTTTCATATCGTTTTGGTTTTCAAAAGAAAATCAGAATGTTTGTGTAGTAAACGGTGGTGAAGTGTATTTACATCATACTTAGTTGCTAGACATAACATAACCAACTTTTGATTTTCTCAGGTACTCAATATTAGTATTATCGATATACAGGTAGATAATATTTGCTTCTCTCTTTTCAATGATGTATTATGACTTGACATAAATAATAAATAATAATTTACCTTTTTTCACCAAACAAATTTTGCATAAGCAACGATTCGCATAATATACTTTAAATAATGAAAATGTTTTAATGTTGACGGATAAGATGCTTTTGTTTCGTTCATAACAAAACTGCAACGTTAATGGCCACCTCATTACAAGTACATATCTTTGTTAGCATAGATTTTATAAGTTTTTTGCTACTCACCTTATGTAATATAAGGACACATTCATGACTATTTTGTCAATTTATAAATAATAGATGTTCCTAAATACTTAAAAACTTAACATTTACGATTGCCTTAAAAACGATGGTTATTTTTCCTATAATAAAAAAATTACCGTTGTACTTGCACAAAGGGCCGTACCACACAAGTTTTGAAATGTGCGGCGTTGGCAAAGCAGGCTAACGCAAGATTTTGCGGAATAGTACACAGGATGTCTCAATAAAAACTGTCCAACCATGTGACTTCTTTATTTTAAGAGATAAAGTTTTAGTGTTTATTAAAAAGTGTTAGATCGATTAATTTATAATTGTATTAGTATTTGCAGTATTATTACTAATTTAAGTTAACCAAAACTTTTTATCAACGTTCTGTGGTATAAATTAAACTTGTTTAGAAACTTTCGACGATATCTAAATACAGTCATAACCCGATTAACGAATGAGTTGCGTTTCACAAAATTACTTTGTTAAGCTTGATGTCTCTTCGTATTTGAGGGATTAATCCATCAACGTCACTTACGTCTTTTCCTAATGTTAATAGGTATTTCTAAAAACAACTAAACTACACCACTGATTTGAACAGCGTTCGTTATAAAACTGTTTAACTTAAACAAAAAAGATTCTTTGCGTTTCGAACGCCAGTCTATGTACGAATGTACGTGTTGTATGGCTTAAAACGATAAATCGCCCTATACTGTGTCTGGTAAAATGGCTGCTATTTGCTTAAATGCTGCTGATGTCGTGTATTCCAAATAAAAAGAAATTTCGCAACGTACCCTCCATAAACATGGGAAACGCAAACATCATTTACTCGCCGTAGTTTAATGCTGTTTTATACATTTATTTAAATCGTAAAAAGCGCCTTCACAGCTTAGGAAATGTAAAATAGAATCCCAACTATTGCGTAAAATTCAATATTTCAAAAGTACACTCTAGAAAAAAAAACAGGCAATCCTACATCAAAGTTTTACGGGAAAGTATTGTATGAATTATAGGGTAGCACTTGCAGAATATAAATAGATTCGATAATTGTAAAAGTGGACTGTATTTAAATTGTTTGAAGTTGTTATTATTATTTTTACATTTCACTTATACCATGGCAACATACATAGTTACATGGCTATCTTTAAATAGTTAAGCAACATACATAGTTACATCGCTATCTAAATTATTAAATAGTTAATATGCGTTAACATGTATGCTAATGCAGTCTCAACATATTTAACTCGTAAATTTTGATTCTGCGAGATAATTACTTAAGAAAAGGCTTGTATTTTGTTTGAAAATACGACAAGAGGGCGTGTATCCTAAACTGGATGAATAAATTGTAAAGTTCTTCGTTCGAAAAAAGCAGATTTGTTTTCTTGGGGAACTTGTTTAACTTTTGCGATCGTTCAAGCTCGAGTTTAATTTTTTTTTACTTTTGTAAATTCATAAACGAAACTTCAAACGATAATTTTCGTTCAGTGCTTTTGGTTTAACCGTACTCGAGAGAATATTGAACGCTAAAAGACTCCAACTTCAAGACATATCAAATAACTAAACGATTACCTCAACGGAACCGATTTCTGAAACAGTATCGGGGCTGTAGGAATCTCCAGCCAAATCCATTCTTGAAAAGGTTTTCATGCACTTCGGTGTTATTTTATGCGAAAAGAACTCACCTTAGCCGAAAAAGTCGTTTCTGAAATATAGGTAGGAGGTAAAACTTTATTCAAATAACTGTCAAATAAATTTATACGACTGGAAATGTTATTTGAAATATTACCTAGGACTCGGTATATAAATTCAGTTATTCAAATGGCCAGGCATTTTATGAATTTTGACTTCTGTTTATTTTACTGTCGGGTCAAACACCGGATGAAGTTGGCTCTGCCACATTCTTGTACAACTTTTACTAATTTTGCTTAATTACGTTACTCCACCATCGCAATTACCTCGGAAGTTTAACATCCCTTCAACTTTTCCAAGAACTTATTCAAAGCAGTTTATGCTAAATAAATTGACACAGAATATTTTAAATGTAAATTTATTTCTTTAAGTTGGATTTAAAAACCAAAATAAAATGTATTGACGTATTTTCACATAAAGGTAGAGCTTTTTAATACTAAAAATTAATTTTTCACTAAACTAGAGGATTTTTACAAATTGCAATGCCTATCTTTGCTTAGACACTTAAAGGAAATCATGTAAATTAAGGGATAAATATCACTTTTCTATACAGGGTGTTTCACTTTTTCATGAGGCACTATTGCTATCTCCGTAAATAATGAAAATACAAAGTTGGTTAAATTGGACAAAAGTTAGCTATTTAGGAGTGTATTTTAAACAAGATCTTGTTTTGTTTAAAAATTCCATAGCTTGCGTGACAACGAAAAAACCGAAATCGGTCAACATTTTTAAACTTAAATATCTCGGCTATTGTTGCAAATACACAAAAACACCACAAGAAAAATGTTTTGTAGATTTTGTTTGCTATAAAATGGCGACAGTCAGATTTTAATTTATAAATGACCATACGAGATATTTGACAAAACATTTTTTTTTTTAAGACAGTCGTAGTAGGTGATGACTTAAACATCATTTTTTACTCCTTACAATGATTTAATATTTTGTATGTCTATTTTCAAAAATAAGCGAAATAACCTAAAAAAATGCAAATTTTTAAGATTTAAAAAAAATCTTTCTTAGTTCTGCCTCCACAGCGTCTCTCCATTTTTTTTTCTAGGTCTTCCTCTTTGTTTTTCGTATGAAGGTTCTTTTCACGCTATCTCTTTTATTATTCTGCTGCCCTCCCTTTTTTCAATATGTCCTAACCATTATATTCTTCTGGCATATAATACTTTCTCTAAGATCGCTTCTTTGAAAATTGTATAAACTCCTCGTTCGTTCTTCTTATATATCCTTTATCTGTTCTCTTTCCTCCCACTATTCTCCTAATTATCTTCCTTTTCCAACATCTTAGACATTCCTTTGCAATTTTGTTCAATACCCAGATCTCACACTCATTGATCGTTGTAGATTTTAGTATTGTCTTATGCAAACGAAGTTTGGTGCTCTTAGATGCTTTGCTCTAATTAGGTTATTTAAGGCACCTGCACTTTTGTTGGCTTACAGTGTACTCATTCTTATGTCTTTTTCTTATTTCATTCTGTTTGTAAGTAGTGTCCCTAAGTACACAAATTCTTTTACCTCCTCAAATTCCCGTACCACTAGCCTGTCTTCTATTGTTTTTTGTCCTATTCTCATTAGCTTGGTCTTATATTCGTTGATCCTTAATCCAATTTTTGTGTTGCTTCTGCCATTTTACAGGTGATCTCTCCTAGTTCTCTTAAGGTTCTTGCCAGTATAGTTACATCATCGACGTAACTTATGATCTAATAACTTTTGCTTAGTATTGTTCCTTCTCTGTTCCGTCTCCCGTCTCTTACTATTTTCTCAGAAAAAATTAATAACTCAAAATCTGAATCATTTTACCGCACAGAGATTCAATTGCTACCGAAAATGTGGCGCAAATGTGAGGGAAAACACTTCGATGATTGATGGAAATGTATGTGATGAAATATTTAATAGAACTCTATTCTTAAAAAACACTGAAAACTGTTGTATACACCTAATTACGTTGTTGATGAACTTATTAAAAGTTGCATGCTAGTCCTAATCTTAAAGCATTCGATTTTTTAAAATAACCATAGATCGATGTTTACCATTTATACCTCAAAAGCATTAACATAAAATTGTGATAAATTTACAGAGACTGCAATGGGTGCGCAGATAAACGCCATGACCAACCATAACACTGAGTACGTTCAAGCCATATACAGGTAAACCTCATACATTTATTTTATAGTTTGTGTAGACATCCAGAACGACATTTGGTGGGTAACTTTGGGAAACAGTTGGGAATTTTTTAGCTCCGAATATCGTTCAACGCAACTTTGGCAGTTTCTTCCGCCAATAAACGCCAACAATTATTTTATTTTAATTTCAGCATTAGCAATCAAATTATTCAACGATCGTTCAGACCTTGGCTACATCCTAATTTTTTCTTCAACCTTTCACCAATGGGACGCTCGTTCAATAAAAATGTGGCCATCCTACACAGTTTCACGAGAAAGGTAAATACCATTGCATCCTGCATCAATCGTTACGTCCGAATTTGATAAACATCATTATTGATGTTAGCTCTGATTAAACGCTAAGCTCGACAAACCTATTGTAAACAGAATTATCCGCAGAGAGTCACGATTTATAGCATTTTGATGGCATGTTATTGATAAACCTACACAACGTCACTATGCATACGATGCATATGATTATCCTATCAAGATGATGAAAAATTCCATCGCACGACTGTCCAGAGCACCACTAGGTCATTAATCATACTCGCGCACATTGTAAAGATGATCTAGTATTGTTTACGCGCCATTTACAATTTGCTTTACACTAGAAACAGATAAAATTAGAACTTCCATAACGTAATTCATCCTACAGCGACTAAACTATGGTCTAGAATAAGGCGATAATACTCAGAAGAAAAGTGTGAGTATTACCGTTAAGTAATGGAGCTTTTGAGTATTTAACAGGATGAACATAAATAAAATGTACAAGAAAAAAATCGATAAAAAACATAAGTGCTTAAAAATATAGAGTCACCCTACATATCATCGCGAAAATGTTTTTTAAATTTAATATTCAGAAAGTAACCAACTTGTTATTACAGTAAAAAATTAAAAAAGCTTAAATTACTACCTATTCTAAATTATTATGATAAATACCTACGTACCATAACCATTTCGGATTGGCTGCTTGTCTACCGACCTTAATAATTAATAAATCAACGACACCTTCAAATATTGTGTAGTGAGGACTAATTTTTAGTCAGTTTAAATAGAAAATTTTATAAAATAATAAGATATCGTATCTTAAAATATATTTTCAAAAATTATGTTTAGTCAATTTTATTCAAAATCTAATATTATAAATAGGATCACCTTCGGAAATTGTTCGTTGTTATGTTTTATATTTCTGTTTCGGAATTATTTAGTTGTCATAAATTGTGTTTAAAATAAACCTCAAAAAAATATGTATTTTTAGAAAAATAAAAAAGTAGTAAACATGCACTGAGGGTTAAATATTCTAAATAATACTACTAGATATTTAATATTGACCAAAATCTGAAAAATGTTGTTTATCGTATTATTTTTTTTTTAGTCATGAGTGCTTCTACTGTTAGGTGTAGGACTGTTGAGTTGTGTTGTGCTGACTTTTGTCCATGTTTTTGTGTCTTGTGCTAGATTTTTTGTGTCTTTCCATTTGATGTTTCTATCCGCTGCTGCTTTTTTAACTTCGTCTTCCCAAGTTTTTCTTGGTCTACCTTTTTTGTTTTTTCCCTGTGATCTTACTTCATAGGCTTTTCTGGTTAACCTTTCTTCTTGCATCCTATAAATGTGACCCAACCATCCCAGCTGCCTTTCTTGTATTTTTGTTTCGACTGATTTTATCTTTAATTGTTTTCTATATGTTTCGTTTCTGATTCTATCTTTTTTAGTTTTTCCTTGGATTTTCCTTAGAAATCTTATTTGTTTGTCGTATTACAAAGACAATTTGTTAATTAGAACAACCATTGTGCCAGGATATATATTTTTTAAGACATTTAAATTCACCAAAATAGATCATTACTTTAGTGACACCCATCACATTATCATCAAAAATATATCTTATCTTTATTATTTAAAAGAAGCATTCTTCTAATATTATTATATCATACATACTTTAGATACTTTGAACACTAAGAACATTTCTTCTAAGCAGACATTCATAAACAACAAAATAAATTTTCCAAAGGACTTTTCAGAAATATCAACATTTTATTGTGAATTGTCTTTATGCGATAACTGAAAATTATAGTATTTAGAAATCGCGACACACAATAGTCCCAAAAATACATCTTGGGGACATCGGGACATTGAACCAAAAATAGGGACAAATCCCGAAAAAGCGGGACGTCTGGTCACCCTACTACCCTCGACATTCTATTACCCGGTATACATAAAATTTAATTGATTTAGCTACCCACACCTACATTTTTAATTTAAAAAAATTTTAGTTTAAAATATTTATTACTAAATAAATAGTTTAAAGCGTCTAAAAATTTAAGCTTAAACTATTAATTAATCCATGTTATATTAAACAGAATTATTAAAGCATTAAATTAGTTTAAAAATAAACAAAATGACCACTTCATTTTAAATTTAATTTATTATTTCAAATGCACCCAAAGCAGTACTTAACGGAAGTGAGCCTTGGAAAATGAACAAGAGATGGAAGCCCTGGAGGTATAGGAAGGAGGTATAGGAACAAAGGATTAAGGGTGGGAGACATGTGGAAAAGAAGAACTAAACAAGAACCGATGATGATGTATAGACAGCCAATAATCACAAATGTTAGAAAGGTTTAAAGAATAAGATGGCTGGGACACGTCCACACTACCGACAGGAGAGTGCTAGCAGAAAAGACGCAGAAGTAGGAGACTTAGGACTACGTGGATGGTAGCAGTGAAAAGAGATCTGGAAAGACTGAGAATAAGAGACTGGAGACGTAAACAAGCAATAGAGAGAAATTGAGAATTTGTGGAGAAGCCATAGGCCAACTAGGCTTGGAGAGCTAATTTTATTTATTTCAAAAACACAATGTGAAACTGGTTTTCGAAACATTTAATGATAATATTAAATGTGTGTGCACCTTGTAAATGTAAAACTTTATCAAAATGACATTTGATGCAAATAATAGACTCACCCGTATTTTAATGGTATTGCTCTATTAAATAATGTTTGTCTGGGTAAAACATTTGCCTTTATTATTTTTCGGAACAAAAAGCTTCTCTCCTTGCACTGCTCACCATTTAAAAACAAAAACTTTTAACCATTAATATAAGTACCTACATTTATAAACCAATAAAAAAAAAGTAACAAATTATAAATGTTGTAGGTTATAGATGACCATAAAACTTATTTTTTAAACAACAAAAATAAGAAAACGGAATCTGGTGAAAAACAAGAAGTTATGGGTAAAAAGAAACGAATGGCATTTTTAGACCTTTTACTAGAAATTTCTCAAGATGGTAAAGGCCTGACTGATGAAGAGATCAGAGAAGAAGTGGATACCTTTATGTTCGAGGTAAAATATATTTTTTATTATCAAATATTTTCTTTAGTCAGCACATAAAATACTAATAGGGGCGCTAATTCTACCAAAAAGTTTACCAACCATACTTAATTATAAGTTATAAGCAAACGATTTTCCTACAAGGAAAACAATTCTTCATCTACTTTAGTTATTCTATGCCAATACGAACTTAATTCATTTTCAAAATAATTTAATTTAATTTAACAAAATACTGATTTTCAAAAATAGAATTATCTGCTTCCGTCGATGCCAAAGTTACTCAAAACATTATATTCCCAGATGCCTTTAATCTCCCAACTTATTGTTTCATTTTCATTCTAACTTTCTAGTATAGCACCAAAGCTTCAAAACAACAAACTTCACTCTAATACCACAAAATAAGCCATTAACAATTTTGATATATCATCCCTTGACACATATATATGACCTATATATAGTATATATGACCTCTATTGCCTAATTTTCCGAATGCTATTTAAAAGGCCTTGACTCCCGAATTCAACTAAGTTCTGAATCAAACTATAATTAATGAACAAAGTTGCCAACCATTTCGAAGCCATAATTTATGGTTATTATAAGATCTATCTGGCTATTGTTACACTCTGTATTGTTTGAAGTTCTATCTACAACTTTGGTGCAAATATATATAATAGAAATGACGATTTTGGAAATTGCTACTTGCAATTTTACCTCAAATAGCAGCTTTAGCTAATGCCGTTTGTCTTAAATTAATTTCACTGTCCGTGTAAAAATATAACCAAGTTTTGACGATAGATCTAGTTGTTTTGCATTTATCTTATTATTTAAAGGATGTCCACTTAGTAAATTTTCCCTTTATATCTGATTTGTTGCAAATGATCTATAATCTACATTACCTAACATTATTTTTCTACTCATGTATATGAAAGTTGTCATTTTCTCACTCTACATGAAAGTTTTACTTTCGTCTCTAGTGGCGATAATAATGTCAATGTCAATGATTTTATCGAATTGTAAAATTTACGATTTTTTAAGCTTAAACTCATAATTAATTAAAATTGCGTTAATATTCTAACCAAATAATTTAATTTTAATGTAGCATTTTGTATAAAAGCCTAAGAATAATAAATTAATATTAAATATATTTGGTTTGCAGGTTATAATTTTATTTATGTCAATGTCAGTGTCGTGGCGTCGCTATGGAAATAAAATGATTAATTAATACTTTATACATAATAATTGACATTTGGTTTGTTTACATTAACGTTCGTTCTATAATATAATTTTAATTTCGTAGAAAAATAGTTTTCACGACTCGAGATGAAATCAATTTTTTCGTTTGTGAGATTTGCTCACTCGCCACAAATTTCACCTTACGAAAAAAAACTGGACTTTCATCTCTTGTTGTACAATATACTATTTTAACTCCAACGATTATTTTCTTTTCGTGCACCAACGCTTTTTTTTTTGCTTTAAATAAGACAACATACATATTTATCATTTTATGGAATTCAAATCAAGTTGTCTTTTCAAAATGCATAAAGTTTTTGATAACCATTTTAGACATTACTGATTTATAACAAAACATTAATCTTTAGATATATGTATACAACTTCAGTATAAAATATTTCGTAAGTTTTATTAATAATACTTTTAAAATAGCTCCTACACCGCTGAGTTTTAAACATGAATAAGTAAAAAATACGTCCTATTTTTTTTTATATTTTCTTGTAGATAGTTTAATTATTCTTGAAAAACAAAAAGAATGTTTTATGTGTAAAACTAATATTTTTCGAGTCATCGGTATTTTAAAAGCTATTTATAGGTAAAAATTACTTAAAATAATATCTACTCCTAGAATATAAGAACGTACCAATATTTTACGGCTATTATGTTTAAAAAAAACGATAAATTTCCAGAGACAGTATACAGACGATTATATCATATAAGAGTCCGTCTTTAGATAATTAGTTTAGCAAAAACCAATTGTACCGAATGTCTTCAGTGCCCTTTTTTATAAGTTTCTTTTAGTAATTTAATAATAAATACATTATTTATACGAAAATGTATATTATGCTAACCGTTCATTAAAAAAAGTACTAACTCATGTTAAAAATTCAGTAAAATGGAGCAAAATAAAGACTTTGTTTATTTTTTTAGAAGTTTAACTGATCAAAAGCCAATAGAAGAGTGTTACCACTTTAATTTAAGATAAATCCTGCAATATCTTTATCAAAAATCGACGATTCGTCTTTAATTTGAGGCTTAATATCAAAATATAATAGTTTAAAACTTCGTCTGTTTTCTCTTGTAATTTATTATCTAAACGCACAAGAAATATAGTAAACACTTGCAGAAATCGACCTTATTGCTCAATGTTAGCTTTTTTAAATACACTGTAAACTTGTAAGCAATATTAATACAGAAAGTACCTACTACTTAATTCTTGTCACTATAAGCATCTCGTTCAATATAAGAGATATATTAGGTTAAGTTAGCAGATAGTTACTTATTAAAGAGTAATATTGTAATATTTAAAAAATTGCATTGTTAACCTGACAAAGGCAAATATTGAAATTTTGCAATTTATTCTTTGTTTCCTTAATATTTTCTTTTATAGAAAAGTGCATTTAGGTCATTTCCACATTCCAAATAACCTGGTGATGTAATGGTACATTTACTTTCAAAGATACCAGCAGTCAACTAACCTTATTAAATATTTGTATTGATAGCATTTGTTTTTCCTTTTTTAAAGATACACTACTTGCACAAAAGAAAATAGAAATTACACACCTAAACAAATATATTTTGTTGGGCAAATAACCCCGTTATCTACTTTAAGTAATTAAAATGTATCAATGTTACCGGATAAGGTACTTTTGTTTTTTTCTGAACAAAACAGTTGAAAAGTTATTATTGTTAGCTAGATAATTTTTTTAAGTAAGTTACAAGTACAAGTGATATATCGTTGTAAAGAGAAAAATAAGCGCTATCTACTGCAATAAATACCTAATACGGTGACTGTAAAAGTGTTGCAAAAAAAAACTAATAACGCTAGTTTCATATTAAATTATTTAAATGCCTAGAAATGCAAACTTTTATTTATAAAATTAAAAAACATTAGCGTGCATGTCTTAAAACATCTGAAAATTAAAACACATTTAATTCAACAGCATGTAACTTTCAATTAATTTAATATAATCCATGTTATTCTTATTGTCAATAACTTGTAATAGTAAGCTGTAGGTACCTATAGTTAGGCCTACCATATTTTCGTAAAGTTAAACCGGGACACGCGAACCTTTTTTTTAATCATAAGAAATACGTAAAAAAGTGGGGGGAACAAAATGCGCCACAGGCGATATTTTTGAATTTTAAAAGTTCAAACGTGGTTTAATGCAAAGTTAGAGTACTTTACCATGAACCAAAATTACAGATTTATGGCAGAATCTTTTCCGATATTTTTTTTATCAGATTACCCCCACTTACAAAATTATTGGTGATAAAGGTAGAAACTTTCACTAATAATGCCTATTTGAGTACAGGAACTATAAACATAATATTGATATGAATTTAAAAAAGCAACACTTTTCAGTCAAAAAACACGTAAAAATATAATAAATTTATTTTATTGTTGCTTGTTTAAATAGTTCAAAAAGCGTACATTAGGTACTATGGATATCTTCAATGGCATGCGTACAGCATACACATTAATATTTTCCCACGAAAACGCGTATGTGCGCCCCAATAGCGTGCAATTGGCAACCCTATAACACCCGCGCAGAGACGTTTTACATCAAAATGACTGAAACACGTTTTTCTTAGCTCCTCGCGTTGTTTGTTACCCGTGCGGACAGATTTCACAAAAAATCGGCGCGGGATATTTTTTTCAGAAACCGGGACTAACGCGAAACCTACAGGGACACCGGGACATAACCTCTAAACCGGGACTGTCCCGGCCAAACCGGGACATTTGGTAGGCCTACCTATAGTGGCTGAATCAGGTGGTCCATCCTGAACACGTTCATAGATTTTAAATAATCTGATATTTCTAGGGCCACGATACTACTACAGCAGGGATGTGCTTTGCTTTGTTCCTTCTAGGAAACAACCCGGATGTCCAGGTAAATAAAACAATCATTTCTTTTTTAATTTTAAAAAGTGAAACTTCCTACAGAAAATCAATGCCCGGTTGCTCAAAGTTTCGTCAGAATTTAACGGATAAAAGGGCGGCTTCATTAACTTTAACTAAGCGTTGTGCAATCGAATTAAAATAGCTTACTTACATAATTTCATTCTGCATTTCATATATTTCACTGTGTTCTGAAAATACAGACATAAAATAAAAGTTCAAAATATCTTTAAACTGCCTATGATGTTTTTTTGGTACCTTACCTAAAAAACGAAAATAGCATACTTTTAAGTAATAATTATTGTATGGAAAAAGAAACTGAAATAACGGCTATTTATTTTATAAATAAGTTAACCCTCCTATTGTGTTCGGATCAATATGACCCGGTTAATATATTCTGACCGCTGTAAATTGTTTAATTATTGAAATATTTTACTCTTACCCTATGACTATGACTTTTACTTTTTATTAGAGAGGAATACGTACACAATATAGCAAAAAAATGTAGAAGTTTTTTTATAAACTTATTTTTTTTACACTTCCAATGAGAGGAAGACTAACATTATTAGTTGCCATTGTACAAAATACTTGTGTAAAGGTCGGGTATATTATTACTGTCCAGAATGTAATCGATAAACTAATTTTATGTCGTATGCTATATAATATTATCTTATGTTATATATTGGTTACTAAACATTCCATTTTAGTTCCTTACATAAAGAAGCTAAATTAGAGCACAGAAATGCCAAAATTTTAATCATATTGACCCAAACACCATACGTGTTATCAAAACGTGAACACGACAGGAGGGTTAAGAATTGAATTTTAATAATTCAATTAATTATTAACATTGCATTTTTTGGAACGAAATGCTTTTATATATCCAGCAAAATATCTTAATGTTCTAGCGTTGCAACAAAATTTTAAATACAAATAGCGCAATTTAGCTTAATGCAAATAGTAGTTGCATCAAAACCAACAAAAATTGCAATATGTCCCGTCCTGAAGCAATTTTCGAACTGTAAATAATGTAACGTCAACAACGAATCAGAGTACATTCTCGAATAAAGCGCACAAAATGTAACAAAAATTGAATAAAGCTGTAGAATATGCATTTATGTTGGAGACCTAAATATTTACACAGGTTGAAACCGGAAGGTGACACGTTTTTCTGTATACTTTTATTAAAAAATATTTGTATTCCTGCAACTAAGCATAATTTAGTATTTATAGATAAAACTAAATATTTTAAAATTTGCCCAGTGAAACCATTTTTCAACAGTTTTTGTACAGACGGTTTTTTTATCAATTCCAATTACCGAGACAAAAATTGATTCAGACCAATTATAATGAGATGAATGAAAGTTTAATTTATTTTGGTCTTTTTACCGTAAAGTGTAAAACTTATACAACTCTAGCCACATCCTCCAACTTTGGACAATTGTTCTTCCATGGTATTTCTTTTTCTCTGTTGCTTCTTATGAACCCTCCTTCAATGTTTTTCTTGGTCTGCCTTTTCTGCTTTTCTTTGTGTCCTTTATTCATATATCCTTGGTTTTAGTATTTTGTCTAACATTCTGTGTATGTGTCCAAACCATTTTAGTTGTGTTTCTTATACTATTGATCCAACTAATTTCGTCTTTAAATTTTTCCCAATACTTAACTTTTTATTATTTAATCTTCCCTCGTTTTCCCTTCTATTTTGCTAAGGAATCTCTTTACCGTGGCATTGATTTTGCTTTTGCGTTTGTCTGCTAAGGTCCAGGATTCATTACCATTACCATATACCAGTTCACAACTTTTTTGACCTCTTCTACTTTTTCAGTGATTTTCTTCTGTCCACAAAAGTATTTTTTGTAAAATTGAGTAATATTATTATTTAATTAATCTCTTGGTTCACTTTTCAATAACTTTCTATCATCGTTTCCAATTGTTTGAAATGTTGTATCTCAAAAGTCAAGGTCGTTAAAAAAAATTAAATTGATTTCCAACTTAAACATAAAAATGTTAAAAAAAAATCTTGAATTCTATTTTCACAAACAAAAAAGTAATAGTGAATTTTAAAAATCGATGAAATTGTCTGTAGTGCAAAAATTAAAACTGAAAAAACAAATTGATGATGCAGGCGTGATTATCTCAAAGAAATAACTCAAGAGATCAATATCAGATTTTTGCTAATTGTTATGGTAACCGTAATACCTCGTAAAACATTCGATTTTGGTCCAACCTGTACAAGTTAAGAGTCCATAAAAAATTACAAAAATTTAAGCTAAAATATTGTAAATAATAAGTATATTTAACTTATTCTGTTCTAACTTGTAGCAACTTTAGTATTTACGAAGACTTCTCAGTGTATCTACATTATTATCTACCAACAACATTCTGCTTTGCGTCAAGTTACAGTTTAAATCAGCGTTTGTTCATAAATGATATGCTTGTATTACCAAAGGCCTTGCGGTTCCGTGAAGTAGATGCTCTTGAACTAAACATAGAACGTGTTTGTTTTAAAAGCGGGAATTTATTATAAAATTGCGTTGGTAGAATACTGTTTGCGTTTTAACGTAAAAGTATAGAAATATTTTTGTAACTTGCAGGGCCGTCTTAACAAAATGAGCGCCCTGCGCTAAAAAAAAACTTGGTGCTTAATAATATTGGATTGACAATAAATAAATAATATCAACATACAATTAATTAAATAACTTTCATTCTAAACAATTTTTTTTTAAATATATAGATAGACCTTACAAATTCCTATTCAAATCAACAATTATTATACAGGGTGTTTCATAGGTATTGCAAAAAAATTCGGGAGTTGATTTCTAATCAAAAATTAAGGGGGGTCTTAAAAACATTTCGTTAGGCGTATCCTTTCGAAGTTACACCCCCCTAAAGGGGAGCGGTGAAATTAGGTTTTTATTTTATTTCTCAAATTTGGATAAATGTAGGAAAATGATATTTGATAGATGTTTTATACTTATTAAAATCTTTTCCACAGTAATATTTTCAATCGTCTCCCACCTTCACAGGCGGCTGAACAGTGCGATCCCGGCTGTTTTTTTATCAGAACTTTTTGGTGGGTTAAAATTTAACAATTAATTATTTTTTTAAAAGTTGATTTGTTTAGAAACTTTTTTATTCTTTAGTTTTTCTTGTAAAACCTACAGTTTTTAAGTAAAATAAAAATAAGTAAACATGAACCATCAAATATTCCAATATTAAACGATTTATTTTGATGGTTGCCATGGTTTGTTTATGTTCATATTGGGTAGCATTTTTTTTGCAATACCTAAAAAAACATCCTGTATAATAAAGGTAGTTTATTGTATTGATAAAAGTACACACAATAAAAAAAGCTTAATTTTTTTGAGAATTTTTTTTACAAATTGGTTTATAATTTCACTATGATCTTTTTTTTTCTAATATACCGTATTCTTTGGATTAGAATAAGTAAATTATTTAATTTTGATTTTCTAACGATAAGCGTAGATAATTTACTAAAATTAATGCACCAAATCTTGAGAACACTTTTTCCTTCGAAATAATTGACACCTTAAAAGGTCTCTCTGTTAGAACTAAATGTTCATGATCTTGTTCAGTTTCTTCTGGATCATCGAAACGGCTTAAATCAAAATTTCGCTAAGAAATATGTTGATCCATCAACCTTATGCACCGCAATCGTTCTTTCAGTGAGAGTTTTAGGACCATTTCTCTCTTTTCCAAATAGATTTTGATTTAGACGTCTTTTGTTTCATGGCTTGGTAGATTTAATAAAAGGCTTTCCTTGCATAATCACATTTTTGATGTATGCCAATAAAATTGAATAAAAATATAGCGAATCTTATTTAAGTCGTGTAGTAAGTATAATCTCGTGGCGCCAGGATTGGGGATCAAAGAAGATATTTCAATCACCTTGAAATAAAACGTCCGGATTCTATCCGTTATCGTCTTGGCGGAATGTGGTCCAACATTGTAATGTTGCAATAAAACACTAAGGAGATAAATTTACTCGTTTGGTATTTTACAACCGGCTTAACTTTACTATTCGGAAGATTACAATATAATAAACCATCAATAGTAGTTCGTTGAAACAAATTTAAGGACACAATATGCATAAGTTTAGTTGAAAATCGCTTATCTTATTACATATGAAGAATTTCTCTTGTAGAAGTATATTTAGGAGGGCTACAGTCAAAAGACGCGAACCTCTAAACTAATCTAATTTTTCTGTGTAAAAGATTTTTTTAAATAAGATGAGTGATTTTAAACTAAACTTAACAATATTTATATTACACTTATTATGAAACACTTCAGTTGTTTATCAAATTTAACTCTTTTTGTCCAGAACTTAAAACATTTTCTCTGGTTTCATAACTAGTTAGAAGTATCTGCACAATTATCTTATAATTACAAAGACTACTTCATTTTATTTAACCACAATATGTCAAAATAAAAATATTTTCCAACAGTTCAAACCACTTTATTGACTTCAAAATAAATCACCGTGAACCTGGAATTTCATGAAAACCTCAATATCGTTGAACGAACTATAAGTTTTTGAAAATTACCTAATAAACCATTATTGAATTTTCGGCAAGATTTAGACTGTTTAAAGAAACTATAAAAGTACTAGACATGCTTTTAAATATGTAATATCAATTGTTTGTAGCCCAACTTTTTTTTTTAATAGATGAATATTAAAAAGTTTAGTATGCAGGAAGAAGATTTTCAGTTCAGTTTTAAATTTAATGAAAAGTTTGTCTACTTAAGAATTGAGTTCGAAATGATTGAGCGAAATTAATTAAGTAAACTTGTAAGTATTTATGTCAAAAATTAAATTTTGAACACCCGCTTTGCTGTTTCAGACAGCTTTTGTTGTCCAAAATCAGATATCATTTATCTTTAGTTTTTCTTTGATGGAAGCATTTTAAGTATTTGATAGTTGTTTTTCGAGAATATTGTCAAAAATCAACGTATCAATAAACCAACGTAAATGGTGTATAAGAGACATTTGTTAGTTTTTAAAGCTACATGAAGTAGTTCAATTTGATCTGCTTTTAAATCCAAAAACTTTCGTAACTAATTTTTCCTAATGCAAAATGGTTGTCCCCATTTACTACCTTTACTTCCTTGACAAGTTTCAACGAAATATTGATAAGAATATTAAAATCTTTCTCTACCACCACATTTACAATAGACTATTACGGTAGAGCCTGCTTGCATAGTATGTGGGTCTTTTCCGCATGGTAAGCAGAAAGCACAGTTTTTTTTTTAATGATCAAAGTAGGCTCACCTCAAACCTATCCTGCATTCATAGTAAGCGAGTCCTTGCCTAGATATGTCAAAGTATACTTACGTCAAACTTGACAGTTAACAGCGTACGTACAAGTGTGTTTACTATTAGCCAAAATCGTATGTATCATGTGATCGTAGAAAAAGTATGCTGCATAACACGAGTTGTAAAGCAATTACACACTCGTAGAAATATGTCCTATCAAAACATTCCATTTGTTTTTATTTCTTAAATATCCTTTGACCGAGTGTACTTATCCTTTTTGAAATGTGTAATTTTGTTAGTACCTACCTGTTTTGATAATGTAAACATTAAAACACATTGAAATCCAGAACACCAGTTATTAGGTTTACTAAGAACCTATCATATGAGTGATAGGGTTTGTAATACCGGTACATTCTTAAAAATGCTTTTTAAATTTTACCGGTAATTTGCCCATTTTTTTGCCGGTAATTAGTTTTCAAGTAATGACCTTAAGACTGCGCTGATACATCGCATAAAAGGAAGACGAACTTTTTAAGGTCTCCACAGACCGACGCGGTGGCGGTGGCGGTAGCGGTGGCTGTCAGATGTAACCTTAGGAAACAAGTGGGACGCACTCACTCACTCACTCACTAAGGTTAAATCTGACCGCCACCGCCACCGCGTCGGTCTGTGGAGACCTTTATTCAGATATTTTACAATATCTTTCTTATCATGATAGAAAAAATTCGAGTGACGAAGATTACGGAATTTTCAACAAAACCACCATATACAGGGTGTTTCTTAAATATTGCGAAAAACTTTGGGAGGTAATTCCTTATCGAAAATTAAGGGGGGTTTTTATTTTTTTTTTCCTTAGACGTCTCCTTTCGGAGTTATAACCTCCTAAAGAGGAGCGGTAAAATTATAATTATTTTATATCTCAAATTTGAAGATGTGTAGGAGAATAATATTTGGTAAAGGTTTTGTACCTATTGAAAGGTTTTCCATAGTAATATTTTTATTTATCTCCTATCTTCACAAGGGGCTGAAAAGTGCGACCGCTGTTGGTTTTTTTATCAGAACTAATTTGAGGTTTAAAATTTTGCAATTTAAAAAATGAAAGCTTGGTTTATTATTAATTTTTTTTAGTTGTTAAATTTCCCTATAAAACATACAGTTTTTGAGTAAAAAGGAAATGAGTGAACATGAACCATTAAATATTCCAATATAAAACGATTCCTTTTGGTGGTTACCATGGTTTCCTTATTTTTTTTATTATTTGCCCTAAAGAATCACTGATTTTAAGGTTTGTTAGGGTTATTTCCAGGAGCAAACGAAGTAATCGAGATGGTAACGAGGTCTGGACCACCCTGTATACATGTGTGTTTGTGTATGTGGCACACAGTAAACAAATTCACCATTGCATTTAAAATTTTGATACGCAAGTCTAAAAATAATTGCCACTACTAATAAAGGACATTATCGACGATTATCCTTAGAATTATTTTCCTTCCGTATTTGCTTTATTCAAAATCGTGAGAGATAAAATGATTATCTGTGAAGTGCAACTTGTCAAGTCAAACTATAAAAACAAAATTTACAGAGAACAGTATTTTTTTTTTTTTTTTTAAGAATGTCGTGACTGATCAAATTTATTTATTTATATAGGTCTCGCTTGGTTTATTTGTGCTAAGCAATCCGATTAAAGTTAAAACACCACCTCGCACTAACGTCCTTAACTGTTTAAAATATTTAGTTAGATCCCTCTTTGCATGAGCTTTGCCTAATTCGAGTTTCTTTGTCGTAAGATTGGCAGAACCAAGACTAATATTTAATATCTCAACAAAAATCAGAGTTCCACGGTTTGCTTTACGACTCTATTTGCATATTCCGAGTGCGGTACATCTTTAATACATTCTTGTCTGGATTTAAACTTTCCTTTCCATCTTGTCATAACAAAACGATAAAAAAATACTCTAAAGAAGTACAGCGCAACGATAATAATATCAAAACCGTAAATGTACATTCTGTTATTAGAAAATAAAAAATGATATTATATTTAGCAGGTTTCTCTATACAAAGGACTGTTTGACGCACATATCCATATTTAAGTTAGTGTACAGAGACAAAATATTTACATAGACATATTACAATTTCCAATAATGTTTGTTTTATAAAACTCGTAAAATTAATAAATTCGCAGAACTAATATTGAATGTCGAATATGATTATAATTTTGTTGATTTTATTCAGTTATTGGATTTGTTTTCAGGATAAAGTTGTACAAGAACTAGAAGATATTTTCCACGGGGAGGATAGATCGATTACTACAAAAGACTTGGGGGAAATGAAGTATTTGGAGCGAGTTATCAAGGAATCTTTAAGACTTTATCCCAGCGTTCCTTTTATAGGACGAAAACTTACACAAGATATTGTGCTTGGTAAGTCTCAAATGCCCTTCATTTAAATATATTAAATTTCAAGAGGTTGAATATGCAATTTGTAATTGTAGGAACTTAATTTGCTGTTCCGTTCGACACCTACTTTTTTTAACGAAATCATTTGCCTCTTCAGCCTTACAAAATCATCTAACAAAAAACTTCGCTTTAATTTATTGAATTTGTCTGGATAATTTACACACAAATAAATTGTGTTACTTGACTTTTTTCTGGGACGTATTAAACAGTCACAAACAACTACTCAAAGTATTCTGCCTACAAGTTTTCATGATTATCTATTAAAAGGTTATTAAAACAATAGCTTAATGGTCGTTATATTGCTAAAAATATTCCTTTGCCTCCGGCAAGTTTCTTGTGGTCGAATATTAGTAGGCGGTTACTTGAAGACCAAAGATTACGAATAACGAATACTTGACAGCCTTCTCTAGCTAAAAGCGCATGTGTACCAGTTTCAACATATATCATGGCTAACAATAAGCTCGAAGCACCAACGGTAATACAGCAGATGAAAGAAATCCAAAAGCAAAACAAATATTTGTCATGAATAAATGTATTTTGTTTAATAATCTCGTTAAGTTTGGCACAATATTCACTTGATGGTAAGATCGGTCAACTTCAACTTCTTCTGTACATAGCTTTGAGATTTTTAACAATTTTAAGCTGCATTATTTAATGCTCGACAATTTTTGATACATACGACAAAAGACGATCTTTTTTTGATTACAAATTATTCCTTCGTTCCTAATTACGAAGGAGAATTAGAACTATACTGTACTGTAAATTGGAGGAGTATAATTGACTATAGATTTAAAGGTAATAACAGTATAAAATGAGTGTTAGATTGATAGCGAATATTATATAATATGCAAGTGACATTTTTGATGTATTGTTCAGAATCAAACAATTTTTTCTGCACTCTTTGTAAGTCAATAAGAACATTTGAAGTTTTAAAACGAATTTATATCACCCTCGTCAAAAGTATTTCAATAGGAACTAATTTTTATTGCACCCAGTACAAAACGTACAAAGCTTCGTGAACTACTAAGAACGAGCAAAAATTGTAAAGCAGTAAACACTATGGAACTTTGTTGCTTTTTATTTCCTCGCCCCAATTTTTGCTGGAAATGCTGCTTTTAAACAACCTTAATAGTTTCAATTCATAAGTAATTCTAAAGAGTCTTTCATTTATGGTTGACGGTTGCGGAACGCCGACAGAATTTTCAATTACAAAGTCCTAAGTTCTCGATGCTTTGATTTCTAATTTGAATGACTCTTTAATTTATTTTTTATTTAGGCGACTTAAAGTGGCTGTATAGTAAATTGAAACGGTGGGTTTACATTTATTTTATAAGCTTTACCGAACACTTACAGTTTCATAAAACTTTTCGACAGCTATTAAAGTACACCGCTAATTAATTTTAAACGTCAATATTTATTTATCAGCAAGGTTTAAACATCCCTACTAATAGCGAAGATCTGTAGTAATTAAAAATATTTTAGGTATTGGGTATTTGATAGGAGTGGGCGATATATCAATATCGAATGTTGATATATGGATAATTCGACATCGGATGTCGATATATCGATATATTCTAGATTTTTCAATATTTTCTCGATATCTTTTGGTATTGACAAGAAAAATGAGGGCGAGAAGCTTTTTTTTTAAGTCTCATTTTAAGTAGTAACTCTTTTAGCTCTCCGGCCTTTTTTACCAAAACATCGATATATCAAAGAATATCGATTTAATTTCGATATTGATATTTGACATCGAAATTTCGATTTTGGTATACATATTAACTTTCGAAATGAAGCATTTACATTTTTTTTAGCCGTATCTTGCGCTATAAAGCTTAAAACTAAAACTTATAGTATCAATATGGTAAGTTGTAACATAATGCTAGTTTTGTCCCGTTTAACCGACGTCGTGTTTGTTAGGATTTAGAAGTTACTAATAGCGAGTTACGAATTTTATTTGCCTAAATCTTCGCCAATTGTTGGCTTTAAAATGTATAATCTCTTATCAATTGTAACTTTTACTTTAATGTCCTCTAACTAAAGTTCGAATGCTTAAATACTTTTAAACTACAAATATGAAAAAACAATGTGTGTTACTTTCCAGCACCAATGAAAATTGAAATCAATTGTTTATTTTTGTTTTTAAATGAGTTGAAAGAGCTCAACACCACTCTAACTTTTCATTTGTGATATGTATTTGCTTACAAGTGCAATATTTTCAGATGACTATGTAATACCAGCAGGCTGTACCGCTTCATTACACATATACGATGCTCACTTCGACGAAGAACAGTTTCCAGATCCGGAACGTTTCGACCCGGACCGTTTTCTTCCAGACCGGTCCCAAAACAGACATCCATATGCTTATATTCCATTCAGCGCTGGCCCACGAAATTGCATCGGTAAGTCTTCATTTAGCACGCCAACAAAAAACAGAAGCGTTCCCCTGGTAGTTATGGGGAACTCATGGCAATATAGTCTATAATAACTTCAACATTAACGATTCTTTTGAAATTGATGCGTCGTTCTATTCTAAACAGTAAAGCATGCTTTAATAATATATTATCCAAATTTCGTCGTGTTTGAACAGTTTTGTTACGATCTGAAACTAAAATAAAATGAATATATCTGTTTTGTAAACTTTGCTAACTAGATTCAAACATATGGCATCGTTAAAACTAATAACGTTAAACAAACTTTTTAATAATGTAAATCATTATTTTAGTTTTTAGTTTAAGTTTTTTTAAACAGCATAACAAAGTAAATCAAAACGCCTTTCAATATTATTTTTCAGTTAACTGTACTTTTCGAGTGCATATAAAATAAAACTTTCTGATAAAAAAAATTAATAACGGTATCATTAAATATATTTCCTTATATCAATAAACGCAACTTTGAGACTCTTGTAAAATGCGTGTTACTTTTTTTAGATAACCCCTAGATTGTTTACAATCTGTCCTTAATGGACAATAAGTAAACCCTATATTCAGATAACAAGCCAGCAATCGCCCAATGGCTCATGCTCTTTATACCACCGTCCCAAGACGGACTTATTTAGAATAGTTCTATTTTAATTAATTGATTAAACCTAGTTTTTAAGTCAGATGGTTTAAACCTTTTAGGTCTACGCGTATCTTATTCGGTCAAAACCCTTTCACTGCCAAACCCGTAAATATACGTTGGGCAATAACATGTTGCCCCTCAGAATTAAAAATTCTGGAGAACGCGCCTGGTTAAAAATTAAGCTAATTGTAAGACAAATTATCTATTATTTCTGTTATTAGGGTAGTTACAAAAAAGTTTTCTTTCACAAAAATTGTTGGAATTCATGAGCTACATAATCTAAATTTTGTTTTAAATGCATAGAGTATAGTTTTCGAGAATCAACATGCAACTTTACTATTTCAAATGGAACACCCTGTATATTTTTACGTTTCTTGTAGATAAAAATAAATTGCAATTAAAAAATATTTAGCCTGTGTTTGTTTAAACTTAATATTTTTAGAGTTATTATTCTGGTGGATGCGTCGGGTCAAAAATTAACCTAATTTTTTCCCAAAAATTGTTGGAATTCATGAGCTACATAATCTAATTATTTTTTGAGAACTAATATGTTACTTTACTGTTTCAAATAGAACACCCTGTACCCTGTATACCTACCTATTTTTACGTTTTCTTGTAGATACATTATTTGCCGATTAAAAAAACATTTAGATAGGACATAGATACTAAATGTTTTTTTTTTTAATCTAAAGTTAATAGTTCTCGGAACATAATAAACAGTTCGCTTAGGATATTCGTTTTGTAAATAAATACACATCCCGAGAGAAGGCAACATAGTGCGCGTAATTACAGAAATATTAAAATAAATTTGAAAGAAAATGGTTACTCTGAGAAACCAATCAAAAATCCAAAACAAATCAATGAAGAATAGGAACTGTCAGTTTTTACACAGTTTCCATGGCAAAGAATTAGTGATTGCAATACCGGTATACCGGTATACCGAATACCGGTATACCGTGCCATTTTACAATACCGAAATACCGTCTCATTTGATGGTCTAATACCGGTATTCCGTATTAATATTATTTTTTTTAAATTTGATTTTTATCATTTTATAATTGCAGTCTGCCATAAATAAAAAAATAGCAATAAATGCAAAACACAAAATTGTGCCACAAAATGATGTATTTAAGTTAATTAAAAGAGAGATGATATTATTAGAAGACGAAAGAATATTGCAACATTGGAATATTTGTTGTCATTTCCAAGGCTTACTATTAAAAAATGTTGCAATTTCTCTTAACTTTATCAAAAATTCTTAATAACTCGAAAATTATTGCAGATAGGTATAGGAAACGCTAATACAGATTGATGTAGAATTTACTTTTGAATTAGAAATGGAAAAAAAATTTGGGCATTGTATTTGAAAAAAACGAGTTTTATTGGTCTGAAATTGTATTAAAAGAAAATTAAATTTTGGACACCCTGTAAGTAATGCATCGATTGCAAAAATTCTTCTATGCATAGTCTAAATTTAAGCGTTTTCTCTTCAAAAATGGCGGCGATAGATAATATTAAGCATCACGATGAAAATCAAAAAATTTCAAAAAAGTCCAAAAATCTAAAAAACGACTGCACTTAGGTATAGGGCATGCTATTAATAGTCCCTTTAAAACAACGTGTTAAATCCAAAAATGCAATAAAAAATAGACCATTGTATTTGAAATAAGAAAGTAGACGTCAACTTCCGGTATTTCCGGAAGAGTCGCCATCTTGAAAATATTTTCATTAAACAGCTCAGATGCCATTATGGTCATAACCAAAATTTCAGATCAATACCCTTTTTCATTCTTCATATATTTTTAATGCCCGGTCCCAATCAATTAGGTACCCTGTATATCTTCAGTTTTTTGTGTCCATATTTTATTTACAGATTATGTAATTTTTTAAGTTTCTTTATTTTATGTAAATTTGTGTTTTGACATTATACTTGCTATATGTACATATGTGTAAAATGCATATATTGTATTTTCAAAATTAATACTTTTTTTTTTAAAAGCAATACCGGTATTAATACCGGTATACCGGTATTACTTGCGAATAAATACCGAATACCGGTATTGAATTTTGGTCCGGTATTGCAATCACTACAAAGAATGTAGCCAAATTTTTTCTTAGTTGTAAATGTGCCCAAATTTTATAGAATAACAAATTTGCTACAAAGACTATCGAATTACAAAATAGTACTATTAAATAGATTATAGCTCCTCTCGTACTAAAGAATAATTCATCTAATTTAAGCAAACCTGTATCTCTTATAATCAGCGAGAACCCCATGCTGAAAATGTTATCTGGGACAGCCTCTACATAGTCTTGCCATAAGTTCTGTCCCTTATTCAAAGACGCCTAATTTATAGAGGAAATAAAACAAATGCAAGGTAATATTATATAATTTATTCTTTAGTTACCAAACCATATAAAAAATATAAAAACTACTCCAAATGTCCACCTTTTGCCCTCACACACTTCTTCAAACGTTCCGGCCACTCATCTATCGCAGCACGAATGACTTCAACCGGTATCGAAGCTGCTGCTTTCACCAAATCTGCTTTTAGCGCCTCGATATTTCGATGGACTTTAGAGCAAGCCTTTTCCTCTAAAATATTCCACAATCGGTAGTCCAAAGGATTGAGGTCTGGACTTCCACAAGGCCAATCTTCAGCGGCGATAAATTCTGGCAAATTGACTTCTAACCAGCGTTGTGTCGTCCTGGCTTTGTGTGCCGGTGCTGAATCTTGTTGGAATATCCAGTGCTTTCCTGCAAACAAAGTATCGCTTAAGGGCTTCACCACCCGCTCCAAAATGTCGCTTTGGTAGTTGACTGCGCGTGTTTTTACTCCCTGTTCACATAAATGCAATTGTGTGCCGTTCTCGTACGATACTCCCCACCAAACCATCAAGGAAGCCGGGCGATGCCCTCTTTCCACCTTCGGATTTTTTTCGGCGGCTTCCCGAGAGCTGTGAGCATAAATTCTATCGTTTTGCTGGTTAAACTTTTCTTCGACAGTGAAAATTTTTTCATCTGTAAAAATAATTTTTCGATGATTACCTTTCGCGTGTTGCTGATGTAATCTCTGCTCTTGTGGCTCTTGTTTGACGTAAAGTTGCAGTCAACAGCTGACCTATCCTTCTTCGAGAAGCACCAAGTCCAGGGTCTTCCTTAATAATTCGTGACATGGTTCTTGAAGGGATTTTCATTTCCCTTGCCATGATTTTTTGCTTTCGGAGCGGATTTCTGCGAATTCTTTCGGCGACAGCTTTGACAACCGCTCTAGTCCTTGTCTCACGTGGCCGACCGCTTCTTGGTCTGTCATCGACAGAAGACATCTCATTGATCGATTTATGGTTCGATAAATAAATTTTTTTGCTATTTCCAAAAGTTTCAGCAAGTTAAAAATCTCACGTGGTGTTTTATTACACTTGTGCAATGCGATTACCGCAATACGGTCGTCTTTGACACCGCACTCCATGTTTACTGTTTGACATATCAAGATAAAATGTTTTGTTTAAAATAGTTTAGGGCCAACTTCAGTTATGATTTACAAACAAATACAAAAAAGTCAATTGAAAATTATGTAGAGGTCTTTGAAAAGTAGGGACAGAACTTATGGCAAGACTACGTATATCAATTTTTATCACAAATATCGTCGTATAGTTTTGGTAACCAAAGCATGTGTTATTGGCTGCCCATCAGATGTAAATTATGTAATAAATGACATACTTCCTAATAATTATTTACAAATAAAATTAAAAAACGTTTAAAGACAAAACAGAAGATAATCAAAAAGTTATCGTGAGGTTTTCAAAGCCACCGTGATTTGTAGAAAAGTTTTATGCAATTTATTGTATGAAGATTTAACAAATGTATCATTAGATTATGTAACTCATGATTTCCAACAATTTTTGTGAAAGAAAACTTTTTTGTTACTACCCTAATAACAGAGATAATAAATAATTTGTCTTACAATTAGCTTAATTTTTGACTCACGCATCCACCAGAATAATAACTCTAGAAATATTTATTTAAGAAAAAAACATGCTAAATATTTTTTAATGGCAATTCATTTACATATCTACAAGAAAACGTAAAAATTCCATTTAAAAAAGTAAAGTTGCATATTGATTCTCGAAAACTACCTAAATACTTTAAGCATTAAAAATAATTGTAGGTTATACCTATAGCTAATGAATGCCAACAACTTTTGTGAACAAAACGTCTAAGCCAGATCTGCGTTTTACTTAAGGTGATTTTGTATAATAGTTGAAGTCATGCTCGAGTCTCTGTGTGAGGTTGTGTCGTCTGCAAATGTGGCGATAGTTGTGTTGCTTGACGTTTAAAAATAAAGTGAATAAAATATATAATAGAGGTCCCAACACGCTACCCTGCAGAACATCAGAATTAATTTAATGTAGTTTTGTATATACGTCTTGGTGTCCAACTTGAAAATGTCTTTGGTGTATATAGAATTTCAAAATTCGAAATATGTTATGTGGAAGATTTTGTTTGATTTTGTTCAGCAGCCCAGGGTGCCACACCTTATCGAATACCTGCGTTACGTCTAGAAATACCGCCGTACAGTATTTTTGATTTTCTATATTTTCGTTCATTTTTTGTACCACTCTGCGCACCTGTTCAATAGTCGCGTGCCTCTCCCAATTCAAATTGTGTTTAGTGCGCACCCCCACCGCTCGCCATTAGACTTGACGCTGACTATATCTATCTAAGGATGCAGCACACTTGAGAAGCGGCGGGTCAATTTATAAATCTGGTACACTACGCGAGCTATACAATAAACCGCTTCCAGGTACGGCTTTTGCCACACACCTTCTTAAATTTAAAAAAAATCCATACTTTTAGTAAAATTCTAGGAAATAAAGTTCATTAGATTTTTTTCCAGTTTCAAGAAAGATACAAAATTTCGCATAGCCCTTTTCTGGTAAACATTAGAACTAGAAAATACGCGAAAACGTTACAGCGACACCTGTAAGCGTTTTTTGAGAAGCTGATTTTTTTTAGCCGATAAGTGACGCGTTGCTACACTATATTTTTCACTATTATAAGTCTGTGGCGGTATGGCAGAAGTTGATATGTCACTTTTTCATGTTTTTGAGAAATCAAAGAAATAACTTCCAAGCGTTATTATAAAATCATTAAATGTGAGTATTTATTTACAAGTTAGTTTAATAAATGGTTATATTCATACTTTGACATCTACCTGTTTTCAGTCAAAATAATCTTTAATCTGGGGGTGGGGACGAGTATGACACCTACATAGTACCGTCGCGCGGGGTGACTTGAGCCATTTTTCCACAAAGTCTTTTACGTTTTTTCATGTAATTATAAAACTTGAAAGGTTCTGTGTTTGAAAATTGGAGGAAAGGATACAAACTGCATGCCCTATAGTTTGATAAAAGCTCATAACTGATAAAAACTTGGATTTTTAAAAATTCAAGGGGTGGCTCATGACACCCCATGGATTAGCCACATGATAATAAAGTGCATATTTGATGCTCTACTGCAAATTTAGCCCCCTACTAACGCAAAATGAGCCACCCACAGTGTTTAAAAAAAAACTGCCAATTTTTACCCATAGAATATCAAAAAATATATAAATCGCTGGTATTTTATTAAAAATTTGCATTTACGGAATAAGCAGACAGCATAAGTACAATCATATTAACAGGTGTTGCATGACGCAGTGTTCTCCCCAGGCCCTTTCTTCCGGGCGGGCCGCCCGGCTGTTTTTTCTAACCGCCCGGCTGATAAATTTCGTAATAAGTGCGTATATAAAATCTAATATCTAAAAAATCTTAGATATAAAACGTTAAAACTGATAGATGCCAAAATAAAATCATAGAACAAGTTAAAAAGGTAAATAAAACCTAAAACTGATATCTTCGTTTAACTAGTACACGTACGAGAAGAGACAAAGACCGTAAAACAACGGAGACATCTAGAGTCGAGTCGGCGCGAGTCGACTCGACATTGGTGTTATCGTTCGTGCTAAGTCGCATACCAAACAGCAGCAACAGTGATTATCACAAAATAGCGAACGGATTACTAGCTACTCTTCTGCCAAAATCGAGACGTTTGGTCATTTTTATATATTTGTACCCTCATTATAAAGTGCAGTGCTCATCATTGCGAATCGCTGCGACAATCAATAACAGTGAGGTGCAATTTTATCTAAAATCCGTATTTTAATGGTGTAGCAAAACAGTCAGAAATTTTAATTTTTTTTAACTCCAATCAAAAAAATTATGTCATATTTCCATTAAATCAATAAGTTTTGAACATATAAAGATACCACACTGTTAATTATTAATTTTATTTTATACTTCAGACATGAATAATAACTTTAAAGTCAAATCAGACTAATTTATTTAGTTTTTTTAAAAAACAAGAAAGTGCTCAAAACAATGAAAAGCAATCTAAAACAACTTTGGTTTCAAACCAGGAAGTTGAAGAGGACGAAGGTTCTTTTAGCGAATAGTTTGTTTTTTATTTAGTTAAACAACGTTTCTTTAAATTCTTAAAATTCCTTAAATTAAATTGTATTATATTATTGTTTAAAATGCGATATTTATTACAAATAAATAATTTTGTTTGGAACAAAATATTTGTGTAAATTTAAAAACTAATAATACAAAATTATATGTAATTATAAAATAATAAGACCGAAAATTCATTGGGGGGGAGGGGGGGCGCCCGGCAACCTTTTGCGTCCGCCCGGCAAAAAATAAATTCTGGGGAGAACACTGCATGACGTAACGGCCAAACTTAAGAAGCATGTTCCTTGAGTCAATTTAAGCAAAAAAGGTTATATAAAGAACACATAGTCCAATGTTTTTTTATAAAAGATGCATGGCTATCTTTTCTGCGCCTTATGGTGTACTCGATTTTGTTTTGTTTTTTACGGTTTATTTGCCAAGGCAACCTATATGACCTTTCACATTTTGAAGTACATTTAAAGACGAATCCAAAAATGTAAGGGTGTTTTATTTAAAATAAATAGGTTGGTTGCCATAGCAAATAAACCGTAAAAAACAAAACAAAATCGAGTAGGTACACCATAACGCGCAGAAAAGCTAGCCATGCATCTTTTATATAAAACATTTTGTCGTTAAATCAATATTTTAGAAGATAAAAGCAGTATATCATACTTTTTAATGTTAAAATTTACTTTTTTTTAATAAACTTTAAAGGTCTGTAACTCGATAACCATTGAGTTTTGGACTATGATTTATATAACATTTTTGGCTTAAATTGACTCAAGGAACATGCTCCTTAAGTTTAGCCGTTACATAAAGCAACTGTATGTAGACATGAGCAATGCCAAATAAGTGACATATCATGTTTTGCCCACCTCCCTTTTTACAGATTAAAACATATCAATATTTGCCACTGCCCCTAGCACAGATAAGGGTATGGTTTGAGAAACATTGTTTTTTATTTTATTAACGATGAAAACTGACTTAAATACTTTTAAAAACAAATATAAATGAATTATTTTTTTTATACACCATTTAGAATTTTCTTAACTCAGCTTTATCGTTCTATGATCAAGCTTTAAAATAAATAATCAATGACGCCTTATTAACTAATTAAAACCAAACTTAAGTGAATATTGCACAAATTTAAATAATTATATCCTGGTAATTACAAACACGTGTAATTACAAAGCGGCCACTAGACCTCCAACAAGGAGCTAATGATTATTGATTTACAGCAGTCCGTTAGTTCCCTGCATGGGGTGCATTTAGACTTTTATTCGCGAAAACAGTGTAATCGCTACGGATGAATCAGCAATTCAAGACTTGATACCTTGAAATTAATGAACTACACACCTGCAATTAAACCCTTAACGGCTTCGACTGTATTAGGCGATTCTTAGTACTGCATTTGTGATAACGAGATAGTTGGTTTGCAGGAATGTTAATCGTTTGTGCAAATTTGGTGATATTATATTCTCGTCACGTATCACGAGCACTGTCAGCGAGGACTAGCTACAAAAACAACCCGCATGTACCTACCGTAAATGCTGTTGACAGCGATTTCATGTTGTTGATATCATATTATCCGGCGACCATATAAATTATATTTTTTTAATTTACCTTGACGGGATGTATAAACGAAGATTAAACCATAAATAACTGGATTTTACAGTGAATGAATGAAATATAAACAAGCTACTGCCATGTAAATCAGATTTTTTTAAATAAATTATCCATCTGTCCATCCGACAAGAAATGATAAAAGCTTGAAATGGCAGACAGATTTAAAAAAACAAAAGCGACTTCAGTTGATACTCTCTATTCTATAGAGATTGTTAACCAACTTCAAAAAATAAATACAATTTCAAGGTTTTTATAACTTTTAGGAACATTGTGCCCAATATCGTCCGCTTACCTATGTATTATCGCACACCAGTTACTTTTGACTTATACAGTGCTGCATAATAGTATATTACATAACAAGAGTTGTTACAACTTACGAAGCATATTACGCACGAGTGAAAGTTACATCGGCGAGTGCGTACTTCCACGAGTGCGTAATTGCTTTACAACTCGTGTTTTGCACTATACTTTTTCTACGATCACATAATACATACGGCTTTATCTTTTTTTTTTTTAGCTAATAGTAAACACACTTGTACATACGCTGCTAACTGTCAAGTTTGACTTAAGTTTACTTTGACATTTCTATAGAAGTATGGTTTTTGCTTACCGTGCGTAAGAACTCACTTACTATGCATGTAGGCTGTGCAGTGTACAGTAATCGTCATTTACAATAGCGGTCGTAGAAAAATAGTATGGAAAAAACAAATATCCATTATGCTATTATAGATATTAACAATAAAATTTGGTATCTTCAATTGTTTCAAAATTACCGGTGTCTTCCACCATAGCCTTCCACCATAGCCTTTACGTTGTCGTAATAATTAACAATAAAATCACGATAATCGAAATATGTCGATTTTAGGTATGAGACCTAATGTCTTTGAAAGACAATTAAATTTTCTATAATACTGTGAAAAAAAAAAGTTTTATTTAAGAAAAATGAGTTATCGATGTTGAAAGTATCACAAGTTTGGCCGAGCGTAAAAAACGCCCTGTGTAATATTAAAAAGTTATAGCTAGTGCAAAGTGTTAACTAACGTATTGTCAATTCAAATAAATTTCTACTGCTTCTTTAAAGTTTTTAAATGTTGAACATTTCTGAAAGTGTTGTATCGGCTGTATTGCTTTATTGCAGCCGTATTGGCACTAAAAATAAAGTAACTGTGAAGAAGTAGAACTATATTCATCATTGAATAAAAAGATAAAGGAAGGAGCGTTATAGCGATACTAAGGCGTCCAGGTTAGCCTCTCAATATGGCGGATGCATGTTTCCGCTTCTCAGTGGCGTATCTAACATTTTTAAATATGTATTGATCAATGTAAATATTTGCTTTGTTTTGCATTTAGCCTGTTATTTACTTATTTATTTCTTGTTTCGTGGTTGAGGGAATTAAAAAAACGACAGCATATTTCAATATTTGGATTGTTTACTATGAGAGTTAAAAAAGATGCTGTACACAAATGCACGCCACTGATATGACATACCAATTTGACAGACCACATCAAATTTTCAATACATGATTACACTACAAAATATTAATGTCTAATTACCTATGAAATGTAAACTTTTAATCTTCAACATTTTTTGACCTAGTAAGACTACAAGATCTGCAGCTAACCATTTTAGCACACAAAACCCTAAATTTCTTGACTGTTTGACCTGTCAATACCGGCCGCCATCAGAGGCCATTTATGTCGTAATTTCCGTCGCCGCTCAAACGCTGCAGTATAGTATTAAAAGCTCCTTCCTTTATCTTTTTATTCAATGATATTCATAATCCAATCTACTGACATAATTAATCAAATACAAAACGATTACTTCCGCCTAATTGACAAAAGAGCCTATACGGTCAACTACCGATAATTAAATTTATTGATTAATCGGTTTATCCATACAACAAATACCCTTTCGGTTTTAATGGGTAAACGCCATATAAATTTCAATAAAATCAACCTGATATTACTTACTACGTTTTTTGTTATTTCACACCGTGCAAATATAATGCCAAATTTACATGTGTGTAGAAGCTAAGGCAAGTTACAAAATCAAGTAAGTGAATTTAGCTACTTGCACGTGACGTGGTACTAATAGCAAATACTAAAAATAAAATGCAAAATTGGTAGGTGAACGCATGAACCGAAGAAATGAGGACATGAAAGTGGAAGTGAACATAAATGAAACAAAAACCATGATCGTAAACGAAAAACAAAAAGACAATCAGAACAACAAAGAAATTAAATGAAAAAACAATATACTGGAAAGATTGACAACATACGAATACTTGAAAAGCATAATAACAGAGGATGGGAAAATAGATGCCGAATTAACAAATAGAGCGAATAAAACAACAAAAATATGTTACTTAATAAACAAAACAATACTACGAATATTGACATAAAGATGAAAATGAAAATCCATAATATGGCAACATTACCAACAATAACCAACGCATACGAAAATTAGACGCTACGGAAATAAGACGTGGCTAAAATTAACACAATCGAAATGAAACAACTCAGAAAAATTGCGGGGATAACTAAATGGGATAGGATAAAAAACGAGAAGATTAGAGAAATAACAGAACAAGAACCAATAATTTAAAAAAAGGAACAACTAAACTGGTATGGCCATATAGTTAGAATAAAACCTGACAGAATCACAAGAAAAATAATGGATATTGGAAAACCAGCCAAAAACAAAGAGGGAAACCAAGAAGAAAATGGAAAGACCAAATAAGGGAAATAGGGTTAGAAAAGCGAAACACAGTAGAGAAAATAAGAACACTAGCAAAAGGCAGGAGGGCATGGAGGAAACAGACTCAGGGTACGATTCCCCCCTCCGACGCTTGAAAAGGCAAAAGGAATTTGAGAAGAAGAAGAAGAAGAAGCAATGTGTGAACAGTTTCGTTTAGTACTTGCGAAAGTAAAAAAATTTGTGACTTATTGAGTAAAGTGATATGAAATCACTTTTATTTACTTGAACACGATATTCCATTTTCTGTCAATTACTCAACAACTTTACTAAATCGGGTATAGACACTTACCTGTGACACTTACTAAACCAAAATGTTCTGTGACCAAAATTTTGATAAGTTTAGCTACTTGATTAATAACTTGCTTTGGCTACTTGATTTAGTAACTTGCTTTAGCTACTATACCAATGTAAATTCGGCATTAAAACAGATGATAATAGGGATGTAAATGATATTCACGCAAGTCTTCATTCTATGACGAACAGTTAGTAGTTAAACAATTTAAAAAAACGCACTAAATGTTGCATCCGGTGTCACGAAGAGCAATCAGGATTTGAAGACTATAAAATGCTATCATTTAACGAATTTTACGATAAATGCAAGGATGATTTCCACAGTTGAAAATAATACCCAAATAATACGATTTTGATCGCATCATTGGGAGGGGAAAAATTTGGGCTTCTAACAAAGTTTAAATAAAAATAAAAAGCGGTATCAACTCAAACTTATCAAATGAATTTACTGCACCCAATTAGCTGGTTTTCAGTTTAGATTTCCCCCTAGCACTTAAACACATACTTCTTTTCTAATTTAACCATCGTTCTATCTCTTACGCTTTCTGAAATCACCATGTTCTTTATAGTGAAACATACACCCTAGAAGTAAATAGACTGTTTATGTATTAATTTTGGTTGCTGTTTTATTAAGCGTTTAATCTTTGAAGAAGTATGCAGTACATTTTATTATTTTACTTAACAGAAAAATTCAAAATGCATACGAAATTAAGCACATTTTTTCCTTATACCTATTTGTTGCTTTAAAAAAATATATGAACGCCACACATTATGCAATCTATGTACTTACATAAAAAGTTAAATTCCTAAATCTTAAAATCATTGAAGTATTACTTAAAGAAAAATTTTTAACCTAAAATTAACCAATGGGTATTAAAAAAGTTTTTCCTATTTGTTTTATCTCTATCCTTACTACAGCGTAAAGCAAATTCATTTAGGCAAGTTCCACAATGCTGTTTGTAAAAGCCGTATGTAAACAAATTAATAGATAATAGCATAGGAACTAGAAACTACTCTAAATGCAGTTCAGATTATCTTCTGTAGGTAGTACTGATAAAACAATAAATTAACTATTAAAGTTCGAGTGTATGTAAACAGAATCAGGTAAATCTCCTAGGGTTTAAAGCGAAGAGCGTTTGATATAGCTTGATTACGCTGAACAGATGTGTAACGATATTTTCAGAAACAAATGAGTTAAATCAATTTCACCCAAACCAGGATTAACCATCCCCAAACAATAATTTTAATTTTTGGGGTTACGACCCACTAAATACATCAAATGTGTGAAGTACATTTTACAGGAGCTACCTACACTCGTTTATTACTCTACGTTGGTAACTCTGCTTAATGCGAGTAATTAATCAGATCGGGATTATATATTGCGCTATTAAATTTCTGCTTGTGGAATCGAATCGGAGGGTTTTAGCTTAGAACCAATATCAGAACTTGTAGTTGCGAAAATTTCTGTAGCAGAGCTGAAGCTAATCAGCTTCTGGTCCATTACTCCCACATAATACAAACTGTGCTGCCCGCATCCGCCTATTGTAAGCCTTATATGATGCTATTACCAGGATACAGATCTTTATGAAATAATGGATCGAAAAAATTATACATATCACATAATGCTTTTTATAACTTCGGCTTACATTGTTCAACATTAAAATATGTGTAATCGAGCAAATAACAATTTTTTTAAATGTAATTAGAAGAGGAAAATATATAAAACAAAGTTGTAAAAGTCTATACAAGATGAACCAATAAAATGGTTTATATAAAATTTTAAATATTAATTACTTTTATTATGTATGCCTTTAGAGTAAATATTAAACATATACAAGAGCATTGGATATCAATTATTGAATACTATATTTCTTGGCTGATCTCTATTGCACTGTACACATTCTGCATATCTTGCTCACCCATAACACGGTGCAATATGTCCACGAGAATATAAAACTTTGACCTTCAAATATCAACACAAGATTCTGGTGATCTCGCAAACCATAGAATATTCTTGTACCTGGAGATGAACAAAAACGTCGTAGAATATCCATCGATTATTGTAGTTATGACTGATCGCTTCTTCTTGTTAAAACCTTGTATCGTAGTTGATGTCGGATGCTAAGAATTCTGTCGCGTTAAAAAGTGCTCGATCATTAAGACAGACCGCCTTGCTGTACTGTAACACGATTTCCATTGTCGTCTCCGTTAAAGAATAAACCATTGATTGAGGGACTCAAACAAGAAGTTTACCTAGAAGTGTATCAAATTTTCGTAGACATGTGATGAGACGTACGACCAAGATTTAAATAATATGTAAAGCGAAATGGAAGTAACCTTAGGAATGAGGCATTCAAAACTTAAGAAGTTTTTTAATACACAACCTATAGCTATTATACAGTATAAATATGGTACATATTTATTTTTAAAAACACTCTTGTAGACATTATACGAGTACAAGCTTTACATACTTTAGACGTAAAATTGTCTTTTTTGTTACTTTAACTAATATTTACCATAAAAGCTAAATTGTTTCTTCCCTATTTACTTGCAACGAATTCGTAAAACAAATTTATTTTACATACACTTAACATTAGACAACTAAAACGGCCTACAAAAACTTCACAAATTTAATAATTGTGTACAGGGTGGACCAAATTCGAATGTTTTACGGGGTATCTCGGTTACCGTAATAGATAGCGAAAATCTGATTTCGGTCTCTTGGACTATTTTTTTGAGAAAATAACGCCTATGCAATCAGATTTTTTCTATCGGATTCCATTTTGGCACCACAGACGAAAAATTAAATTTCATCATTTTTGAAAATTTGCTGTAACTTCTTTATTTATTAAATTAGAACAAAATGTTATCAACGTTTTTTATACAGATTTTTATGCTTAATTTAAAAACAAAGGTAATTTTTTCTTAGCCTCCTTGACTTTCGAGATATGGAGTAAATTTACATTTTTTTAAATGGAAACCCTAGTTGGCCATGACTATATGTGAAAGAGTATTTTTTTACCTTTTCAAAAATATATAGTTTTATATATTTTTTGCAAAAAATAGCCAAGATATGGCCAATTTTGTAAAAATTCGATCATCAAAGTTAGCCATGATTTCGTAAACAAGTGATGTTTGCAATTATTAAACAACTAAACGTCATTTAGAAGTAATTTTTTTAACTTTAAAGCAAATCCGTGTATAATTTTGTATTTTATAACTGTTTATAGTGGTATTGTAAACATGGCTAAATTTGAACTCTTTGAAAAGTTTAATATGTTAGAATATTACTTTGTATGTGATAAAAACGTAGCGGTTGTTTCAGAATTTACTTGGCAATGACGTTTAGTTGTTTAATAATTGCAAACATCAGTTGTTTACGAAATCATGGCAAACTTTGATGATCGAATTTTTACAAAATTGGCCATATCTTGGCTATTTTTTGCAAAAAATATATAAAACTATATATTTTTGAAAAGGTAAAAAAATACTCTTTCACATAAAGTCATGGCCAGCTAGGGTTTCCATTTAAAAAAATGTAAGTTTACTCCATATCTCGAAAGTCAAGGAGGCTAAGAAAAAATTACTTTTGTTTTTAAATTAAGCATAAAAATCTGTATAAAAAACGTTTATAACATTTTGTTCTAATTTAATAAATAAAGAAGTTACAGCAAATTTTCAAAAATGATGAAATTTCATTTTTCGTCTGTAGTGCCAAAATGGAATCCGATAGAAAAAATCTGATTGCATAGGCGTTATTTTCTCAAAAAAATAGCCCAAGAGACCGAAATCAAATTTTCGCTATCTATTACGGTAACCAAGATACCCCGTAAAACATTCGAATTTGGTCCACCCTGTATTTCCAAAACTTTAAAAAATAATATTGTAGAATAATTTACACCGTTACAATCTGTACCATCTGAACATAATATTAACAAATAAAACTCAAAATTCAAAACAAAAAATAAGAAGTAGGATGAGAAACGAATCATAAAGCAGGCACAATTAAGATGGTTGGAACACATACATACTTAGGATGGATAATGACACAATTATGAAAACGTCCAAAAAAGAAGAAAAAGAGAAATACTAACAAACATGTGAAAGGAAGAAATATAGACAGCCTAAAATGTGAGAAGAGTTAAATGAGAAGAAATAAAGAAGCTGAAAGAACACGAAAATTGATGGAAAAAACGTGGTACCCAGTGGATCAACTTAAAACTAAAACCTTACTATGAAAGGCAGAACAGCTCACGATTAAGTAAGTTTTTAAATAAATCCTAGAGCAGATAGTTAAATTATGAACAGATAATACTACAAATATATGTGCAGAGTTGATCAAGTAAAGTAAAATTGTCAAGATTACGCAAAGAGCCCACTTGCGAAATTAGGATTACTATGCAAAAGTCAACTTGATTTAAGGCAAAATACTTACGAGACACCCGATTAACAAAATACAAATGAAGTGTCTCATAGCATGTATCGCTTATCACTAATGCAATAAAAAATATTTCTTTCAATTCACAACGAAAATAAAAATTCGCTTACGACTATAAGTGAATTAATACAATCTTGGTTTCCGGGTTTGGAACCGCGTCTTCTATATTTAGAAGTAGTTGACGTTTCGACCATTGTGTCTTGGTCTTTTTCTAAACGTTTTGAAAAAGACCAAGACACAATGGTCGAAACGTCAACTACTTCTAAATATAGAAGACGTGGTTCCAAACCCGGAAACCAAGATTGTATTATGGATAACGGCCGCGAAAGCCTCAAGAATAAAATATAAGTGAATTAATTTAACTTTTCTTGATTTTCCCTACTAAAGTCCTCGTCTTTTATTTCACAAAATTGCACAAACATAGAATCTCTCAAACGTAAAAATGTATTATACCAAGCGACTAAAATTCTTCCTACGTAACGCCATGGCACTAATTGGTATATCAACTGAACAGGAGTTTCTGGTTAACAGTCATTGCAAGTAAGAATCAAAGCACCTTTAAAGACTAAATTACTTAACGATTTTTAATGTTAGTGAAAAACATTTGCTTATGCCAAGTATTATAGACTTCAAATGAATTGAAAAATAAATTTAATAAATTTAAAGATAGTTTTGCTTCCTTGGAATAAGGCATTCCTTCATCTTCAAAAATTTGTGCATCTCTACCCATCATTAGATATTATAGAGATAATGTTCCAAATGTTCAGGGATTCTTATATTTTTATTACTGACCTAGTAATATACTCGACAATAATATCTATAATACATTTGCATAAACAAATTGTTGTGCAAATGTTTATTGTTAGTTAATTTTTGATCCAGCGAATAACAAATTTGGAAAAAAATCAAAATAACTGTTTTCAAATTTGTGATGAATGAATTAACTTAAAATGCAATCTAACTCACATTTGTTTTGATCGGTTTTTCTCAAATTTAATTATACAGGGTGTGTAAAAATTGGCGGAAGCGCTACACGTGGCGATGTTCTTCGTAAAATTCTAAGTCAAAAATCTTTATACGAAAATGTTGCACCATGCTTCCTTTGGCCTTAGGAACCATTTAAAGAAAAAAAAAATTGACAACATTGCATACATTAATTTGCGTTTGGACATTTTTTTGTCAGCAATTTTTACTTAGGTATTTACAATTTTTGTTGGAACTGAAAGCCCTTAGTTCGTAAACATAGCTGCAAACTTTTGGGTATCGTAAAACACAAACTAGAAATAATTACGAGAAAAACAGAAATGACAGCTAACGACAATGTTGCCATATGTATTATTTTCATTCAAATCAGTGATTTACATATTTTCAACACCAATTTTTGAAAGGAAGAACACAATATCTAGGAAAACCTACTATTCGAAATTTATTTTTATTCCAAACTGCAGCTTTTTCATTTGCAAGTATTAAATAATAACGCTTATTAAAGGACTAATTGTCAAAACTTTGAGGACCTCTTGCGGACACAGCAAGCATGGTACAACATTTTCGTATCAAGATTTTCGACTTACAATTAGAATTTTACGAAGACCATCGCCAAGTGTAGCGCTTCCGCCAATTTTTACACACCCTGTATATTCTACAAAAATATCATTTAAAAAGCTACTATTTGGTACAACCTGCCGTAGGTGCCTAAAATCAATCACTTTCACATTTAAATCTCATCTTTAACATTTTTATTTGCAAATAACCATTTTATTGATTGTACAATTTTTTCAGTTACAGCGGTCCGCAACTAAATTAACAAAAATGTACCTACTATACGATTCAAATTCATCGTGTAACTGAGGATAAATTTCCACCAACAAAGCAAAAAGCTTTGGCAATAATTTAGTCGTTTTGTTTCGTTTTATTCTTTTTTCGTAGGGATGAAACACGATACAGCTACAATATCAACAATGACTAAAGAGCCACGCAATTATTTTGACAGGCATGGCTAATGACAAAAATAAAACGATGGTGTAGTAAACAAGTTTAATTAATAACAAAATTATTTGATCATTTCAAAGATAATATAAAACCCTGGGAGATACGTTCGATGTCGAATTAATATAATTTTTTTGTAATGAGAATTAAACTCCAACAAACATTTACTTATTTAAATCACTCAAAATTCTGCACCAGCTTATATACAGGGTGAGTCACGACGGACGCTACGGAGTTTTATGGCCAAACGGTATACATTTTCAAACTTTTGTCGCTGTTAGATTATGTAAGTCAATAAGGGCTACATTTTAAACATATTTTCAAACATACAGGGTGCTCCAAAATAGAGTGGCATATCAAAGTTATACTTTGTTGCGGGTTTTCTAATAATACAAAAGTTATAGCGGTTCGATATGCAAATCACCAATCTTAATTAGTTGGACAATTATTGTCTGTTTTATTTTAAAGTAGTTATAAAATGAACACAAAAATTTTTAATCTCAAAAAATTTCATGCAAATAATTTTTAATTTTTTTAACCTAAACTCTTCTTCATTCATTACAATTATGAATGTTATTGCCTTAAGCAAAAATCGAAAATAGGTTGAGATATGTTATTATAAAATAATTCGAATGTTTACGTGTTAGATTAATAAGTAAAGATTATTTGAAGTTCTGCTAGGTTAAGTTTTTAACGTCGTTCACAAGCTAGATTTTAAAATAATGTAATTAAAGATGCACTACTCAAAGTACCATTACAACTTTAATTCAACTAAGAGTTTGTAATTAACGTTAATTTACGATATACGTTAAAAATTTTAAGTAAGTTAGTGCATACTTTTAATTTACTTAATCTATGTATTTTCTACTAGCTATATGTAATAGGTATACTGTTGAAAACTGCCACAATAACTTTCTTGAAAATATATTATCGTGTATTTATTTATTAATAATCAATATATTTGGAAATCTATTTTTTAATTACTCTCCATATAACACAAATTCATTTACTGAAATTTTTTGATAATCACCAGTAGTTATTATTCTAAGCACAAAATCCCCCATTAAAACTTTTATCTTCCTACCATTACATTTTTTTTAAAACGCCTAGGCTTAAAAACAAATTATGAATGCAGAAAATGAGCCTATTATTATTGTTCATAAAGATCATTATTAGATTATTACCGGTCCATAATACTGTATCGTGATTATCTGACTTTACCATTCATTGGTAAGTACTATTAAAGCTTTTATGTACAACATCGAATAATACCGTAGTCCTTTTATTATTTTATTGTGTATTCATGGCAAATTCCTAGCTATAAAAATGTAAAAAGTGCGTTAGGATATCGTTATCTAAATAAAAAACCATGAATAGCATAGTGATAGCACAATGTACAGATTATAAAGCTTTGTGAGAATTACTTAATAAAAAATTGCAAAATTGAAAATCGATTAAAAATTATTTAGGTCGTGCAGTATAATATGGTCATCAGAAATTTATATATTTCCACAAGTTTATTTACATAAATTCCAATAAAATTTACGATGTCACTAATGGAAAATATGTACTTATATTGCATTGACTCCGAAGCATTTAATCTTTAATATAGTTTTTTTTTTTACACGAAAGTCTTAATCTTTTTTTTATTAAAGATAATGAATTTCCAAAAAATAATGTAATATGAATAAGTTTAATTAAAAGTTGCTCTTATTGTTTACAATGAATATCTTGTAGTACCTAATGCTAGACTGACAAAAAATGAAAGTCACGAACCTGGCTAGCGTTTCTACAAGAAATTCTTAATTAAAAAAACGAGCTTGGTGGCTGGTTGGTAAAACAACCTAACTTGTAATCGGGAGGTCGTGGGTTCGAATCCCACGGCCGTCTGTCATCGTAGAGGTTTCAGGTGGTTCCCTCTACCTACTATAGGCTAATGCTGTGCAGTACTTCCACCGGACGCTAATGGCCAAAGTAGTTGAAGCGTCCTTAAGCCAATAATTAAAAAAAAAAAAAAACGATGAGAGATTTTTATTTAAACTTATTTATATTGCATAAACATTACTTAAATGATTTAAGTGCTTATTTACACAAAATAGTTATGTGTTTTACTTGTATTTGTTTTGAAACCCATCATCCTTCTCTAAATATCATTATTATAATGCAATATGTTGCTACAATGATCATAAATTACTGATCTGATTTTGCCTATCGAAACTTTTATTTCTTAAGAAAATATTCAGATAATCATATCATTAAGAAATTTGTTTGAATTACAAGTTAGTTCACCAAAACGCTATGAGACTTTTGGGATATGTATTTAACAAACTGTTTAGTGTATAATTAGCACCTAGCGACCTATCAATCTTAGAAATAGGTTAGTGATAATGACTATCTTACCAGTTGCATTAAAATTACGACGTAAAATATTTAACGTTAAAAAGCAAATCATATACATGCTATACCGTTGTTTAAAACTAATAAAATGCGCTAAACTTTTGTGACTTAAGCCTCTTATTATTTTTATGAGACGAAAAAAAGTCTAACTACTAAATCAGCACCTCAGCGGAAAATGAGTCGGAGCGCTGTCTTGCTAAAATAAACACATTTTTTAAATTTTATTGAAATCGAATGACTCAGAAATCTTATTCTCAACAGAACTTGCTGCATAGTTTTCGAATATTTTGATACAAAAGGCCATAGAATTGTTGATATTTCCCATGCACGGTTGTATTTTTTCAACGAAAATTTCAGCGGTATTAATTTAGTTACATTTAATTTTTTTTAAGGTAAATACTTTTTTAACAAACGCATTTCAACAGCTATCACCAAATAAAAGGATAGGTGCCAGTATTTATGTCATTAGGTCTATTACAATTCCTAAGGCCTGCAGTTTCTTAATTTTAAAAGGTAAAGCTTTTAAGTTTATTAGTTTATTATAAAATATTTAGAGAACCATTAGTCTGTTTTCAACATGTTTTCAGATTTCACCTAGATTCGTTTTTAAAAGATTTGATTCAAACGTTTTATTTTTCAATTCATTTATTTTTTTCAAACGGCAACTTTTTTTTTGAATGTATTGTCTTACATGACTTATAATTAAAGTGTCTGCCATAATTTTTTTTCTTTGTCAGAAGCGTAGGTAGTTAATTCGAAGCGATTTTCTCATTTTTTATTTCTAAATCAGTTTTTAATAGTAGGTAGAGATTCTCAGCTGTTATAGTTCCTTCCTTACTGACCAAATCTAATAATTCTTCAGTTACATTTAACTTTATGTCTACTCCACGACAAAAAATTACAGGTTGAGCGGTATTAGCAGCATCCGTTGATTTATCAAGACGAAGAGAATAAGATAAAAAGTTATTAGCAGGATATTTTAGAGTTAATATTACGTTTTCTGCCATTTCATCAATTTATCTTGCCACAGTAAATCTAAATAAAATACTATTAGAAAAAGTTTGACAACATGTAAAAAACACCCTGTATAATATTTAAAAAATGTAGCTAGTGCGAAGTGTTAAATAATCTATTGTCAATCTAATATTTAACGAAATTCTACTACCTTTTTAAATAACTTAAATGTTTAAAAAAAATGAAAGTGCTGTATCGCTCAAAATTTTCATAAAAATATAAATTTTACGAAAATGGTTTACTTTAGGCCCATATAACCATATACATTTTTTTAAGTAAATTTTAAGAGAAATCCAAAAATGTAAAAATATACAGGACGTTCTATTTAAAATTATAAAGTTTGAGTCCGTTTCCGGTTGAACCGGAAGTCGTATTGCAACCTTTGTATTTTCATCGAATCCGAAAAATACCATAACGCTCAGATAGAAAATGTCATTGTTATATCTGCAATAGTATTCTAGATATTTGGCTGTTTCCATATTTTGGCGCATCCCTGTATATGCCTCTATTTAAAAAAAAAAATCGCCATGAAGCGTTGTGTCCCAATGTGAACTGAGAGTCACAATACGTTTTCTTGCAAAATAATGCTTGAATTTTTGTGTAAGAGGTTATCAAAGACCTCGTATCACTCTCTTTGCTTTTTGTTGTTTTAAATCTTTTTCATTAATTAAAAATTAATGAGATCTTTAAAAAGAACAGAAAATCCTCAAAATACTTTGTAGTAATCGCCATAACTCTATATCGTATAATAAAGAAATACAGCAGTGGTGATTTTTTACTGAAATACCCTGTGTATTGACGAATTTTAACTGAATATTCTTCATAGAGAAGATTGCATTTTTCTGAAACACCCGTTGAATTAATACCAAATAAATTAATTATTCGATGTGATCTTTTGCAGACATTTGAATAAAAGGTATATGAATATATTGAACCTTTTATATAATCCGTAACGAGCCGACCAAGATATAAAAGGCCGGTCGATGCGTAACCCAAAACGTAGTGACCATGCACTGGAAGCAATGCGAATTTCGAAAGCATCTCCAATTCACGCATGTTTGCACGTGCCGTAATAGCGTCCATTCGCTTTTCCCCATTTCATTAATTCGTTGAGAAATTCTTGCGAATATAAAAAGACGCAGAGATTATGAAATACCTTCGTGATTTAAGCATTAAATATGGCATTTAATTAGAATTTACCCGGATGTAAATTTATAATTAATTGGGGTAAAATGAAACATATTTTTGGACAATAATTTAAACGAAATAGTTAACATCGCATTTCCAATTAACAAAAAGCCATGATTTATAATTCCTTTTGAGTTTAATTGTCCTAAATAAATTTACATTAACCTTCTACTAGAGAATTTAATCAAATCTTCACTTGTCTTTAATATATGAGCTGATCTCTCATTACTTGATGTATACCATGGCATGGCAGATTATCGCACGGGCTCAAGAAGCGCGCGCTTGGGGCCCTCCGATTGTCAGGGATCTCCAAAATTGCAACTAAAAAAAAAATTCATTTTGCGAATCTCATGCACAAATGGTCTTCATCTGGACAATTTGCCGTTCGTCAAACGACAAACGGGTAGCAAAATGTTTTATTACTTAATAACCGACCAATAAAATATCCCTTTCCACCGTGAGAAAAAAATCTTCAAAAATAAATAATATTTAAAATTGTTTGTACTATTTAGTTAAATAAACGCAGTTGATCTTCTCTTGCAAAATGCAAATTGTGCGAACGAATAAAACAGTTCCTTAGTGCTTGGGTTTGACGTGGTTGATGTTTTTAGTGTTGCTTTTTTTTGTAAACGAAACGTTATCAATGAAGTATTCATGTATAATACTATTGTTTGTGTACTCGGATGTAATCAAAACGGGCTCACTCGCTTTTTATATTCGCCATACGCAGTACGAAAAAAGTATTGTGTTAGCGAAAATTTTCGAATTCCAAATTTCGACGGATATAGGTACACGTTTTGAGGTCCTCTGAACCTGGTTTGAGGTCCTCTAAACCCGTTTTGACTATTTTCGCGAAGACGCTCGTGCGTGTGTAGGTGGCAGACGTTAAAAATGTACATTTTTGACATTAGTTATTTATAGAGCCATAAAAAGTGCGTTCACTTAGTTGATTTTTCCAATAATAACTGATATACCTACAGGGTTTTCAAGTTATATTATAGGGTTAATCAAAAATTACGAGAAACGGTAATAGATAAAAATATTATGTGTATGTAGGATTGTAGTCTATCTTGGGGTCTATAAAAAACATTATTAACTTTTTTTAGTAAATTTTATATTCACGAAATTACATATTTAATAAATTCAACACTTTTAAAATATTTTTTAAAAACGCCTCCAACAATGTTTTTCAAATTTCAGTAGGTATATTATAAACTTCATTTGTCTCACAAAGTTAAATACCCGTAGTCTCAACCTCAACTCTCTTGAATTAAAATAAGTTGTTACAACCAATCAAGAGTACCAGCAAATTATTGCAAGACATGCAGTACAATTTATTGCAAGAGACAAATTTTTTAAAATCGCTTGCCGAATTGATCATGGATGTAAGAAATACCACTTTCTTAACAGACGAAACTACAAGGTGGCTAGGTTTAAAAGAAGAAAATTGCAATGTGAAGAAACAGCTTATAGTGAGAAACATATTACTGTAAAACAAAATTTCGTATTGAATGTTTATAATGTTATTTGTGACGTTATCATTTCTGAAATATCTAAGAGATCGGTCAGTTACACTGAAGTTCTAAAGCATTTTTAGTTATTTTTTGATTTGCAAATGCCTGGTGTTGAATTTAATGAATGTGTGGACAAATAAACTATAAAATATAAAGATATTGACGTTAAATATTTAAAAGATAAAATTCTTAATTTTATTGCGTACATACAAGATGGAAATATTACCAATCCTGTTGAAATGCACAAATTATTAATTGGGGGTTTGCTGTCTATATTTCCAGATGTAGAAACAATTCTTAAAATATTTTTGGCAGTATTTGTAACGCGAGCGGTGAACGTTCGTTTTCGGTTTTAAAACGTGTTAAAGATTTCTTACAAAATTCGTTAAGTCAGTTACATTTAACTAATTTGTCAATGATGTTCATAGAAAACGATGTGGTTCAGTCATTAGATTATGAATATATTATTGATAAATTTGGTAAACATAAAGCAAGAAAAGTTCCAATATAGTTTTTTATTTTTAACTTTCTAACCATGTTTAATAATTTTTAAAACCTTTTTTTTTACATTAGTAAATAGTTAATAACGTTTTTGCATTTTGTTACAAACGCCAAATTATGATGATTATACCTGAGAATAAAAAGACTAAAAATAAGTAGATATTTTTTTAAGGACACGATTGATTGAATAGTAATTAATTTTTAATTGAGTAATTAATTGATTTGATAGCATTAGTATTTAAAATAAGGGTGTCTCAAAACTAGGTTGCGCTTGGGGCCCTCCAAGTGCTTGATCCACCACTGCTTACAGCATCCCTTTTTATAAAAACTTAAGTGTATTTAATTTTTTATGATACTAAATTTTTTTTATAATATACAAATATATTATAAAAGCATTATAAAAATTAATTTGCTTCACGATATGAACATATACTAAACTGACTTTAAATCAACTCGCTTAACTTATTACATCTCTTTTTCTTCATGTGTGTTTAATTAAATTATTCCATTTTCTGAAATTCACTTTATACGCGGCACTTATTTATACTGAGGGATTTAAACATTATTATCATTACACAATGTTCATTTACAATAATTTTATTGGTGTATGATTGTTTTATGCATTTTATGCTAATCTAAAATTACGTAAAACAATAGATTTTTAGCGTTAATGAACAAATTTTCCGCATATTCCACATTTAATTTAATGAAGTAAAAAAACTACAATAACTTTTTTAATACTAGTTAGATGATTTTTATGAAATATTATTTAACATTCAGTTCTATATAATTCGTTAAAAAGCTATTTGTAGCGACATCTACCATTTCGCGTTTATACTGCCAGGATAAGTTCACAGGACGTTCTACTAATTCATTGCTGAAAACTGTAATATTATTGTAGAAAGGTGTGTTTGGCAACTTTTATTGATTTTCTTAAACTACAGAACTCTTTCTTAACTCAATTTTCCAAAGGAAATTTCCTTTACTTACTCTCTAGTTTAGCAATCTACATATAAATAAACTTTTTCATTCATTTGCCAATTACTCTAACATTTTTATTTCTTTAAGCATACAAAGCATTGTAAAACAGAAATATTTTGATTAATTATATCTAGGCAAATTGGGTGTTCAACTTAATAAATGCACGAAATGGCATATTAATAACATTTTTTAAATGCTAATTACATTTGGTTTTTGCTAGATATGATCCAGATTAAGAAAATTAAGTTACTTAACGAAGCAGTCAATGTTTAACAACATAGAGAGCATAAAAACTGTATGTTTTATATTGTTTGCACTACCTTCAGAAAATTAAAATGTTTCATAAGTAAAAAATGTTAATACGATTTTATGAAATTATAATAGAGCAATTCTCATATTTGCTTTTTTGGTATTGAGTCATTAGGTGAAAATTAGGATACTTAGGCCGCATTCCACTCAAGCACCGTGCAAGTGCACGGTACACTTATTGTATGTGTACGGTACACAATGAATGGAACGGTCGGTGTAGCAAAGTGCATGTGTAACGTTTACGTATTTATACTTAACCTCAAAATTTTCAGTTTATGATTGTAGTGAACTATTTTGCAGTTGAAACATTGATTATTATATTATATTTTTAGGATTTTAGGACATTACCGTGCAAGTGTCATCCATTTTTCTCACACCACTGTCAATCACATGAAAATTTGAGGTTATGTTAGTTCAGTTCTACAAGTGCCCGGCATAATTTTTAAGTACACTTTAGGAGTAGTTGTCGTACCGCCGTGCATGTGCACAGATTGATGGAACACTGGCAGTACATGTACCGATGTGCACGGTGCTTGAGTGGAATGCGGCCTACATAAATTATATTTTGTCCCGGACAGCCGGTTTTACCATTTGGCGAGTCTAGGCAATTGCCTAGGAGCGCCAGATTATGGGGATGCCAGATTTCCTCATAAAAAAGGATAAAATTCATATGATACTTGTACACAAATGTAATAACGTTATTTAATCTTAAAAAATTGAAATGTTTTTAATAGTGTAATATTTTTATAAATATGTCTGTGATTCATAAATATTGCGAAAAACTTCGGGAGGTAAGTCTTATCTTATGGAATATTAAGGTTCTTTTTATAAAATGTTTTCCGAAAGCGTTTTTTTTTAAATTAAAGGAAACGGTGAAAGTCAGTTTTAAGCTTATTTCCCAAATTTGGAAAAATCTAGAAAATGTTTTTTACTTTTTAAAAGCGTTCCCATAGTAATATTTTTAATCATCTCCTACCTTTACAAGAGTTTGAAAAATACAAACCTTTTAGTTTTTTAACAGACGTTTTTGGAGGGTTAAAGTTTAGCAATTTAATTTTTTTTTAAGCTTGATTTATTTAGAACCATTTTTTATCCTCTAATTGGTCCCGCAAAACCTACAGTTTTTGAGTAAAGATAAAATAAGTAAACATGCACCACCAAATAAAGACGAAAACACCTGTCACTTTTACTCAATATTTACAAACCATGGTAACCACCAAAATAAATAATTTCTGTTGGAGTATTTAATGGTGCATGTTTACTTATTTCATTTTTTACATGAAACTGTATGTTTTGCGGGGGAAAAAAAGAAATGTTCTAAGTAAATAAAGCTTTAAAAAAAAATTAAAATGGCAACAATTTCTACCCACCAAAAAGTTCTGATACAAAAATCAACAGGGATCGTACTTTTCAGTCCCTTATGAAGGTAGGAGATCATTAGAAAATATTACTGTGGAAACCTTTTAATAAGTTGAAAACATCTACATTTTTTTAAATTCGAGAAATAAAATAAAAACCAACGTTTAACGTTTCCCTTTATGGACGTGTAACTCCGAGAGAAGACGGTTTTAGGTAAAAAAATTATATGAAAGCCCTCCCTTAATTTTTGATAGGAAATTGCCACGCGAAGATTTTCGCAATATTTATTAATCAACCTGTATATAGACAAATACGCACATTTAGACAATGTATGGTGGAGCCCAAATTTTCTTTGCCTAGGGGCGCCAGATACCCTTGCGCCGCCCCTGCCCATGGCACACTATTTCTTTAGAGCAGGGGTCGGCAACACTAGGCATGCAATAGAAGGCACGCGAAAACATTTTGAGTGGCATGCAGAAAAATTTCTTAAATTGTTATGGGTCTAGGCCTAGGCGGCAAATTATATTTCATTTACAGGTCCAAAAATATGAAAGTAATAAATTTAATCGATAAATATAAAATTGTTCTCTTTTCATCTTTACCACTCACTCGAATGACATCGCGATGTGTGGACAACCACACTGGACCACGAATGTTTCTGTCAAAGAGGAGAAAAGCGAAGAAGACGAATACGAGCTGGCATAGGGAAAAGAGACAACATTGCACAATAACTAAACAGTATTTAGTTTAATAATGGATAATAGAAGACAATTTTGGCTTGTGCATAAAGTTGTGAAAAAAAGTATGAAAATTTGGAAATCTATTTTATCGGCGGTCGAAAAGATTTCATGAAGGGTCAGATTTAACCTTAGGTGAGTGAGTGAGATCGTGCGTCCCACTTGTTTCCTAAGGTTAAATCTGACCGCCACGGCCACCGCCACCCCACCGCTTCGGTCTGTGCAAACCTTTAAGCGTGCCATGATTTTTTCCCAAAAACGAAAACATTGCCGAGTAACTCTTTAAAATAGGAACACTTTGTATAATTTAATCGACTTTTTATCTCTTACCGTTTACGAGGTTCCTCTAGTACTCCTCCTATTTGTTTCACCCTGTATTTCTTTATTAATATCTAGAAACATGTTAAACCTTTGTCATCTCTTTGCAGTTTCCTTTAATTATTGAATAAATTTAGAACGTGTATTATTGTCGCGAAAAAAACTGATGAACAGTAAATAAAATAATGTATTGATGAAGTTACTTTTTTTTTGTTCAAATCACAGCTCATTTTGTTGCCAATTTAAAAAGCAATTTACTAATTAATGGCGAACTAGGATGACCAAACGCAACAGGTTAACCGCAATATTGTTTCCAACTTAATGCTTTTGCTATATTACAAATTGTTCCCTAAGGACAACACTAATTGTGCTATAAATGTGTAACGATGTATGCAGTGCAGGACTGCTTCTGAATTCTAAGCAGCTGATAATTGCTTTAATTGCTATTTTACATTAATTTACAACCTTATACCCCATCAAGGCATTTAACTAAACGATTTAACGAAAAATGGTATTGAATTACTACCAAAAAAAATTGTTTGTGATCAGTAATCTTTACCATAAAAATAGTATTAATTAGAAACTAAGTTTTACTGATGAATTTTCAAAGTATCTGCCCTGCTGAACAAAAGTTTTAGACAAATTTTATGTATTTCGTAACATACGCCAAAACATCTCCATAATAAAAGCTCTGAGTTAATGTTTCACTGATTTATTACCGAGCTTTTTATAAACATTTACGTAAAGTTTACGAATTTTATTCATTTTTATTTTTTCAGGTCAAAAGTTTGCGTTACTCGAGGAGAAGGCCATCATTTCATCAATAGTGAGGGATTATAAAATTCGTTCGCTGGTCAACCAGGAGGACCTAAAATTAATATCTGAATTAATTTTAAGACCCAAAGGTGGAATTCAGTTATCACTTGAACCCAGGCATAAATAAGTTTACGTAATATCTTACTGTATTATTTTTATTCTACCCAATAAACTAACCATATATCTCGACTATTTTTTTGCAACACATAAATAAAACTAAATATTTTTGAAAATCTACAAAAAAGCTCTTTCATATAAAGATAAAGTTATGGCCAACTAAAGTTTCCAATTTAAAAAAAAAAAACGTAAGTCTACTGAGAGTCTACTCCATATCTCGAAAGTCAAGGTCGCTAAAAAAATTAAATTTGTTTTTAAATTAAGCATGGAAATGTTAATAAATAACCTGCACAACATTTTGTTCTACTTTAATAAATAAAGAAGTTATAGCAAATTTTCAAAAAAAAAATGAAATTTTATTTTGCGTCTATAATGCCAAAATGGAAAGCGAATCAAGAAATCTGATTACACAGGCGTTCTTTTCTCATACAAATAGCAGAAGAGACCGATAGGTATCAGATTTTCGCTAACTATTACGGTAATTCCAAATTCGACAGGATTACATCGGTATCTAGGTTAATATTGAAGATAGAGAATCGGTTAAATTACCAAAAATGTGCAGTTTTTGAATCTAACTCAGAACCGTTTTCAAAAATATTTTATTATTTCCGGTTTTTGAGTTATTGAAAAGGTTTTTTGGGCATATTTATAATTTGTCATATATTCGTTATTGTTGTAAATATCGAAAAAAAAAATGGAGTCTATTTTAAGATATTTTTATGTAAAATTCGTTGATAGGTACTAAAAATGTTCTTACGCTTGCCTTTAAAAAGTTATGACAAAAACGTATCTTTTTTTAAAAGCAAGCTATAGTTGGCTATGACCTATTTAAATTCTTTATTCTTTTCTCATTCCAAATATATAAAGGGTTGGTGTAGTTATTTTCAATAATATGCAAGTTACAAAGGTTTTTTTTTAAGTAAAACAGTAGGCTGTAAAAACAAAAAAATTATTAGGTTTATTAAGACTCATGTGGTACAAGTTACGAAGTTTTTTAAATTTGTTGTTTAGATAAACATAAATATTTCAGCATAAAATAACAACCATATAGTCGTAATCAGCAGTTATGTTTTATATTGTTGTTTACTTCAAATGTTGTTTCTTTTTTGAAAAGTGTCGATGGAATATTATTCTAAAACCTAAGTTGTGTCAGATTGATTTTAACTAAATTTTCGGTCTTATTTTGACAAGTATTTTAGGTCTGTTCAAAAATTTTATGCAAATAGATTGACTTATCGTCATTGGTTCTATAACACAAATTTAAATTTTTTTTTTCTGACTAATTTCAAAACATCATATTATATTGTAATCATGGATATTGACAGTTTTTAAGAAAAGTTTTATTTGCATTTATTTTAGTTTTTCTCAGTAGTTTTTAAAATTTTATTTCTATTTATGCTAACTATTTTTTTAAAGATCTATTGTAATATAGTCTTGAAGACACATTATTTTTTGGCACTCTCCTGCATATCATAGAAGAATAGCATATGTACCTAAATACGACTAATTATGAAAACAAATATTGACTGTTGAATTATTTATTATGAATTTTATCCACATTGATTGATGTTTTTTTAAGAAACTGCAATTTGGATGCTGATCACTAAGTGATTTTGCGTAATATATGTATACTATCGTGTATACTATTAAACTGAAAAGACTAGTTATTATCAATCCTATATTTACATTCACATTTTTCTGTATAACATCAACGAACGTAGAGGCATTTGATTGAATTATACTTACCCTAATCTTTTTATAGCCCCGGCTTGTTTCACGTTAGTCATCGATTGCCAGTGCATGTATAAATGTTTACGCAGGAAAGAAAAATATTTATGTAATATACAATCATAATATTTGTACAGCCAGTCAATATTCATTCAATAACAGACAACCCTATTTAAACAGAAAACGGTAATGAATTAAAGAAAACAATATAAGCATGAAATCTTCCTTGATATAATATAATGCATACAAAATTATCATAATTACTGAATTATAAACAAGAGCTTTAGCCTTAACGCGGTAAACTAATTACTTAGTGTAATTTCGCTTATTACACATTATAATGTAATTTCGTAAGTAATAAAAAACGTGAAGGGGTGTAAAAGTCCTCCAAATGGATTAATAATTTCAAGAACAGCTAATGATATGCTTTGTCAACTTCGATCGAAACGTGTGACACAAGTTATGTCGAACCAACTAAAACTATTTATAATCACAGTAAACAAGCAATTAATAGTTATTTATGTATCAAGGCATATTACATTTTTTGTGCGATCGAATTAAAAACAATTTAAATTTTTAGTAATTATCAAAATTATAGGTTAGAAACTACGTGACATTCTGTCACTGACAGATGACGGCGTATGTACTGCATTACCGGCCCTCTCCTTAGCTAAGGGTAACGGCCTGAAAAGTAACTTTTACGGCCGTTGCTAAGGATAGGGCCGGTAATGCAGTACTTTATGGTTGCTAACGCGTCCGTCAAACAGCTGTTTCTAGTACAATCGCACAAAAAAACATTTATGCTAAAGCGTCGATTACATTTGGCGAGTTTACACGCTCACTCGCTTGCGAGATACTCGCGCGCGAGTGAGCGTGTAGCAGCTAGCCCAGCGAGTGTCGATTGCACTAAGCTAGTCAACTCGCTTACTCGCTGACGGCTGATTTTGTACTGTCAATCGTTGTTTTGTGTATATTCTATATTGCTATCCAAAATGAAGTGGAATAACCACGAAATAATAGAACTTTTTAAAGTGTACAAAAATTATCCTATGTTATGGAACGTTAAACATAAAGACTACTTAAATAAAAAACCTAAGGAAGAAATTTTTAAATATATGTTTGAACACCTCCAAACGCTAAAGGGAATGGACGAAAAACAGCTCAAGGCAACAATTAAAAAGATAAAAGACGTTTACAGACAAGAACTTTGTAAAATCGAAAGGAGTAAAAGAAGTGGTTGGAGGAGCAAATGATACATATTCTAGTGACTTGAATGAATCACCAGTAGCTAAATAACGTAGTGTTATTAATTTCTAAATTTGTGGCATTCTCATTTTGGTGTAAAACATCAAACTGGCCCCCGTCCATTCTCAATATATTCCGATAGGCTGAACACTGTACAGTCTTGGTCCTTCAATTCTTTCAATAAAGTATTGGATGCACCATTTTTTTCTCTTCTTGCTATCCAGTCTTTTACCCACACTTTTCTAAATTTCCTTTTTCTCTTTTTTACAATTCCTGACGTAAGAAAAGGGCAACAACATTAATTCCCGCACAAACTATTTCTCTCAACATTTTTTGTGTTCGGCGTGAACGGTGCTCGTCCTAGCGTAGAGCGAACGCGTGCCACACACGTGGGCGGCTAAAATCTCAGTTTGAAAAACGATAATAGTGTCGAGAGAAGTCTTAAATCTTAAAAAATCTGGTCTACGATGTCCCAGGAAAGACTTATTATACTTGCACTTATTTCTATTTAACATGAAATATCACAAAGTAATTATTTTTCAAAACTAATAGACAATTCGCGTCTATTATAGCCAGAAATCTTGAATTGAAAATGAAGTAAAATCTAGAGTAATATCAATTTTTAATGAACGTTTTTCATCTTAAATTTAGTTTAAGGCCATGCACCAACTGTTATTAAGAGTAACATTGTCTTAGAAATCGATAATAAAATCTTTTCAATTTGTTACAGAAGTTTTGAATGACGCTGTATATAAATAATTATTAAAATAAAATAAAAGTGCGAGTTTTTTTTTTTCCCCAAAATTTAATTTTGACGGAATAACGGGGCGGCGAGAAGTGGGTCTGCACACGACCGGCACTGCGGCGACTACTAAACACACAGCGATTTCACTAGTCAGATACATTACACAGAGCGATTTTACTAGCCAGCGAGTAAAATAGCAAGCGACTAGCGAGTAAAGTAGCCCGGTCTCCAACTTTACTCGCTACAGTAAAGCGAGCGGCGAGTTAGTTTGACAGTGTAATTACATTGGGCGAGTTAAGTAGCAGCGAGTAAATTCGCAAGCGAGTAGCTAGTAAACTCGCTCAATGTAATCGACGCTTTACTCTAGAGAAATTTCACTTACATCTTATATGTGTAATGAGCTTACTTACATTTTTTTCAGTAGGTATATGTACATAATTTCGCACAGATGTTAACGAATCGCCATTTTTCATTACTGTAAAGTGACTTAAGCCACTTTCAAAGTAAATATTTTATAAAAACTAGGTACAATACCACAACAGACCTAGTCGCCAAATTTCAAACCTAATGACATCTAAAAAAAAAAATTATTATGTATAATCAGTGTTAAATGTAAAATTCCAAATGCTAAACTTAGCTAAGCTATTAGCATACGGGAAGCTCACGCTACCATAGGGTAGTTTTCCACATGTCCTTGTAACCGCCGAACCATTTGATTAATGTATAAACAGTATACAGATTGCAAATTAATTGGGATAATTCAAAAAAATTGTATGTTGATTTTGTCCAATGTGTGTTACTGAAGTGATGTTTGAACAGACAGTAATTCATAAAAACTAATGAATCCATTATGTATAAGTCATTATGTAGGTATGTCATAAGTTTAATCAAGTACTTTTTCTTTATCATTAATATTCATAAAATATATAAGTAACTAGCGTAGTTACCCGGCTTCGCTCGGTGAATTTTTTTATCAATCACAGTATCACAGACTACTCGCGCTTCGCGCTCGCGCCCGGTGGACGTTTTTATTTAACTCGAAAGTGGGATTGTTTGGTACGCACTTGTCGGGAAGAGCGAGACGATTCCGAATCGGTACGACACATGTGCGAAAAGGTTGAATCGGAGAAGGTTCGAGCGTTTAAATGTTACGTCAAATTGTCAAATTTTGACGAAATTTTTGCTCCAGACGACCCGATTTAAGTGTTGCGTGTAAGATTTTGGCACGTTTTCCTCAATATCTTTTCCGGACGATTTTTTTGGGAATTCTTATATAGCCTATCTTTTTCCCATGGTCCTATAGATTGTCTGTGCCAAATTTGGTCAGGATCGGATGAATGGTATAGGAATGCATAAAGGACAAACAAACAAACATACATTCATTTTTATATATATAGATAAAGTAAATTCATAAGTACATTTTAAATTTAAGTATAAGTAATATACAGTGTGACCCGTTTCAAAGGGGATCACTCCTATAAAAAGTGTATTTATGATCCCATTTTCATGAACTTTTTTTAAAAGATAAAGCAACAAAAACTGTACTTTATGAATTTTCAAAGACTACTACCGATATTTTAGGTAAAATACTCGCAAATAATCATAAGAAACGAAACAACTCCAAAATATTATATTTAGACATAAAACAAGCTTAATAACTTTGAAAGATAATTAAATTTTCTACAAGAAAATGTAAAAATATATAAGGCGTTCCATTAAAAAAAAAAATACTTACATGCGTTTAAAGTTTAGCGAAATGGACCGAGTATAACGAACACCCTGTATATTATTTTTAAAATTTAACTAGTTAACAATCACCATTACACTATTGTCTAATAAATTACCATAGTAAATTGCTCTGGTGTTGTTATGTTAATAAATACAAATATTTTTATAAAAGTCTGCATCTGTCAAAATTTTCAAAATAACGTTAATAACTCCAAAACTGTTCATTTTAGACATAAACAACCTGTAATATTTTTAAAACAAAATTTAATTTAGTAAATGATTACAAACAACTTTAACATTTAACTTTTTTAAATATTATTACTAATATTATAACTAATAATAGATCTATCGAATAATTCGTCTTGGCTGTGACACGCTGTATATAATGTACTTTATATAAAATGATTAATAAACAGGGTAGTCCAAAAGTGGGGAAACGCCGCTGAAACGGCGTAAGACAAGTTTTATTAAAAAATGTTTTATATTAAAAGTTTCTAGCAAATTCTCAGCTACATTTTGACGTATTCCAATTGTTTTTTCGGCCAACTGTGTGCAACTGGCAGCAACCGTCATATTTTTTTAAATGGCAACCGAAATTTTTTTTTTACTTTAATTAATAGAGAATTGTTTTCTCTTTTCAACCATTTAAAGTATATCTAGTGCTACCCTACAGATACAGAACGTTTGAAAAGAATGACTTGCAAAATTATATATCGGGTGATCAACAATGACTGATGCCCGCTAACTTCAGACCGAAAATAAAATAACCAAGTTTTAGTTGGTATCTCAGTGTAAAACTAGAATATCAGTGGCGTAGTATTATTTTCGTTTTCTGTGACGTTCAGGTTGACCTGTCATTTTGTGTGTGATTTCCCTACACCACTGGTTATTTCCTGTGGATTACCAACAAATCGAAAAACACCCTTGGCATCAATCATTTTCGATCACCCAATACTATTTTTCACAAAATCAATGTATTTGACTAAACAAAACACGATCGCTGTAGGTGTAGGTAGTAATTGACAGTTTTTAACATGTCTAATTGTGTTGTATGTATTATGTTTCAACAAAAAATCTGTATTTTATGTAAAATTTAAATTTTTCCCCTGGGTCCGGCGACGTCTTTCCCTTTCGCCCTTGGATACCCACGGATACGAACCATTATTTCTAACGTTTTATTTTCTTTAATTTTTTTTTTAAATTTAAAATTTAAAATGGAATTTTTTGATATTTAACATACTGGTCACGATATAGACACTTTTAATCGGTTGGGTAGCAAGAAATGATTGGCTCGTTTGCAAGCAGAGTTACTGGGGCCCATCGGATAAAGTTTTCGTCTAGAGTAGATGTAAGGTTACGAAAAACAAGTGTTAGTTTGCATCCTATGGCCTCATTAACTCATGGGCCCTTGTCCACCGCACCCGCTGCATCCCCATTATTACGCCACTGCTTTTAAGTTAGATTTATTCTAGACACATGAAAACACACTTCATTGCAAATTTAACCAACCTAATATCTCTAGCGGTTTGTAGGATGTCTATGTTCCTTACGCTGAAACTTAAAAGTAATTTAATTGTGTTTTCTTCACCTGTGAAAGTGATGCAAAAATATTTCCTCAATGTTTTGCGCTGATATATTAAATTATTATTTTTATTTATAAAGTTAAGGTAACGCACAAATTTAATTTTCTATAAAAATATTAATACCTAGTAACAGTGTTAATAATAAATTAGGAGAATAACGTTAGCAATTATACTAATTTTATACCATGTCCCAAAAGCTATGAGACTTTTAATGTAATGTATAAAAATTAGACTTAAGATTGAAATAGGTAGATACCTAAAAACAAACCCTAAGGAATTAGGCTGCAACTTAGACTGCATTCAAACATATCAGCTACTAAAACTAAACAATGATTGGTAGTTCCAATATAGAATATACCTATATTAGTTCTAAGGAACAATAGTGTAAATTTAAATTATTTTTAAAAAATTTTGTAATAAAATAACGCCCTTATTATATTTTGTCCATAAAGCTGCTAACAGCGCAACCTTTTTATGCTTAGAACTACCAGGTAGAGATGGCGCAGAGCTACACTCATGCAAAGATTACATTATTTACTTTTTAAATTTTGTATTTTATAATTAATTGCTTTAATTAAGAAGACTGTAAAGTAAAAAGTTAATATAACAGCTGCTCAAGGATTTTTTAATATTAAACCTACTTTAAACACGTGGCAACTATGTGTACCTTTTAAACAATATACTTGAATTTAGATAACTGGATAGGGTTTATATACCAAGCAAATATTTGCGCACTTGGGTATTTGTTATCTTATCTCAAATTGATGGCTGACATGGCTATAAAATTCCCGGTGATATGGGTTTGAATTTTGAGGTCTCAATCAAAGAGCGCATGTCGTATGACGTCATATACACGAAGTTACGTAAACGAGCAGAGCTCGTGACTTTCTTTGGCCGATTGTCGCCATTTTGCATTGCCCGTTTTGAGTGAATTAAATGGAAATAAGAACGGCAGCAGTGTGTGTGCTGTGAGTGGGCTGTACAGTTCATGTTCGGTGTGGTGTGTATTTAGTTCATGTTAGTGTACATATGCACTTGAACTTAATAGAAATGAAATATATAGTGTTTTGTGTTACCTTGAATTTGCTATTTTTTGCTAGTATCGTTTCGTCAACGGGTAAGTTAAACTTGTTTTTCTTTTTAGGTCGGGGTGCGGTACTTGCGATATAAAATCAAATGACACTGTCTTTGGAAATAGCCACTTATCTATTCACATGTTCCTTTTTACTAACTCAAAATCTGAGAGAATCAATACTAGTCCAATGTTTTGGCTGTGAATCAAGTGCATTTTGCACACTTGTCCTCCAAATATTGTAACTCTGCTGTTATTTTCGAGTATCTTAAAAAAGTTTAAATTGTCAGCTGTCACGAAGTATGTCAAAACAACGCCAACTGTTATGTTTTAAATCAAAAGTAATTTCCCTTCAGCTAACTGCTAATCACAAATAAATACGAGACGTTAACTTGGTGACCCCCAGATCAAATACCAAGAATATTTTCTGTTGTGACTAATCAGATAGTCTGTAATTTCCTTTCAAGCTACATGTTGTTGTGTTCAATAATTTTAAAGATCCCTAGAAATCTGATGTAATTTTAATGTCATGCATTCCAAGAAAAATGTTCAGGGTAATGAATGGTCGGTTAGGTTAGGAACTGGAAATCACTCGCGTTATCATCAAAATAAATTTCATTTGTACACGAAACCCCTGCATGCATAATGAACAAGTAAACGTAACAAATTTGAAATACATTCACATCACATGTGCGAAGTGCCACTATTATGTGTATGAAATTGATATTAATTTAGATTATTTTTATTTATTAAATGCTGATGAATATTACTAATCAAAATTTGAAAATGTCCATTAATGTATCACCGCAGGTGCGCAGATTGCCTCAAATTACGAGATCTTCCAGAAATATAAGCTATTGTCCAAATAAACAGATTACAACTACAGAACGAGATCTTAATTATTTGTTCCCTACCTCGTTGTCATAAAATATTAGTTACGACACTGCTTCATTTTGTATAAATTTAACATTACAATTAACTTAAAAAATAGTATAAACTGTCAAATGTCGAGAAACACATACAAACCCTGTTGCAAAAAAAGCCAAGCTGATATGAATCCCAGGATTAAACCACGTTAATCTTAGTACTAGGCAAAATCGCAGCATAAGGAGCGCTGATATTGCCTAGTTTTAGGGATTAACTTGTATTTTAACACCAGTGTTGGTTTGTGCAATCGGGTCTAGTTAGTAGCTTTGTAGCTCACACACACAGTTCCTGTATAGCCATGCAGGGGGCCTGCATTCTTGAATTTGTTAATAAAGACTTTAAATATTGCAAAAGGAATAATAGTATATCAGGATAAACAGAAAAGGTTGTTTTTTTTACAGAATTTATTGAATGAAAGTCTGAATTAAAATTCTAATATACAGGGTGTTTCATAATTGAATACTGATCCTTAAGGGTGTTATTCCTTGGATGATTTTAAGAAAAAAAGTTCATATCAATGTAGGTCCGCAACCGTCGTATTTTTGAGATACAGGGTGTTTTTTGAATTCTAGTAGGTAGGTACTAACTAGATATAAAAACACATTTTTTTTCAGAAAAAAAAGTGTTCTGTTTCTACCAATGGCGTCCGTACTAACATGTCCTTGAATGTATTTACTTGATTATTAAAAATTAAAACTAAAATGAAATGTACTCTTTTACTCTTCAAGAATACCTAATAGCCTTTTATTTTTTTACTCGAAAACCGTTCGTCGGACAAAAAAAAGTCAAGAGGCCATTTTTACTAAGAGATAAAGCAAAATTATAAAAGTAACATTTACTTTCAAAAAAAAACAGTGGCGTATCATTTTTTTCCTTAAAAATATTCAAGGACATGTTAGTACGGACGCCATTGGTAGAAAAGAGCAATTTTTTTCTGAAAAAAATGTGTTTTTATGCCTAGTTAGTAGGTACCTACTAAAGTTCAAAAAAATATCTAAAGTGGCATCAAAAATATTACGAAAAAACCGATATTTTTTTCAACTTTTACCACCCTGTATCTCAAAAATACGGCGGTTGCGAACCCACATTGATATGAACTTTTTTTCTTAAAATCATTCAAGGAATAATACCCTTAAGGATCAGCATTCAATTATGAAACACCCTATATAAGCTTAAATCTACAAACAGCAATGTTATTGATTCTTTTTCGTTTAAAAAACGATAAAAAATATTTAATATTACGACAAACTAGTTTTAAAGCATAAAATTTTGGGAATATACATTTAAAACCACTGGAATATCAAGCTTGTAGAGTTTTCAACTTCCCGCGGTTGTAAATTACGAAGTTTAAAATGCAAAACCGAATTAGGAACTCGCTCCAAGATGATAAAGATCGCACCATATCAAAGTTCAAAAGTCTTGCTGTATTTAAATGTAAAAGATCTTAGTTTTAGTGGTTTCATTTAGTATTAAAAATACACGGTATTACAAGGTATTACAAGGTATTTGAAACGTTAAATATATATTTTCAAACCTAGGTATTTAAAACATCTTAGCCAATTTCGTAGGATTATAATTTTTTCTTTCTATAATCCCATAAACCAAGAATTAGTAAATTAAAAACGTAATAATTAATGAATTGATTGAGATAGGAAGGTAAATTTCAATAAATTTATGCTTAGTATAGATTTATTTGGCTGTTCATGACCTCTCGATATGTAAATGAACTCTTAACACGAAAAATAAAGAGATTTTTCTAAAAATAAATGTTATTGATTAATAAACGTTCAAATAAAAATATAATGACGTTGTTTTGTATAAATTAAGTTTATTTTAATCTGGGGTATTTGTTACCGTTTTAAAATGCCAGTTCAAGATGTAAAAATAAGCTATCGATTGAATAAAAAATAGTCTGCTTTATTGGACACGATAAATTTCAGAGAAATGCAGTTTTCGTGTCGTTGATCGAATAATTAATTAGTTTTGTACGTGCAGAGCCAATTTTCATTTAAATTGATGGCTTTTTTTTAGTACTATAGACTTGATTATTTTGAACCGCGTGTAACACTGAACGCAAAGAAAACGATCAACCTAAATACATACACCAATGCAACGATTTTAAAACTTTGCCCGAAAACTCTCACATTTTCTGATTTACAAATGCTCAAATGTTGTGTTGATTAATGCAGTTATCTCCTGTTCTTTACATTTAAATATTATAATTACTTACTGCCATTTACCCTTACCGGGCAGAGGTCGATAAATCAACCGTTTAGTTCTGAGCGACTTTAGCACTTTGTAATACTCGCTATGCATCTCTATCTATGTAAAAATTCTAAATATTCCGTTGCTTGCATAGTTCTGTTAGTTGCCGGTGCCTGACGTTAAAACTTGTAAGTGGTGTAATTAGCAACCACCGGCCATTGCCCTTTATTTCTGAGCGTGATGCCCATGCATTTTACTGTGTTAAGTAAGGTTTTTTTCCGAGTCATTGTTCATCTCCTTATATCTTTCCGTAAGTTTGCACTTCTCTGATATCGTACTAATTCTACAAAGTGCTAAATTTAGTATGTCTTTATTTGCTAATATAATATCATCGTTTGAACCTAATTTGCTGCTACTGTGAAACAAGTGGTGTGCTGTTACCGAACATCATTCCATAGACTTACTTATTAGATCATGTCATTGCGACATAGATAAAAACGTATCATGGTCAATACATGAACCACTTTGTAAAAGTGTATTTAACGCTTAAATAATAAACGGATTGTTTAGTGTACTACATATCCATTATTTAAAAAAGTAATAATTTGAGGGTAAAATTTTAAATAAGCCCCATAGAAATTTAACGTTATGTTCGTTTAATTTTCCAATTTTTTCTTTATAAAATATAAAAACTGCCCAATGCTTTCGACCGTTTATTATTTGTTTTAGCGGCTTACCGCTGCGTTAGACTGCTCGAGAAAAGTTTAATTTTTTAATTGTTTTTGACCCTCCTCGCAATAAATACGTTTCATAAACAAATAAAAAAAGATTTATGGCAGTTTGCCGCTGTATTATACTGCTCGACCTGTTTAACGACGTTTTTATTTTTAACGTAATGCCGTACAGTATTGGTTAATTTGTTCAACACGTATTTTTCATATGTACATGGTTTTGTGTATTGTGTTAGCGTTAATCGTTAAGGCAGCTAGTAAAATATTTTTTATACATGACGCTTTTTTAATTAAAGGTTTATATTGCAATGCTGGATCATAAATCTATTTTGTGGGCAAACATTATGAAGGAAATTACATATTTTGCTGTGTTTTTAAATGAAGTTGCGTGTACCTCAAAAGCACTTTTTTTTAAATTTGAATATAGGTAGAAAATTGACGCAGTAAATGTGATTTATTAAGATTTGCATAATTTTGAGCCATCTCGGAAGAACGATGAAGAAATATCTTTAAAACTGTGGCTTTAATTTTAATGAATAAATTTATTGATTGCATCGCCCTATTCGCTTTTCATTTATAAGATGCTGAGTATAAAAAAAATTACTCATTTTGGTTCATAGTGTTATTTGACATATTTAACGTATAACAATAAAAGGCAAATTAAATGTAAATAAATTAAATAAAATAGTTAATAATTAAATTAAAGTGGTCTCCATCGTTTTGTAAACATTTGTTAAATATGTTACATAAAAACTGTTTTTCACCACTATTGTAGAATGTCAAAGTAGGCTTCCGTCAACATTTACAAGACAACGTAATTACATGTGTATATTAGCCAAAAAGCCGTTAAAATCGTAGGTATTATGTGTTTGTAGAAAAAGTAAGCTACATAACACGAGTTGTAAAGCTATTACAAACTCGTGGAAATACTTTTTCCACTCGTGCGTAATATGCTTGTTCGGTAATATACTATTATGTTGTTTGTATTCTTTTGAGATAAACTGTAAAGAACAAAAAATTAAAGTGTGACATGAAATAAAATATACATATCATTTAGTAAAAATAATAATAAAACATAATTTTTGGATTTTTCAAGTTATTATCAACGTAAACTGTCGTTTGGTTAAAATTACATTTTTTTTTTTTGACAGACCAGCAATTTTATGTATTTCTATATTGAGACTAAATAGTCAAATAAATATGCAAATCAATATATTTTTGAATTGAGAAAACCCAAGCCTTCCGTAAGGTCGAAGCTAACTATAATTTAAATTTAAAAAAACGCAACTATGTTTTTTATATCAAAAGCTGAATAATGTTTAAATAAATAAATTCTGCATTTAAATTAGTATCTTTATAAAAAATAATTCTCTGTATTAACGACGCCAACGAAGATATTTAAGATTTACAAAATTAGTTCATGTTTTTTGTTGGTACCTATCTAGCGTGCTTGGATTCTTTTTCAAAAATAGCTTTTTAAAATAGGAACATTTTGTCCAACTTTACTGATTTAGTGATAAGATATACCAATAGTTTTGCACATCTGACGCATCTTGTAGACAGAATTTGTATAGCAGCAGCTAATATAGAAGTAAAAGCTATTTAAGTTTATATTTTGGATTCGACTTACTCATATAGGTAGTACAAAAATTAATTCTTTAACATTAAATTTGACATACATTACAGCTGTCGCTTCGCAAGTCTCATGACATTGCAAGAGTGCGGTGTCATGACTAAAAATTTTATAGTTTGTTATATTCTTAAGGAGCCGTCTTGAATCGTGGTAAATCATTGTATTTTTATATTTTTAGGCGACAGTTTTTTTTAGCTCTTAATGCCAGACAGTGTGTGTGTGCTGTACTTGTTCCACTCACCTGAATTGCTTCTTGGTACTTGTCTGTCACAGTATGCTTCAAGATCTAATTCGGTGTATGTGCTTGCAAATTGACCGCCATGTAAACATTTTTGTTTTTACAGCAGTTTTTAGGGAAACAAATCTAATAGCTCGAGTTTTTGCGTATTAAAAAATAATAGCTATTGTCTGCTGTTGTTAAAAAAAAATACATACGCTAGGAAGTTTATTGTTATGTTTGATAAAAACGTTTTAACAATTTTAGACTTGAAATATAGCATATTATTCCTTTAGCTTTGGAAAAGCTTTTAAGTATTTGAATAATTTAGGATTAAATTAAAGTCTGAATAATCTTAGCAAAGTCGAAGAAAGTGGATTATGGCTCAAAGCTATGAACCTCGTCCGAAGTTTTTATTTATTTTGATAAAACAACAAAAACGCAGTTGCCTGAAGTCGGTTACGAAGCGGTTTGGTGGTAAGCTTATGGTCTAAAACAAAAGTTTATGCAAAAAGCTGCGTTCGTGAACAGTTGAATTAAGGAAATACCTATATCCTAGAAATAGTTTTAAAACTCTTTAAAAAGGTATTTACTGTAGTTTACATATTTTACCTAAATTTTACTAAATAACGTTTATATTTATATTAAGAATACAGGGTGATTTATAATGGGTGTAAAAATCTGTAACAGTTTGTTGGGGAGGTCATTTTGAGTGAAGGTCTGTAACAAATGAAAAAGTTATTTATTATTGATTTCTCAGAAAAAACATTTCTTGATAAAAGTTGGTGCATGCTGTAAAATTAAAATTAATATGAAAAAAGGTTCAATAAAAAGTCAGGACACTAGATTTTAGCGATTTTTGAAATATTCGCAAGTGTAAAGTGCTTTCTTAATAAATAAAAATTGGAATTTGAGCGTCAAAATTTAAATTTAGCCTTATTTTTAGCTTTTGAATAACTTTTTCCCATGAATTTTTTGCATCTCTCAAAATAAGGGCACTTTACACCTGCGAATATTTCAAAAATCGCTAAAATTTGGTGTCCTATAACTTTTTATTGAACTTTGTTTCATATTACTATTAGTTTTAGGTCATCCACCAACGTTTATGTAGAATAAAGTTCTCTGAAAAATCAATAAAAATAAAAAACTTTTCCATTTGTTGCAGACTTTTTGAATGACGCTGTTTAATACAAGAAGTCAAAGTTCCTTACAGTAATTAATTTCCAAAACAAAGCCATTTATTTTTATAACAAATGCTTAAAATGTGCTCTTTGAGCTTGAATGCATAAATGACACTATAACGAGAATTTTTCATATATTAAGTTCTTTTGTTTTGCCAATTAATCAAAGTAGGTTGGTACTTACAAATAAAACTTTGACTTTTTGTATATCCGTAACCAAATAAGATAGTACTTATGTTCACGTAACATTTGTTACTTAAAATAGCCCCCCTAATTAGTTCTCACATTTTTTTACACTTATTAAAAATCACCCTGCATAAAAAAGTGCTGACTAGTTCTAAATGCTGATAAGCTTTGTAAAATATCATGTTAATACAGATACCTGTAATCGACTGAAAATACAGCATTTTCGCGTTGTTAAGGTAGTTTAATGCCCTAAAATGACCTTTCAAGAGACGAATAATTTAAAAAAAATTAAAATCGATGAAAAATGTTTAATATAAAAAATTACTTGTGTATTAAAACTAAGTACTCGGATGCTAGTACAGAGCACTTAAGCTGCGAAACGTGATGAATTTTACTTTATTAAACTCGAAACGAAATGAACTTTGCATATAATACCCTTTTAATTAATATGGCATATGAAATGGTTAGCGTTTAAAAAAAATATTAATTTACTCATGGGTTCTTATAGATTTTTAAAGTAAGAGCATTTTATACGCAATTAGAACCAAGTTTTTCTATAAATACCTAAAATATAATACCGCATCGAGTATATCATTTGTCTGAATATGTTGATAATATATTGTTTTGTTAATGATTTTTGCGAATGTGTACTTACAAAAAAAAAATAAGCGTTGAACATCAATTAAAAAATTATAATTTATTCGCATATTTTAATTAATTTTTATATTAATCGTTATTTTTAGAGTGGCTGTACTCAAAAGTGGACCGCGAGATGCGCAAAGAGAGGGGATCGCGATTGATATTTAGACTTTTCCAAAAACGTTGACTTTTAGTGGACTTTAGAAGTTATAACCACGTTGCTGAGACAGGCTGATGTTTTTAGGTGGCGCAGTAATAAACGCTTTGGATCAGTTTTGGTTTCTGCGTCACAGTCCACTTCTGAGTAAAACCACTCTAGAACTGTTTGGTAACATCAACTCAGTGGCGTAGCTAGAGTTTGTGCCGCCCGAGGCGGTCGCTAAATTTGCCGCCCCTATAAATAAGGGTTGCTAACTTTTGATTTTTCTAAAAGCAAGCAGAGATCGACGCAAAAAATTGGAGGGGGAGAACAAAATGCGCCGCGGGCGATTTTTTTTATTTTAGACGTTCAAACGTGTTCTAATGCAAAGTCATACAATGTAAAATACTTTACCGTCTTCCAAAATTACAGTTTTACGGTAGAACTTTTTCTGATTTATATTTTCTTTAATCAGATCGCCCCCACTCACACGAAATTATTTTTAATAAGGGGGAATTTAATTCCTAAAATAAATGAATTGTTTCATAATGTTATTGAATGGTTGGTACCGTATCATAAATTCCTTTTTTTTTAAATTAAGTTTTATGAATTTAATAGCCCCAGTGCCGGTACTGATTATCATATCAACTGTTCCTTCATTTCCTCGAGATTTTTATTTTTACCCCATTTGGGATCGTCCCCCCCCCCCACCCCCCTTGCTACTTAAAAATTGTTCGTGTAGATCAGGGGTGGCTAACCTTTTTGGAAGTAAGGGCGCAATTAAGAATTTTCAGAGACGTTGCGGGCGCAATAATATGTAATGACATCTTATATGTTTTGTTTTTATTGTTATTGTTAAAGTTAATTTTAATTTTTTTTTCATTTCTTAATTTTAATTATTTTTTTTAAATTTAGTTTTTATAATTTTTGTCATTTTTAATTTTGACTCTTTTTATTTGATTTTACTTATAGGTTAAAATTCCATTATTTTTTAAAAAAATGCTCTTTTTCTACATTTTTCAAACAACATAATACAACAAAATAATAATAATAATTTGTAATAATAATTTTATTGAACGACATTTATCAATTATTATTCGTCAATGAGAAGGTTGAGACTGTATTTCTTGACATAATTTCTCAAAATCAGGACAGTAAATTGATACTGCTACTCTTTAACTGTCATTCAAATTTTCATCCGTAAGACGTGATCTAAACTTATTTTTAATAAATTGCAATGAAGAAAATGTGGCTTTACTTATTAAATAAGATTTTAGCTTCAGTGCACTATTTTTTAAAATTTGATATTTACGTGCTTCAACTAATTTCCAAAATTTCTTGCCATGTTCATAACTTTTAAAGCGACGTCATTTTGTAATTCTACAATTTTCAATCCTAAATTTTTAAAATTTGTTGTATAAAATCTATATTTCTTCACCTAAAGTAGTAATGTCAACATTAATCATAGGATTTTGAAAGAAAAATAAAATCGATTCCAAGTCGTCAAATTTATTAAATCTTTCATTAACCCTTTCCCACGGATATTAATTGGGCAGTTAAATGTGCAAGTCAGTTTTTTTTTTGCTGATCTTATTATCATCTGTTGCAAGAGTTCCTTTCTGAAGTGGAGCTATGTGTATTTGCTCCTCTATTTGTTACATCAAATTTCGTGAAATTATTATGATGCAAATATTTATTACAAAACCAAAAACATGCTTCCATTAAATTTTGGAAAGTCTTCCTACACAATAGTACATTATCTCTTTGTCTGTGTCATTCTATACTCTCATCACTACTATTACAATATTTTCTAGATCCTCTTCCTTATCAGTATGATAACCAGAAATCAAAAATTCACTCTCACTTCCATTTTCATCTTTATTTCGTAATTATTCAAGGTCATCAATATCTCCACGACGCACCATGTTTGTAAGTGGTCAGGCAAAAACAGTTTTTTAATGTAAAAGTGTAGTTTCTAAGCGCCGCAAGCAACTTTATTTACTAAAGAAAAGCTTCCTGTATTCAGAAATGTCAAATAATTACAGAAAACGTAAAAATATAGCCCACAATAACACTTTGAAAAGAGGCGGGAAAAACATTCGAAAGTGGTACGCTTTACTACGCTATCCGTGGGAAAGGGTTAAACTCATTATTTACTACTAACTCAGTGTCATACGCGGCTCATAGATGGCAAAATGATCAGTTTTAATAAAATAAAAACATAAAAGATGGCGCTAAAATTAGATAGAATTCGCTAAAATAATATTTTTTTGTTGTGGAACTACTTGTATTTTATTATATAGGGAGGTATTTAATTTTAATGTCACAATTAAAAATTACTTAAAAATTTCAATTAATAAATAAGTGTTTAAGTCCAAGAAAATTCTGCTTAAAAGTTGGGACATGAAATTGATTGGAAATAAAATTTAAAAAAAAATTTAATTTACCGGGAATCGTGTCGCGGGCGCAAAATAAATCGGGGTTGGCCACCCCTGGTGTAGATGTTGAACGTTTTTACGCAATGACACAATTTCTTATCTGTGTGCGAGTTTTCACAAATCGTGTTATACTATTGTATGTAGATGTACATACACTTTGAAATTATCAATATCTTTAAAAACCTACCTTCTTTATTACATAATACCGCTGTTCTTTTTAGAAATTGTGCCACTCTAGGCATAAAGTTGAAATCTCAGTAAACATTACCTACTTTATCATGGCCACTAAAATATTAAAAAGCGACCTGAGTATCTGTTTGATTCCGTCCTTTAATGTTGTGTTGAGAGCCATTTGCATTTATTAAGTACGTGCTTTTTAATCTACGGCGAGTTGGCAAAAATTCAAAATAAAAGAGGTAATATCTGGGTACTGCAGATGCAGCAAACAAAAAATACTTCAACCTTTAGCATATTAAACGTCCTTTGGATACAAGTGTAATTGCTATTAATAGTTTAGCGTTCATTTAGTGAACCCATTATGCTCAATTTCGATAATTTGTTGTTTTGTACATGTGACGGTATAATTTGCCACCTCACGATATGTCAATAAATTTGTTTGTAATAGGTAAACAGTGTCGAATCCGGGATTTTTCCAACCAGGGAGAAATTATTCAACCACCTTATTATTCGGTCTACTTTATCAACAACTAAAATGAGTCAAATTACGCTTAAACAGTTTTTTGATCCTGGTTTTTGAAATAGTAGGGGAGACCGGGGCTAGTTGTCACAAAATTTAGGTTTTATTTTTTTTAAGTCTTATTTTCATAATTTAAGATCAGTTTTTTTTCTGTTGCATACTTACATGCAGGGCTCAAAACCGAAAAAAATGTTGGTTAACGGTTAACCGAAATCGAGAACTTTATTTTTATAACGGTTTTTCAACAAAAACCGGTTTTATTCGTAAAAAACCGGTTTAGTGTAAAAAACCGATTTAAATTATAAACCAGTTAAATTAACCGGTTTTTAAAATTATTTAGATCAGGGATGCAAAGTATGAAACGATATTATTTATTTATAATTTTATAATAAATGTACAATCAATAGTTCAGTAATGACTTTTGGTAAACTAATCGCATTTACTACAGATTTTGTATTTTTCATCGTAATTTTTATTAAAAAAAGATGTTTAAAAAAACGATTTTTTATTATTTTGGTTAAAGGTTACCGTTTTTTTTTGCCTTTAAAAATAACGGTTTCGGTTTCGGTTAAAAATCACTTTTTCTGACAAAAAATAACGGTTAACCGGTTTTTTAAACCGGTTTAAAAAAACGGTTTCATGCCCTGCTTACGTGTCGTGCTTTATATTCTGAATAGTTGTTTGAGCAACATTGAGTTATTTATGTGCAAAAAATGTTTATCGCGCGCAAGCAAAGTGTGACAACTTACCCCGAGGCCGGGGCATGTTGTCACACTGAGCGGGGCAAGTTGTCACGGGTCAAATAAATGTAGTAAATGATTAATGAAAAACAAATTGATGAACAATTTGTAAGAAAAACTCAAATATAACTTCTAACGATAAAAATAGAAACAATACAAAATCGAAATACATAGAAATAATTTAAATGCAGATCAAACACATGAAACCCGCCTAGATATCATCATCTGAATCATATTTGTGCAGCCGTGATTAAAACGTCCGCAGGTGGTGCAGAGCGATTTGTTTTTTTTTATATGTTCTGACCATCTGTACAGAAGAACATTTTGAGTAATTTTTATGTGCTGGGGCATGTTTTCGCTTGTGACAACTTGCCCCGTCAACAATGTGACAACATGCCCCGAGGTCACTTTTATGATTAAAATCAAGCTATTTGTCTCGAAATAAAAAACCATACCCTAATAATTATATGAACTTTTAGCTGAAAGGTGTAGCTTTGATAATGTCATAATTGTATTCACTTTAAATCCAATCTCAATCGTGTAGAGAACCACAAAAGGGACCAATAAAATTTACTTTATTGTACGTCAAACAAATAAAAATCAATGGCTTATGTGCCATTTATGTGACAGGGGCCAAACTCATAAGACTGAAGAAAGCTACATTTAGTGCTTACGTAGATATGTTGAACATATGATAATAATGTGTTCCAGAGTAGTTATAGCGATTGTGACAACTTGCCCCTGTGACAACTAGCCCCGGTCTCCCCTACTCTGCTGTTCCATCTACTACATTTACGTGAACTACTTAATAAACATTGGATCAATTCGAATTTCAATATTTAAACTTTTGATAATACGCATTATGTTCGCTGATTCACATTTCACTATTTCTGCTTTTACATGGGGCTTAGCGCACCAACTTCGAGTTTTATTTAGCACATACGAGAAATTTGGAGGTAACTGGATACAAATATAATCCCGCAAATTTTAAAAGAAATGTTCTGGCTATTTTCGACGGTAAACGATACAAAAAGGGTGATATGTTCAAGTAAGATATTGGCAGTACGAAGAAGTTACTTCTGAAGTTAGTACAAATGCGCATTGCACATCATCCCACAATTCGAATTGAGGTAAATGCGTAATAATCATCCTTGTATATGTATAGATACCTACATTGCTTTTCGTGTAACACACGAAACGGTGCAGAAATACATCAACTGTTGTTAACCTGACGATTGGACCGTACAAGGATAATTAACAGAATAGGATGGCCCATTTCTATGAGACTAATATATTACTGAGCTATCCGAAACGTTATTAATAACGCCAACATTTTTAAACCCATGTTTTAGATTTTATATTGCACGACAAGTTCCAAAGTAGGTATAGCTAAATGACATTAATTAAATAGCTCACCAAAAAAACAATTTTTTTGTTAAATATGTTCTTGTTAATTTCATTGCCAAATAAGATAAGGTTTCTTATGAAGCAAATGGGTCGATTTACATAAACCTAAACGTTTTATATGTGTGACATATGACAAATCCGTCACTTTATAAATAACATTTGTAAGACGTCATAGCTGACGTCATTAATATTAATTTTTCGTCATCGATACGAATTTCGTCGGATGGGCCATCCTATTAGTTTAGTATACATGTGGAGCTTACACTATAGACAACTAATATAGGGTAAGTCCGGGATAGATGCCCCACCTTTTTAGATGCTAATATTTTCTGGACAAAGGAGTAAAAACTATGGTTGTAACTACGTTGTATGACAACTCTATGTATATTATTTTATTTAAACTTGAAAATTTACACTGTTATAAATGTATATGATTCGAATAATTAAAAACTTAAAATATGAGCATTTGCCATCTTCACCAAACAGTCGGGCAAAGATGCCCCACTAGTATAGGTATAGAGATGCCCCTACGAAAATATTATGTAATTACAAATAAATAAACAGAAACTAAATGTTTAGTACACATATTAACAATTAAGTACTTATTTCTTTTTTAATGTCATTATTTTTCCACACAAATTACAAAGATTTTCATATTTAGAACAGCCTTCACGGGACCATTTGTTGCAATGCATGCACTGAACCCACTCATCATTCCACTTTGTGTTTGTGTACATTTCCCCACACCCAACACATGTAGGGCATCTTGCCCGATCGTCCGGTATAGATGCCCCAGCCAAATATCAAATTTAGATTTTGCGCCAGAATATGTACTTTGGCACGAACACTGACCTATTGTATGCCTAAATGTATTGCACTACAAAAACAATGATAAAAGTACTTTATCATGATATGCGTGTACAAGCAAACCATAGTGATAAATTTTGTGAAGCTCTAAAAATTAATTTTTGCAAATAACTTGCCCGAATAAGGTTTTTTTTTTTTAAATTAGCACTGCACACAATCACATACGCAATACAAACCAACCCTTAAAAAGCCAGCGCAACCTGTCCGTTAATAACGAAATTATTTTGATGGGGCATCTTCGCCGTTGGGGCATCTATCCCGGACTTACCCTACATTGGATTAGACTACCTGAAAGGCGCGTGCAAAGGTCACGTCATTTTTGACAGTTTAAAAATATGACATTTGACGTTTAATAACCTAAGATTTGTATAAACTACAATAAATATATAAAATTTTGTTTCAAAAGTTGTAGTAATTCACCTCGGAATTGTTAATACTAATAATTTGCACGCGTAATTTGCAAAAATGACGTTTTGTAACATAAGATCAACAATTTTCATGCAGGTTTTGCTTAAGTACACATTAGAAAGTGAGATAAATATAAATTTCGTCTCACTCCGTCGGCTTCAGTTGCCACTTATGGTGTAGATAGGGAACGCGCAATATAAAGGTAATACGTACCTATAGGTCCGATTGCATAAAAGCTAAAGCTGGGATTAACCTAGGATTAAACCACGTTAATTCTAAAACTAGGCAAAATCGCAGCATTATTGGCGATAATATTGCCTAGTTTTTGGGATAAACATATAATGATATAACACCAGTTGCTTTGTGCAATCGGGCTATATGGTATTATTAATTGTAGGAGCATTTTTACGACACTTAACTGTTACTTAACACCAGGGCTAGAAACCGAAAAAAATTTTGGTTAACGGTTAATCGCAATTGAGAACTTTATTTTTATATCGGTTTTTGTTGAAAAACCGGTTTTTCCGTAAAAAACCGGTTTTGTGTAAATTATAAACCGGTTTAAGAAACCGGTTAAATTAACCGGTTTTTAACATTATTCAGATTAGTAATGCAAAGGCTGAAAAGATATTATCTATTTATAATTTTATAATATATGTACAATCAAGCGTTCAGTAATTACTTTTGGTAAACTTATCGCATTTAATACAGATTTTGTATTTTTTCAAAGTAATTTTTATTAAAAAACCGGTTTTTTATTATTTTGGTTAGGTTAAAGGTTACCGTTCTTTTTGCCTTTAAAAATAACGGTTTCGGTTAAAAATCACTTTTTCGGACAGAAAATAAAGGTTAACCGGTTTTTTAAACCGGTTTAAAAAACCGGTTTCATGCCCTGCTTAACACTAAGGCCCAATTGCATAAAAGTTGATCCTGCGATTAACCCCGGGATTAAACCATGTTAACCCTAGAACTGCAGCATAGTTGGCGCTGATATTGCCTAGTTTTAGGGATTAACTTGTATTTTAACACCGCCATAGCTTTGGGCAATCGGGCCATAACTGTTCTAAAAGCAGGGTTCCTATTTTAAAAGCGTTATTTATTTACCTATCTGTTTATAAAGTGGTGCTTTGCAAGTAGGTACATAATATAAAAAGAACGATTTGAAAATGAATTTAAAGGAAACCAGCTGTTTTTAGTGCTTGAGAACCTAAACTTCGTAGCGAATTAAATATTTTGAATAGATTTAAGGTAAACAGCTTATATGTGCGACTTCTAATTGGATAGCATCACACACACCTCCAAAAATACAAGTTGAAATTTCATATCATTTGATTTTTTTTTGTGTTTAATTCACTCTGGAAACAAAATATAGCATCGAATATTCTTGGCATTATTTTATTTTTGATTACAACGTGTTATGAATGAATTGAAGTGTCATTTACCGGATAATATGCCATTATTTACATGGTACGAATGTTCATTTGACATGTTCTATCTTGTTTAAACTTAATCTATGTGTTTAAATAATGTGAACTGAACACACTGAACATAAATTAGGTGGGCATTGTTGTACCAGCTGGTTAATTTGGTTTTATTACTAAAAAATCGATACCGCTTGTTTGCTTTTCTTGGAAATAAATGGTGAAAAGTGCTAGTTAGAACCTATCGTAGAAGTTATTAATTTTAATTGAAGTTTGTATTGAAAAATAATTAATTAAATAAACAAACAATGTGCAGTTGTAAGTCGAAAAACACGATGTTATTAAACGAATTGTTTAATGTGAAAGAGCATTAAATTAGTCATTTTTCAATTAGTTTTTTGTTGGCGTGTTTTGCATTTGTATAAAAGTTTAGGTGCTTTACTTTACTACAGTTTTACCATAAAATGTATAAATAGTTATTTATGTACCAAGGCCAAAAAGTGTAACTTTTTCGGCCGCGTCTGGTTTGCTGGCCGAGACGTAGTCGAGGCCAGCAAAAAGGCAAGGCCGAAAAAGTACGTTTTGGCCGAGGTGCATATTACATTTTTTGTGCGATCGAATCAAAAACAATTTAAATTTTTAGTATTTTTAAAAATATAGGTTAGAAACTACGTGACATTCTGCCACTGACAGATGACGGCGTATGCTGTTAAGGGTGGACGTACTTGCATAATTCTGTACATAATTAATTTAAAAAACCTTTTTTTGTTGATTAAGTAAATAAAAAGTACATCATAAACAATTTATTTATTAATGGTGTAATTGATTGTGATAGTACATTTATTACAGTTATTCAAATTTACACCTGAGGCAGTGTCTTGTACATTTTTATTACATATAGAAGTGTTCGCCACAGCGGAAGTGAAGTTTGGAGTTGTAGCATTGATATTAAAATTCTTTTCTTTTAAAATCTTGTTAGCGATTTCAACTTTGTTGGTTATAGAGTCTTCAACATAACCTTCAGCGACGGTCGAACTCTTCCAACCACCGTGTCGCTTTAGAGTTAGGATATCACCTCCAGCATCAGCTAATAATGATGCCGATGTGCGGCGAAAACAGTGGCCGGTATATTCATTTGAATTAGGTAATTGTAAATATTTCGCAATAACACTAGGCATTTTACCAAAAGTGTGTATTCCAACCACTTGCTTATTGCATTTTCCATTTAGGTATTTCAAGAAAAATGTTTTATGAGTGACGTTAGGTCTCAATAATGTATATTTTCGATATATTTCTAGCGCACTTACTCCATCGCAAATTTCGTCGGTTACAGTAAACATTCTTGATTTACTTGTTTTTGAATCGGGTATTTTAATTACAAGGATATCATTATTATCTTTTATATTCTCAATAGAAAGATTACGTAGCTCTTCTCGGCGGCATGCACCAGCAATAGCAAATATTAAACATACCTAGAAAATATAAAGCTTTGAATAAAATCGAGTAATTATATCTTCACTTACTTTGTTCATTAAATAGGTTTCGTCAGGTGCATTAAGCAAAAACCTATTTATCTCGTCTCTTACAAATACTTTTGATTTTTTGGCTTTGTAACCCACGTTTTGTTTTTTCAAAAATGCAATGAGTTTACAATATTTGCTTATATTTACATCATTTTTCGCTATTAAAGTTGCTTTTAACATTGAAAATGTTGACCATAATGTTGAACATTTACATTGTTTCGCTTTTTGAGAAAAATAAGCAAGCAGGACGTTTTTACTATATTTACTTATTTTTTTATTATTGCACCATTCCATAAATAAATTGTATTGTTTTTCATATAATGTTGCAGATTTGTTCGGCAGAAGATTTAATTTTACTGCCTCTGCTTCTTCATGAACGTCAGGTTGTGTATTCATGGGTGATGTATCACTCTCTTCGTCACTTCCTTGGTCCATCTTTTAATTATAAATTAACTATAAATAATTATAAAATTATGTACTTGAACGTTGAACTTTATCTATACGTTGAACTCAGTTTTAACATTAACACCAAAATGTTTGGTTATAAACTTGACAGTTACCAACTTAAACACCCTACATAGCGGGAACTCGGAGAAATTAGATCAGCACGCACATTAGTACTTAAATGCAAATTTACTTTTTCGTACGCTGTAGTTACTTTATCGGACGTTGCTAAGGGCAACGGCCTATAAAGTAACTTTATCGGCCGTTGCTAAGGATAACGCCGGTAATGCAGTACTTTACGGTTGCTAACGCGTCCGTAAAACAGCTGTTTCTAGTACGATCGCACAAAAACTAATTTTTGCTTGGGTATCTGCACTTTTTTGGGCTTTATTTATATCTATCTACATGACAAATACAAAGTTATGCGTAGAATTCTGCACGTAAAACTAATTCTCTTCAATAACTTGTAATTTAATCAAACAAAATTAATAGGTCATTACTGGCGAGCTAGTAAATGTTTTTATGATACTTAACTAATATTTTACGTAAGTCGTAACGGACTGGAAAATTAATAATTTAAAACAGACATTTATTTAATTGACTTAAAGGTTTTTATTTTCTAACCAATTTTGCAACTGATATTTAATGCTTTAAAAGTTTAAACATTAAGTAATTTTTGGATTTTGAATATTTTTTATAGAATTTTTATTACTCCTATATCTTTATTACTACATTTTAATTAAAAATTGTTTTGTAACACTATAATTCATATCTGATCAATGATCATGCGTCAGCTCAAAATCAGTCTAATTATTTTGTATTAGCAAATTGCAACAGACTTTCATCTCTATCGTAAAACTTAAGTAAGAAGATCAAATATATAAGGCAGATATCAGTAATAAATACTTAACTGTTGATTACTTTAATTGCTTTATAGTACTTAAATTTACCGTGTGATAAGCAACCGCTTTTTTTACATAATGTGAAAGCATTCACCCGTTTCGTGTACAAAATGAGAGATAGAAACCACTTTATTCGTTACATTTTAACCAATTCAATATGCACCAGCTACAAAAATGATTTATGACCACATGCTCACATAAATAACGCAAGTATGTATCAAAGAAAAATAAAATATGGTCTAATTTTCCTATGAGGATTTTATATCAGTATAAAAAATTTGTAGTAAAACACTTATACTGAGTGTTGAAATATAAAAAGAAATGGATTTGTTTAATGATCATGACATCTTATTTTTATACTCTCCACCTACTCAAATATATTAAAAGTTAAACTTATAACCCAAAAAATTAAAAATAATCAATGTATTATTTAGTGCAATATTTTATATTGTCGCTAAAAATGAGAAATCTGAAAGAAATGTTGCAAAATAATCCTTCGCTGTATGTAAATATATTACTGTATCAAATATCCCTAGGATCTACAATTTAGAAACCTTATACATATTATAGTTTCAAGCAATTTTAACACCGGTGATCCGCAAAACCGAAAGTTCAAACCTTTCTTGATGTATGTAAAAGGTCTGGGTTAAGTTTCAACACACTTGCAGTGGATTTCGTTTAGATTTCCACTACTTGTCCACTTGAATGGACGAATTTCCTGATTAGAGCTTTGGCGCTTTTCTTTGGATAAAGATCGATTTCACAGGATATGTGCCTGAGGCATTGATGCTTTAGTAGTGTCAATATTTGAGTTAGCCATTTTTGTGCTTAGAAAAGCTCACAAAAAGGTTTTATTAAATGTTGGTTCTGTACTATGGTGAGTTGTAAATTAACGAAATTTTACGATAATTGCGTCACCCATGTCTAAAAAATGATATATATTTTTACAAACGGTAAACGACATGGTTTACTGTGTCCTTTTAGTAATTCCCTTGAGTAAACTGCGTATTTGCCAGAGGTAATGTGAGGAGTCCTAGGTTTTTTTGTAGTACAGTTGAATGCTTGTTTTTAATTAATAGTTTTATAGTCTTTCGGAGAAGTAATTAAAAATGTCTGCTAAATTAAAACGCTTTCCAGGCATAATGAAACCATATTAACCTAACTCTAGTACTATAAAAGTACATTGTAATGTTGAAAAAGAATAATTTACTAAAGAGCCTCGAGTCTTGAGAACTTCCACAAAGATGAAGTAGATTTAAATTTAGCGCTTTCGACTTTCACATTTCTAATCGCCTTCATATTGAATTTTTGCATTTAAAGATTAAAAACCTGAATATACTGGTATTACACACGGCTTATTGGTGCGGTTTGAAAAATAACAGTCCGAATGTTATAATTTTCCATGAAATCACGAAAACAAAATCCGTCCAAAATGTAACTAAATTTTAAAACTGTCCCGTTTTACAGTAATTACAATTATTTTATGCTGATGATTATCTTAAAAAATGGAATATAGAGTGATGATCAGTATAATTTGTATACATGTTCTTTCGAAACTTACGTGACAATTAAATTTGATTAAATAAAAGGTTTATTGTATCAAATAATGTTAAGAATGGAAATTAAGTTGATGTATTGTTTGTAATCCAAATCTGTTGTATTTCTATCTGTTTAATTTGAATACTTAAACAAATAACCGAATATTGTTTACGTTACTGATAGACATTTATGACATTTGCTACAATATTTGAAAAATTTTAACTTTGTTATTTTTTAGCTAGGTATTGTTGTTCAAATTTCACCCATGGTGTGTTTTAAATACTATGTATGAATGCAGAAATAAGTTTGATGATTGCCCAAAATGGACGAAATGCTGATACAAAGCATAATTAAATTACCTTCTAGAGAATTAAAATTTTCTTCATGAAAGTGGTCTTAATTTTTCTTGAATAATTTATATACTAACAATAAGAATGATATGGCATTTTTTATCTAAGATTTGATTCACCACCAAATTCTTACACAACCTTGTTCCAATGTAAACGACGGCTTAGCTCGTTAGATCTTCATGGTTTACCTTTGAATTGTGACACCCTTTGTATAAGAAATGACATACGAGCTGTAATTTGCAAGTAAAATACACAACTTGAAATAAGTAAAATAAAAATTTGCTAAAGTACTGATAACATAACACACAAAGTCTGCAAAATCAGGTAGTGATAACAAAATTATATTCTTATGTTTATCGTTAGCAAAAGAAAAACCTGTATACGTTATCAATTTATAATCTTTTTATTTGTATTATCTATTAAGTGCTGGTCTATTTTAAACATTTTTAAATAGTATTTTTTAGAAACTAGGTCATAAATAAACTGAACATCAACACCCCGTCGTTTGTTTAGCAACTTAAATATCGGAAGAACTACTGCCGAGAATTTAGTACCTTCTTTTGAAGATATTATCGTTTGAAAAATATAGTAAGCTTTTTTTAAAGCTCTCTGTTCACGTGACATATTTTCGGCTTTGATATGTCAGGAATGTCGGTCAAATAAAGTTCTATTGTGTAAAAATAGCAGATTACAATGTGACGTTAGAAAAAAAGCTATAATTAAATATGCTAGCTCGTTTTCACCATGTGTTGTTAGACGCAACAGTCTTTGTTTAAAATAGGTAGCCTATGTTTATTGTTGATCAAGTAATTTTCTTTGTTCTGAAACAAAAAGATTAGTGGCGTTGTCGAAGTGAAATTATTATCTGTCATCAAGGAACCCGCGTAAAAAATAGCGAAGGATTTATAGTTTGAATATCTTGGCATTAAAAGATTGTGCTTACTTTGATACTATTATTATATGTGTCTAAAGTAAACAGCAAATATTGTTTGTCTTAGTTTTGCGCGTTTTAAAATGCAATAGTACAATTCGTTTACTTAATAGTAAAAAATCAATGAATTATTTTCCTTCCGCGTGGAGAGAAAATATCATTGCAACCTTGTAGCCCAAAGAAATATTTTGGCGACAGTTTTTAAGTTGCAATAAATTAGTTTTGTTCCTAAATAATTTTTGACTTTTTTGTTTTGATGTATCGTAAGTGCCTTACAATTATACAGGATGAGGCATCACTTATGACACCCCCACTTATTTTGTTATTGGAAAGAATTATCAAAAAAAGTTTCAAATAAAAGTTGTTTGATACACTATTTCCCAAAATATTGTCATGTCAATTTTTTGTTTTCTTTTGTTTTTTTAGGAGTTACGGCACCATATTTGTTTTTTTTTTAATGGCACGATACAAATTTTTTTATACGGTTTGAAAGACATTTTCTTTCTCTTTTCAACGCACTAAAACTTTTATACCCTTACACAACAAAATTTTTAAGAAAATCGCAAAAGAACATTTTTGTTTTAAAAGCGTAATCACAAAACTATTGTAATAATTTTTTTACTGTTTTGTATCATTTTCTAAGCCTACTTATGTAAATTAATTAATAAAGTACGCTTTTAAAACAATAATGTTCTTTTGCGATTTTCTTAAAAATTTTGTTATGTAAGGGTATAAAAGTTTTAGTGCGTTGAAAAGAGAAAGAAAATGTCTTTCAAACCGTATAAAAAAATATGTATGGTGCCATTAAAAAAAAACAAATATGGTGCCGTACTCCTAAAAAAACAAAAGAAAACAAAAAATTGACATGACAATATTTTGGGAAATAGTGTATCAAACAACTTTTATTTGAAACTTTTTTTGATAATTCTTTCCAATAACAAAATAAGTGGGGGTGTCATAAGTGATGCCTCACCCTGTATGTGAAAAGGCTCGATTTTTTTTTTTCTTAAATACATTGGTTGTACAAACATTTTTTTAAAAGTTTTCAAAACAGAATATTTTGTAAAAAAAGATAAGATTGTTTAGAATTTTTTTAGAACTCAAATACGGTTTTGTTTTGGAGAGCTTTATCTTTTTTAATAAACACTATAGAAGATTTTTTTGTAAAAACTTTTAACAAATAGACTTGGAAGTCACTTTGGGAGGTTGTCGTTGTATTGAAACATCCTGTATTATGGAACTTTTGCCCATTAGCTTAATGTAACAACGCAGTACAACTTAACAGTTCGCGTTAGTATTCAAGTGTAATAACTTTAAAGTTTCAAACAAAAATAATATTATATGATATATGTAATAACTGTCGTCATGTTATTCTCGGAGCAAATTTATCAATGTAAACCGATCATTTTCTACTGTGAAAGTTTAGCCGTTTCCTCGTGTTTCAAGTATCCTTTATTAACTTTTGCTTTTATTTGAAGGACACATTCAGACTTTTTTGTTTACTCGATCAGCTTATTTATCTTTGCTAGTATCCAATACCTAGCTTGTTCCAGCATTAACAAATTCGCAGATGGTAAAGTTTTTGTTTTCGTACCTTTTACACTTTCTTTTTTATTTCGAATAACCTAAAGATGGGGTTTTTTGGGCGAGAGCCAAGTTTATGCGATGCGAACGAGCGGGAATGCTATGAGCAGGGGAGAAAACCTTCCCAGCTTCATTTTTAAGTTACAAGTTGCATTAACATACACTTCTTTATATCATCTTAGGAGACTCGACTTCGGCTGCGTTAGAATTCAGTGCCATGCGTTTTGTTGCGTTAGTTCTCCTCGCACATAAAAACAAAATTTTCTTATAAACGTGTAGCTTCCTGCATGCGCATATTTTTAAAGGCTTGTCGTTTAATAATTCCTAGAATCAGGTGTTTTTAGGATTCTATATCTGTCTGAAATATACGAGTTGTCTGGGGAATTGGTTTCGTTCCTCTTTCGTCATGTGCAGAATATTTCTCTCCGTTTTTGAACGTTGTTATAGAAACGAATAAGGAAGACGAGCGTGAAAATGTTTATTTCGTCTTTAAAACTTGCGAGGAAGTCGTACAGTTTTTGTTTTTCTGTTGATCATCAACGTTGTAAGAAATGATACAATCGCAGAATATGGATCGTCAATTATGAAAGTATTATTAAGTATTTCTTTGGAAAATATTAAGAAGACATATAATTTATATGTAATTTAGTGTGAACTGTGAACGTTTTATTCTAGACAATTTATGATTTATATTTAAAAATAGCCACAAGCTTTGACCAATTGAAAATTTGTTGATATATGATATTGCGTAGTCATTTATAATAAAAGTGGTTCAAGTAAATTTTTCGCGGTCTAATTTAACACTGGGTAAGCGAAGCAGTTAAACCGTGCCATTTTACTATTCAATTTGCCATGTAATAAGAAAATTTACGAGTTTATAAAAAAAATTGGAAGCATAATGTTATAAGCCAGAAGGAAATACATATCATAGTGTTTCCGGGCTGAAAAGAATTCCAGGTCGTTCTCCGAAATTTTTTACGCTTGTTCCCGAATCCCGAAATATATCGGGAAATCCCGGAAATCGGAAAGTTGCTCTTTGAACCCATTAATACTCACAATGGGAAATAAGCGTAGCACTACTTGCAGTGTAGGTATCTCTGAATTTTTTTTCCTAATTATCGCGATTGCTAGCACTGCCGGAAAAAGTAGCAGGGAAAACTCCCAGGAATAGTTTTAAAGAACGCCGCCAGACATGAACGCGCGATACCAGCATCAGCTATCACATGACCAGCTAATTTTAGCTTTACTAAATCAAAATATTGTATTTTTTTTAAATTTTTGTTTACTGGTATTCTACAAAAATTGAATAAAAAAGGGAACTCTCGAAGGATTTAGAATGTGGGAATTTGGAAACTCCACATATCGTGGAGTGGGGTAAGCTCGGACCGGTTTTTGCTAAGTTTTTTTTAACCAGGGTGGATAAAAATCATGAATTTTTTTTTTAATCAAAAAAATCGATTTATTTCATTTAAATCAGATTTTTTTGATTTAAATCAAATGTGCCATATTATCGAATTTAGTGACATATTTACATGCTATTTCTGTTTTGTGCTAATATATTTAATAACCAATATATTTAATTCAGTGGTAAATTTTTGTCAAAATGAAAAATGAAATGTAATGATAAAAAATTTGAAAAAATCAGTGCTAAATGGTGATGTTTAATTAATTATATACAGGGTGTCATTAGTGCGGGATCGGTCGATTGTGGCTTAACGGCTTGAGATATAAAGTTGATTCAACCGCCATTTTATACAGTTTTTTCTTCCCAACACGATAAAAATATTTTCAAATATACAGGGTGAATCACCTCTCTGGAACTAATAGCAACTTTTATATTTCAAATACAACACCCCATTTTTTATTTAATATTTTTGACCGCCTTTATTTTAGCTTTGCATCAATATAAAATACTACAGGTTTTTATACGGCGTTGTCAAAAAAAAATTAATTTTTAAAATTTTTCAAGATTTTAAGCTTTATTTAAAATATTCTCCTCAAGTTGTTTTGAAGTACAGAGTTATAATTTGGTATGGACATGCAGAAAACATTGCTCTATTCGCTCGATATGAAAAAATTTGAATCACACGTACAGGGGTGTTCATAAATAGGTGGCAACTTCCATGATTTTCAAAAGCTTGTAACTCGATTTTTTCAAATGCAACCCCTATATTTTTTTATGTCATCAAATTCGTCTTTAAGAGAGCTTTATTTTTTGTTAAGTATGTCCTATACCCAAAACTCATACTTTTCGAGATATTCGACATTTTTCTTCAAATCGTTATTGAAGCCTACGTTGTAGGCTTCCGCGGCCGATGTCCAATGTATATAGGTAGGTTGTTTCCGGGTTGGAACCGCGTCGAAGGTTTCTTCATAACCGACGTTTCGTCCTCCTTCATCGGGGACATCTTCAGGGGTTGTTGGTTAAACAGATATCAAACAAATGTTGTGACGGATTGATAGAGCGTGTAGGCAATATCCCAGTGGATACTGGCTTTATTAAATCATTAAAAGCTAGAGTAAAATAATGTTTATAGGTATAGTGTTCATCACTTAAGCCTTATATCTTTGCCCTAATTCAAGTGGCTTAAACCTTTTAAGTCTGCGTTTACACTCACGATCACTTATGAGCCTTCGCACCAGGGTTGAGCAGATTTAAATCAATTGATTTAAATCAACTGATTTTTTTAAAAAAATCATTGATTTAAATCAAGTGATTTTTTAAAAAAAATTATCAATTTAAATCACAGATTATATGAGTAGATACAGTATAATATTTATAATAAAACAAAATTGTATTACAATTAGTATTTAAATACACGAAATGGTGAATAAACCATATCAATTTGCTCTTGTAAAGTAATATTCATTGTGGAAATGCAATAATTCAAAAAATAAAGGACAAGTTTTTGACATTAGCGAAGTGAACAGTCAGTTTTTTAAATTTCCACGGCACTCTATTGCTTCAATAACGATTTGAAGAAAAATGTCGAATATCTCGAAAAGTATGAGTGTTGGGTATAGGACATACTTAACAAAATATGAAGCTCTTTTAAAGACGAATTCGATGACATAAAAAAACACAGGGGTTCGCATTTGAAAAAATCGAGTTACGAGCTTTTGAAAATCATGGAAGTTGCCACCTATTTATAAACACTCCTGTACGTGTGATTCAAATTTTTCATATCGAGCGAACAGATACATTTTTTCTGCATGTCCATACCAAATTAAAACTCTGTACTTCAAAATAACTTCGGGAGAATTTTTTAAATAAAGACTTACAACCTTGAATAATTTAGAAAATTATTTTTTTTTTAAAACGCCGTATTAAAACCTGTAGTATTTTATATTGATGCAAAGCTAAAATTAAGGCAGTCAAAAATATTAAATAAAAAATTGGGTGTTGTATTTGAAATATAAAAGTTGCTATTAGTTCCAGAAAGGTGACTCACCCTGTATATTTGAAAATATTTTTATTGTGTTGTTTAGAAAAAATAGCATTTAAATCAACTTCATATCTAAAGCCGTTTAGCCACAATCGACCGATCCCGCACTAATGGCTCACCCTGTGTATAATTAATTAAACATCATCATTTAGCACTGATTTTTTCAAAATTCCTAATCATTAAGTATATTTAATTTTTCATTTTGACAAAAATTCACCAATGAATTAAATATACTGGATATTAAATATATCTATTAGCACAAAACAGAAATAGCATGTGAATATGTCACTAAATTCGATAATATGGTACATTTGATTTAAATCAAAAAAATCTGATTTAAATCAAAAAAATCTGATTTAAATCAAATAAATCGATTTTTTTGATTTTTTTAAAAAAATCATGATTTGTATCCACCCTGCTTCGCACTAAACTGTTTGGATGCACTGTAATCCTATTGCGGTATTTTACACTAAGGTTGCTCAACTCTTCTTTAACTGTCGGTATATTTAACGTAGGTCTTGTCTAATTATTACATTGGTCACAAACAAAAGGGCGTTAACAAAGCTGCGTAAAACTTTAGCCTGAAATCTTTCCAATATTTCGATGTTGGATGTGGCTGCAGAGCCCCATAGTTGTATGCCGTAACACCAAATTGGTTTTAATATTGCTTTATACACAAGTATTTTATTTTGTAGTGTGAGCTGAGATTTTCGTCCTATTAGTCAGTACATGCTTCTAAGTTTTAGATTTAGTTGTTTAAATTTAAGAAAACCAAGTTATGTATCGATGCGCACAAACAGAACACTGTTTAGTTGAAAATAGTTTTAGGTTATGTAGAAATGACCACAAACTGCTTTCATTCGAAACTTTTTTTAAATTTTCTTATAATAGAGCTATCGAATACTTCGTCTTGGCTGGGACACACTGTGTATCTGTATATGGTATCAAAATGGCAAAATTAAGTTGAATAAACGATGAAAACTTCTGCGCAATGGGACCGCAGGATCATATTAGCCCGACTTAAATGTTTTACCTTGCTATGTACAAAAAGTATCGAAATATTTGTACTTTAGTGCCACGAATAAAAAAGTAAAACTACATTTTATTTAAACATTAAAATTGATTTATTCGCTTAGCGTTTAAAAAGTGATAAGTATAATTTTAAATCATAACTTTTCCATGACGCAAGTAAGTAACTAATATGATTAACGTAGTTGTTTATTGCAAATTGTGTCACGTGATTATCATATTTAAGTGAAGAGCTCTAATTTTTAACCATGCTGTTTCATTAAATTACGCTATTTTATGTATTTAGAGGTTAATATGCTGTTGAAATATGGAAAAATATTCATTTAAATGCTCAATTAAAAAATTAATGTGCTTGCTTCCTACGAAAGTCGACCTTGCAACATTTTATTACATGTCAGCAATTTTAACTGCTTCCACCATTCAGACATTGTAATGACGGTTATATCGCAGAAATATTGTTATAGTGATATACGTATAACTGCCGCCTTCTTATCAAGGAAACAATCTAAATAATAATTGCGGCACACAAGTCTGTCTTCCTTTTGTTTAATTTATGATATTATAGAACAGCGTTCGCGAAACGCTATTATTCCATTATGTCGTTTAACTCCTTTTGGTTGTGATATTGCCATTCCAGCAAGTACAAAATAGCAAACCCTAAGGAAATTAATTTCAGCTTCCTGACTTTCCATTCAGACCTACTTTTGATTTATTACAAAATAGGGCTTTGTTAAGCTATTCTTTCTCATACTACTAATTTAATTCAACAATCAAACGGCTTCATGTTGTTAGCTTGTGTGCAGTATCATATCTCTAAATTTGTTCTAAGTAAAAGATTTTCAAACTGCGAACACGTAACACTAACATCACTTGCAACACTTTTTTCGTCATTCTAACTCTTATGCTTCTTTATTTTTCACTGTTGGCCTAGAGACAAATGTCTGCAGAATTTGTTTTTTAACGTTTTAATTTTTAACTTTAACAACACAGGGTGGACCAAATCCGAATGCTTTACGGGGTGTCTCGGTTACCGTAATAGTTGGAAAAAAATCTAATATTGGTGTCTTGGGCTATTTTTTGAGAAAAGAACGCCTGTGTAATCAGATTTTTTATATCGCTTTTCATTTTGGCTTTATAGACGAAAAAGAAAAACTAAATTTCATTATTTTTTAGAATTCACCATAACTTCTTTATTTATTAAAATAAAACAAAACGTTGTGGAGGTTTTTTATAGGTACAGATTCTTATGCTTAATTTACAAACTAAATATTTTTTTGCGACCTTGACTTTCGAGATATAAAGTAAACTTGTATTTTTTTAAATAGAAACCCTAGTTGGCCATGACTTATATGAAAGAGCATTTTTTTAGCTTTAAAAAATTGTATAGTTTTATGCATTTGTTGCAAATAATAATCGAGATATGGCTGATTTTGTAAAAATTTCCTTATCAAAGTTTACCATGATTTCCTAAATCGGTTTTGTTTTCAATTATTAAACAAAACACTGAACGTCATATCCAAGTAAATTTTTCAACTTTTAAGCAAATCCGTGTATTCTTTTGTATTTTATAACTGTTTATTATGGTATTGTGAACATGGCTAAATTTGAACACCTTGAAATATGTTAGAAGTTTACATTGCAGATGATAAAAACGTAGCGGCTGCTGCAGAATATACTTGGAAATGACGTTTAGTTGTTTTTTAATTGCAAACATCACTTGTTTATAAAATCATGGCAAACTGTGACAATAAAATATAATAAAACTAGCCATATCTCGGTTATTTTTTGCAACAAATAAATAAAACAATATATTTTTTAAAAGCTAAAATAATGCTCTTTGATATAAAGTCATAGCCAACTAGGGTTTTTATTTAAAAAAATATAAGTAGATATACTTTATATCTCGAAAGTTAAGGTCGTTAAAAATAATTTTGTTTTGTTTTTAAATTACCGAAGCACAAAATTCTGTATAAATAGGCCTTCTTTTCTCAAAAATATAGTCAAAGAGACCGATTACAGATTTTCGCTAACTATCACGGTATAACCGAGATATCCCGTAAAACATTCGAATTTGGTCCACCCATATTTACTCAATAAAGCTTCAATATACGCAAAATATATAGGGATTTATAAATTAAGTGTTAATAATAAACATGTTAATTTTCATTCTACACTTTTTCTAAAACGCTAAGTACTTTTATACATTTTTGTTACATACCTATAGGTACATTGCATTCAATTTTTTGCTTTAACTTTAAAATAAGCACTTATAATTTGAAGAATATTTTATATGAACTGGATATCTGAAACTCTTAATTTTGAACTGCAGTCAAAAGAACTATTTAGTTTGGTGACCATCGCTTGAAATTACGGATACACCGATAAGCAAATTGACCGATTAATCGGTCGATTACCGATAAATCTGTCGATTATTGACTTTTACATGTGATTCATTGGATTATATACTTATTGCATAATTATTGCACTTATAAAATATGTTTACTATGACTTAATTTTAATATTGATAATTTTTTTCTTGAATTCATAAAAACAATTAGAACCTGAAATGCAAGAAAAAATTGCCAAAGAAAATAAAGAAATTCTTATGTTCCTACAGTAATTCAAGAGAAAGAGGATTTGATTATATTCATTAAAAGTGTCTTAAGTTATTTACTTTTATTTTTAATATTTCAATTTTTTGTGCTTGTGCAAAAGCTATGCTTTTGTTTATCAAAATCTTTATTTCACTTATAGTGATTGTTAAATCAATAAATAGCCAAGAAGTAACACTATTTTAATCTAATATATTGGCCAAATTAAATTTAATGAAAACCAATTAATCGGCAAGAAAGTCAATACGGCCGATTACCGATTATCCACCGATTAATCCGTGCATAAAATATAATCGATTAATGATGAAAATGAATGCTGATGGACTTATCATACCATCAAAAATGAATGTGACTCAAATGTACCGTCTGTGTTATACCTTTATTGACAATTATAAAAGTTTTTCCCTTCTCGGAAATTCCTAGTTTTTATTTATCCATCAAATCAAGCACATGCGTGTATTATAAGGACGTAAATCTTTTCAGTTTTATACCCCACCGCCTTAATACGTATGTCAAACTTTTGATTAATGACAAATTTCAAGTACCGTGTTCCCATATTTTAGAGCATGAAATTATTTCACGTTTCGTGGACACATTCGTACATGTTAAATATCATTTTTAATTCATATTCAACAATCCGGCACACATATACGTCGCGCTTTTTGCCGATACAGGCGGTCAAGGAAAGGTTACATGGATTCCATTTTGTACCTAAATTGTTTCCCTCACGCTACGAAGAACTTATACCGCTCTTTTTGAAGTGTTTATTTTAATTGATGTTTTACGTTTTTCGTCTATGCGTTCACGTAATGATATCGGACATTGCATGATCCGCAGATATACATGAAACTTAATCATGTCGTGTTTTTGATATCGTCGTAATATTTTGTGTAGTTGACCCTAGAACACTTCAATTGCTTCCAGGTAAAAGTTTGTGTTTGTCAAGGAAACACAATGAGGTTAAATGCGGAAGCTATAAAGTTTTTGAGCCATTAAGAAATTTGAAAACATTTTAAATGCATCTTCGTTTTATTAATTATAATATAAAATAACCAACTTTATTTGAACTTAATAAAATATTATGCAAATTGCAACGCGTCAGCTTTTTTTAATGTCGCGACAATTCGAGATCATGTATAAATAAAATTTGTTTTTAGGTATGCGTGATGAGCCACTATTAAGTGTTTTCTATTTTCACTTTATTCAATGTAGCAAAGAAAGAATCGATATATCAATGTTATTCTGCACCGCTCGCTGTTAGGTTTCCTTAAAAATGCAGATTTCAAAACCAGGGGTTTGGAGCGGAGCTCAAAGCTGGAGCACGGAGCACACCGTAAAAAGTTTTTCTGTAAATTTACCACGATAATCATTGGCTTTATTTAGCCATGGATAATCATAGTAAATTTCCAACTTAAAATGTAAATCTACATAAGTGATGTAAAATTACAAAAGTAGTGTAAAACATTTTTACATAAAAACTGTAATAATTTACATTTAGTTTATAGTAAATTTCCATATAAGAAAGTTAATGTTACTAATGTTTCCATCTTATTTAAGGGAACGTTACACGTAATATGTAAATAATATGTATTTTACTGAAGGTATAATCTGTAAATTTACACCAATATTTTGGGAGTTTACAGAAATATTTAGTGTTATTACATTTTGTGTGTGTTAAGTGTGATTAAGTGTGTCAGAATCGAGGCCATTAGAAAGATTTGAGGCATAAGCAGTTTTTCCGATCAACAATGACTGCAATTTTGAATACCTACAATCAACGTTGACATACTGCTACCACTACAAACTTTTATTAATACATAATTATAAACACAGTTTTTTTTTTACAAAGAAATCTTCAGTAACGGAGATGTTGTAGGTTGTGGTACAATAAAAATATTAAACATGTTTAATATAAATTTTATTGGTCTATAAATATAAAAAAAAAACTTAGCCCTAATAATGACTTAACATAAAAAATATACATTGCAATTTGGCTTTAGATAATGACATTTTTATAAAAACAAATATGTTAGTTCAGGTACATAACTTCTGCTTCTTAAATGATACGAAAATATCTTAAATTTATAATAACTAAAACACAAATAATATGGACATGCAGACAAAAGTCTTTTACAAAATAATGATACATGAATAACTTAACAAACTATGATGAATGTTATAATAGTATAGACCTAAATCTAAATAATAACTTTAAGATAGGTATGTAATAAACATGGGATACTTTGTTTCCTTTATTTAAAGTAATTTTGACAGGAGCAACATAATTCTTATTCCGTTTATAATATTTTTCACGCAAATAATTTGTTCCTAATTTTTTATGCGCTAAGTAAAAAAGATCTTCTGTGATAATGCGCTTGTTTACTTCTATTCCAATTTCTGACAATTTGTTAACAATAAATGAATTATTTAATTGGCTAATATCTCCGAGACCGTCTATTAACGTTTGTAACGATTTTTTTTTGGTAAAAAGAACTTTGATTCCAATGTTAAATAAAGAGAAGAAAATAACTTTAAACTGAGTAATTTTAAACTCTCACTACTTATTTCATCAGCAACACTTTCAAACACACTCAGCTCCAGATCTTCAAAATTATTATTAAGCTTACTGATTTTCATTTTAGCAATTAGTTCAACTTGCGATCTTTTTTCGTAATAATGTTTTCTTACAAAATGAGACTGAATGGTAAATAAACTATCAAAAGAATTATTTACATTGCAATATGCCTTCAGTGGACATTTAACTCGTTTTCCAGCTTTTATAGGTATATAAAAATGACTGATAAAAACCTTTTTTTTTGGTAACTTTTAAAATCACAGTTTTCCACATTACATTTATATAAGAAATTATTTGAGACGTCAATTTCATAGTGCATTCTGGTTAGGTGCGTGACAAACGCTCCGTATTTTCGGAATCGCATAGAGCAGCCATCGTGCAAACAATTAAAGCTGTTTGCAGTTTATCGGTGCAAGTAATTGTGTAAATCGTATTTTTTTATTGTAGTAAATGTTGCGTTGCAGACGCTGCATTTAAACATTTTTTGTAAAAAAAGAGTTTTTATTCACCTGCAAAACTCACAGAACACTTCCAACCACATAGACATAGACAATAGCCGCATTCGTTATCTATAACCGTAGGTTATATTGTATTTTTAACCCAACTTCGGTTATAAAAATCGATTATAAGTAGCAGTTAAAACCGACATAACCTAATTTTTATAACTTTTTGTCATTGAAGGTTATAACGTTATAACATAGGTTATAACCACGTTATAACATAGGTTAATATGGATAAAATGAAAAGAAAAAGATTTCCAAAAAAAATAAAGGAGATCGATGGCAAAGAATCTCGAAGGAGATATTCCACCGAGGAAATCACCACTTTGGCTCAATGGATAGCTGAAAATCCACTAAATGGAGAGGATAAAGGTAGGTAAACAAACGTTAATGCATTATTCAGTACCTATTCTTAATTAATTGTTGTATGTAATTTATAGTTCAGTTGTTTAAATTTTTTGCAGGAGTAAATAAAAATAAAGAGACGACAATCTCTTATATTAGAAGGATGTTTTATATATTTTATAACCTACATCTGTCAAATTTTGGTTAAACCGTCTAATATAACTTTTTGATATAACATCTGTCATTCGTTTTCTAGGTTATAATTTTAGGTTATATGAACGGTTATACTACCTTTTATAACCCTCAGTTATAGATAACGAATGCGGCTAATGCACAATGAACAAATCTTAAAGAAACCGACACGAAAACGTGTTACAACCCGCAATTCGGTGTATGTGGTGGGATAATTTTACATAGTTTCCTCATGTAAATGTCCAGTGAGACTGTAAATATTAAGTAATTTTACATAACGTTTTGTAGTTTTAATTTCATACTGTAAAATAGTTGTAAAGTTCACCAAAACTTAGTATTTTTACTATTAAACGAATGGAATAAGCCATTTACATTGTTTTTGTGGTAATTTTTATGTAAACTTACATATTAGCACATGTAACTTAGGTGTATTTTTACATGCATTTTTTACAGTGCAGTGGAGCAATGGGTTTTTGCCCGGAGCTGGAGCGTAGCCCAGAGCAAATAATTTTGATTGCTCCACTGCTCCAGTTTATTATGAAAAATTAAAAAAAAAAATAATTCCTCTTTTTAACGTTTGAAGATCAATAATCTGTTTTTTCAAACATTTATTTAACTTCACTAGTTTGTTAGGGCCAAATTTTGTTATTATTGACCAACTTCTACATGTCCGATAAAATTAAACTTTGTTTTTAAAATTAATTTTTTTTAATTAAAACACTTTTTTTTTAATGTTAACAATATTTGGAGCATGGAGCGGAGCTGGAGCAGGCATTTTGATGCCGGAACGGAGCTGGAGCGGAGCAACTAAAAAATTGGACTGCTCCAAACCCCTGCTCAAAACAAGTCAGCCACAATGATAGATTACCGATTACCAAATATCCTAACTAATACTTGGTAAAAACGTTGAAATTAAGAAGTGACAAAATTTATATACTTTCAAGTGTCAAGGATGTGCGATAATTTTCTTTATATATGTCTGCAGACTTGGCTTGTGGGAATTTAGTGAAACTTACCAAATTAGTTTGAAATATTCTGTGGTGCTGTAATGGAAACAACTTAATTGTTTGTGTTCAATTAAAAACACTTCCTATTTTTGTTTTTTAAATGTACAGCTTCAAAATTCTTCTTTGAACGTAATCCTTTGTGTGTTTAAAAATTAATCATATTATGAGCGATTGTAATTTGCTTTTTCATTAAATATCGGATTTTTAAAAGACCCTATTAGTGTATTAAAGCTAGATTTATTGACAAATTTGATTTTACAATTTTTTTTTGTTATAACTTTTTCTTGGCAGCAACAACTACTAAAAATAATCTCTAGAATGTCTTTTTAGTATAGCTCACTATGTCTGATTGCATAAAAGCTAAACGTGGGACTAACCCTGCGTTAACGTCTAAAACTAGGGATTAACCCTGGGTTAACGCCTAAAACTAGGGATTAACCCAGGGTTAATTTCGGGTTTAGCTTTTATGCAATCGAACCTAGTGTTGCAAAGAACATTGAGTACCACTGTAATAGTTATGATATTTAATTATTATTCTCAATTTATTTAAACCATATAACAGATCATACCTATCATACCTAGCCAAAAAAGCTTAGTATTATTATTATTATTTTCGCGGAGGTGGTCTCCTTTCGGGTTCCTGTACTGCGACCTATTGGTCTATTGTACCCTCTGTTGATGGCCCCTTAAAGGAGTACTGTGTTTTTGAAAAACTCCAAGATTTTCTTTAAGGGTGTTTTCCTTAACTCTTCTTGGTTGGCTTTTTCCATCCCTAGAAGTCTACGCAGATAGAGTGTGAATCCTTCACACTGGCATATTACGTGAAGAGGAGTTTCTTCTTCTTCGCCACATCCTCTGCATATGTGGGTCTCTTGAGAGCCCTATTATGTAGAAGTGTTTGTTTAGCCAACAGTGTTCTGTGACGAGTCCTGTTGTTGCTCTGATGTCTGCTCTGCTCATCCTGAGCATTTCTTCTGTCCGTAATAGTTATGCTATTTAACTATTCCCAATTTATTTAAACCACGTAACAGAGCATACCATAATTAGCCAAAAAGCTTAGTGATTGTAATAATATTACTATTAATTTTGAAAAGTTATTACATTTAACTTTAACAAAACCAGAAATCATTGAACAATTGAAGATTACAGGGACAAAAAAATTATTGTTAGTGAAATTGAAGCTAAAAAAAGTGCTACCATAATTTAGTATTTATGACATACCTTCTTATTTTTTTAGTGCCTTTTAGTAAATAGTTAATTGAATTGAATTTCCTATCTTACTTTTCTATCCTAAAATTAGTTATAGATATAGGCAATGCACCAACTTTTAAGTTCGTTATCTTTTTTTAGTTATATCGATTTTGAGAAATTATTGGTAGTTAACATTTATGTACTCCTCGAATTCAAGATAACATAAATATCATATCAGCATGAGCCTAAAAACTTATCGGTTGATAATTTTTTATATCTACCGTTATCCAAGTTTTTTGTGTGTTCGAAACTGCATGTTTAATGCAGATTTGTGTGGATTAAAAAAGTTTCATTATTGCTTGAGCGAAATTGGTGTTGTCGAGAGTTCGATTTATTTTGCTCAATATTTTCATCGTCCATTAACTTCGATGTCAACTGCCTCTTCGATTAGAGTCGACGGACGTAAATGTCCAACGTAAACAACAATACACGTGGCTTCTGTATACCTTCAATTGTTATCGATTCGACGTTTATTGTTGCTAAAAGATTGCTTCTTGTGTTGACGCATACCATTTGCAATAGTCGCGACAGAGACGGAATATCCGATCGTGTTTAATAATCAGTGCTGACAGTTACATCCGGTTTTCGCTCACAGTTTGATGCATAAATGCAGAAAGCCGATAAATTAAACGTTAACGGAAGGTTATGATACATAGGCCGCAATGATATCAACCCGGAGAGTGTTAATGAAACCCTAGCACCAAGTGCCCGACTAAAATTGAATTTGCCGTTTGGAAATGCCCGAGTGTTTGGGGTATTCTGTTTCAGAAAATTAAAATAATGCCCATTAGTTACTTCTCGTCACGGTATTTGCGCATTAGTTACGGAAGGCAACCACATTTTGCCTTCTACTTCAATTTGTGAACGTCAGTTTATTCCTTCGTCGTCATTAAAGTCTGTTTTATTTCGACTGGAATAATTACGAAAAGTTTTTTAGCTTCTTTCCCAAGCAGTTAAATTTTTTCCATGTTACATCTGCTTATCATTTAGTACAAGACATGAACGTTTTCATTAAATTTTCATGCCATTATAACTTCATAAAGACAAAAATGGAATTAAAAGATCGTTTCACATATCCGTTTCCAAGGTTCTGAAAATAAAATTGTTGCAGTATAAAATTTTCTCAGAAGATAATATTTGTAACTATTTTACGAAAATACTCATTTTCAATTGGATTATGAGATTATGACGCACTTGTAATTACCATTAGATTCTAATTATGGCTGTGCCCGTCAATCTAGACTTCGTTGAAGCTATTTATTAAGAATAAATAGGATGTTAGTTGTAGTGCTGTAGACGTCCATAATGATTTGTTGTTTTGATATTAATTTAGTCTTCATGCAGTAGCAAATAAACCAGCTTGTTACACGACAACTTTCAGAAACTGATTTTATTGACATTTTATACAATCATATATTACAATGGCCTGATTTATTCCAAACTTGGTCTTAAAGCCAGCATCGAGATATTAATGCTACACATCTAGGTTAATCTTAACATGCGATGTGAAGCACTTAATGCAACCGGGCCTATGTAGATTCATTGTTTTTGTATAGAATTTTTTCGTTATTCTTTAAATCGTGAGCTCATCTTACTTTAGATCTTTTTCAAAATGGTGTTATTAAAAGTCAGTTCGACAAAAGTTGGGAATTAAAACTTCCGTAGGTAAACAATACCTCTCGTTTTGCTGTAAAATAATTCTCCAAAGTTCGTGCAGATGGGTTCACTTGTTTTAGTAACTTTCGAAGTAATTGACTTTGGAACATAAATTTCCGAAACAAGTTCATTTATGCTCAATCTGTGCAATCTTTCACCATAAATAACCAAGAGTTTGCGCTGCGGCTTTACCACAGCGAAGCCACAGACCTTAAGAAAAACGGTTGAACTACGCCATATAATACTTGGGTATGTCAACAATGTTACACGAACATTTTTATCGACTCCAGTTTGTTTTGAAACTGTCTGGATAAAATTATCTTGTAAGTGTCAAGATGAATTTAGTACTGTGAGGTATTTAGAAGAATGGGGTTTTTAATGTTGATGATGAGTAATGCAAAAATAATGTTGTTTAGCAAAGTGTTGAAAACAAATGGGAGCCTGATTTTTTTTTGTGCAAAAGAAGCAATTTTGAGTTAGCGATTGAATTACATAATTTAAACATAGTTTTTAAACATGATACAATAACTACAAGGTATGATACTTGACGAACGTAAACGAGACCAGTTCGCGCAGTGACGTCACGCAGAGAGTAAAACGCATGTATAAGTGCAGAATTACCTTTGTATTGTACAATTTAAGTCTGTTTTTTTAACCAACAGGAGTAAAAATAAGTCAAATTTACATTGTAAATGTTACCTAATAATATACTAATAACATTTTAACGTTAAAATTTGTATTTAACACTTGAAATTTTAAATATCCAACGAAAATGCAATGTGTAGGTTGTAAGCTTTCTGAACTACACTAGGCCAGGGTTTTATGCGTAATTTCCATGTTGTTTACATATTTGCTGGTTTCTATTTATTTATCTAAGTAGCAACAAAGTTTTTACCAATAAATTGTTCCGAAATAGCGGCTTAAAAGTAAATGAGCTTCACATTTAACTCCACCACTGTGGCAGTACCCAATTACACATCAAATTTAATTTTTAAATAGATCCTCTTTTTTGAAATTGCTACAACACCTGTAAAAGTTTTTAAAATAAATAATAGTCTTTATTTGCTCTAAATATACAAAAAGGCATAGAACATGTCACTATAATAATAATACACATATACAGGGTGGTCCACATCGAAGGGCCACTATTGGTATCTCGTAAACGGTAGGAGCCAAAAAGAAGTTTAAATTAGACAAATTTATTGTCCCATTTTCAGAGACCTATTCAATGATGCTTTAATGTTTTTAAAAATTTCCATGGCACGCTAGATAATAAACAAAAATCAAAATGAGCATTTTTTTAAATCATTAATAACTCGGTTTTACTTAATGCTACAAAAATATTTTTGGAGAAAAAGTTGTATAATTTTTTACGCACTATAAAATGAGTTCAATATTGTTTAAATTCTTAGATAAATTACAATGTTTCATTTTTTTAAATGGAAACCATAGTTGGCTATGATCTCATAAAAACCTTTTTCCCCTCTTTTCATTAATACAAGGTTTAATATATGTATCTATTTTGATATTTAGGCTCAAAACAAATAAAACTCATCAAAAAGTTCCTACGAAGCTGAAGAGTGCCATGAAACAAAAAACAATTCAGTTATGTCATTTAACACAACTTTTAGCTAAACTAAAATTAAAACATTAAATCAACAACAAACCAAAATTTATTCATTTAAAGAAAAACAGCTTCTCGTTTAATTGTTATGGTACAGCTTTTTTTATTTACTAGACTATCCAAATCAAAATACTTATACAATAAACAATACAAATGTGAACTTTGAAGTATTACAAAATTTATTTTACAACCAATTTATTTTAGGCATTTCTTCACGAATAACAAAAATAACATGAAATTTGTAATTTTTTTTGCCCGACAAATGTTTTGACTGGTTGTCAGAATTGCAATTAAATATGGCACAACGCATTTTTTCACTCGAAAATGTGTATAAACATCTCAGAACACTATAAACAACTACCACGCTTAACTAAAACGTGCGTTTAACTCTCGGAGTGACGTCAGCGGTGCCCGGGTAGCTGCGCAATATCTTACCTAGGAATTATTGTATCATGGTTTTTAAAAATGACAACAATATTTGAGAAAACTCGTATGGACCTATGGGATCCAACTGTGGAAGTCTATTTCTAGTTCTTATATTGACATACTAAAACGGTTTCAATTCAAAGTGTTGCGAATAATCGCAAACGCCCCCTGTTACGTTCCTAATAAAATTATCCGCGACGATCTCAACGTAGTGAGTGTTAGACAGGAAATAAAGAACCATAGTGTAAACTACCACCAACGGTTAAGTACTTATCCTAACATACTAGTGACCCAACTCCGTAGAAGAATGACTGACTTGTTACCGTAGGCTTAAGCCCTGCGCTCCAAGTGATTTATCTGCTAGATTTTTATTTTATATTTAGTATCTATTAAATAAAACCCCGGTAACTAACATTAACTAGCAATTAAGCAACTAAAAGGAGTTTGCCAATTGACAACGTTCTACAGGTCAATGAATCAGTTTCTTCATAGAAATTACTGAATGTCCATTTGGGGCAGATTGTTATGCTCTGGGAGTAGAATAAAACAAAATATGTATACAGGGTGGTCCACATAGAAGGGCCAGGATTGGAATGTCGTAAACGGTAAGCGCTACAAAAAAATTTAAATTAGACAAATTTTTCTCCCTTCTGAGACATATTCAGTGATGCTTTAACGTTTTAATACGGTTCCATGGCACGCCAGATAGTAAACAAAAATCAAAATGGGCATTTTCCTTAAATCGTTAATAACTCGGTTATACTTGATGGTACAAACAAATTTTTGGGAAAAAGTTGTAGATTTTTTACGCACTGCAATATGAAAATATTTATTTGTTTTAATATTGTTTAATTAAGATCTGAGATAAATTACAAAATTGCATCTTTTTCAACGGAAACCATATTTGGCTATGACCTCATAAATAATAATTTAAGGTTAAATGTATTTATTTTGATATTTAGGCTCAAAATAAATAAAGTCGCTATGAAGCTATAGAGTGCCATGAATTTAAACAATATTGGAACAAATGAATGTTTTCATAATGTAGTGCGTAAAACATCTACAACTTTTTCCCCAAAAATATTTTTGTGCCAACCGAGTTATTAGCGATTTAAGGAAAATGCCCATTTTGATTTTTGTTTACTATCTAGCGTGCCATGGAACTTTTTTAAAACATTAAAGCATCAAAAAGGGGATCAATTTGTCTAATTTAAACTTCTTTGTAGCTCTTACCGTTTACGACACCCCAATAGTGGCCCTTCTATGTGCACCAACCTGTATATATTTGAGAAAATGTTTTCTAATGTTAATTTGTTATTTTTTAACACAATACAATTTCAATTAGTTCTTAATATCTAAAAATGTGTTTACGAAACTACCAGAAAAATATACACAAAAAACGCATAATGCATACGACTAAATTAAAGAGTATTATTTAGTTCTGTATAAAGTCACCACAGATATACGACCAAATTTCCCGACGTATGTGGCGTGCTTAAAAAAATGCCGCAGCAAATAAAAGAAAATTTATGAACAAAACCGATTGGACCGTGACCATGTGTCCGCGTTTTAATAGCCTCAAGCTTAAAAGAAATCGACTGAAAGTACAGATTTATTTCAACTAGTAGGAAAACTCTGCACTTAAACAAGGAGTTTCACGAAATGCAAGAAAACAACATTTGTTTTACAACAAATTTGTGGATGTGAAATATTGTCAAGTATAAATTTGACAACTTTTTTCTCTCTCAACGCAATAAAAGCTTGTTGTAGCACGCCACGATAATCTCCATTGTGACTAACTTTTACTTTTTAAGCTGTATGAGATATTAAGCTTTTTTTTTTAATGTTGGTGAGTTTTTAGTTCGCAACAAAAAATTAAATAATCTGTTTGTGGTTTTAGCCAAAACGATAAAATACTTCGTTACGACTTATGCACTATTCTTAGATAAAAATGTTTTGTTAACTTTTTGTATCGTGAGGTCAGAATTAATGCAGTTTTATAGAGTAATACAATTTTCAGACGAAGAGCTCTCGGTTATTGCTATTAAAATCATGGAACACTATTTTCTCAGTTGTGAGCTTGTTTTTCTTTATTCTACTGTTCTTTCAGCTACAATAGCAGCTAAGAAATTAACAAAAGAGTAACCTTAATTTGCATTACTTGTAATATTATTGTACAGGGTGGGCAAATTTCGATGTTTTAATAGGGAATCTCGGTAACTATAAGAGGTATCAAAAAACCGACCGCGCATCCTCGATCTCTTTTTTCGAGATAAAGTTAATGGTGAAAACTAAAGTTGGTTATCGTCTTTTGTTTTCGAGTTATCGCCGAAAACTCGATTTTTCGACTTTTCGTTTTATGACTATATTTCGCTTGTCTATGAAAATAAACAAAAATAATTTTGACGTTCTACAGGCACTTTTTTGATAAGAATCCAGTGGCGTAGACAATTTTTCAAAAAAAAAAAACCGAAATTCGAGTTGTGATATAAAGTTGTATTTTTTTAAATGGAACCCATAGTTGGCTATGACTTATTTAAATTCCTTATTTTTTTGTCATTCCAAATATATAAGGGTTGATGTATTTATTTTCAATATTACGCAAGTTACGGAGGTTTTTTAGTTTTTTTTTTTAAACAAAATTATAGTAGGCTGTGAAAACAAAAACAAAACAAGGTGTAAAACCTTTTTAAACTCATTTGGTACAAGTTACGAAGGTTTTGTAATAATAAAAATAAGGAATTTAAATAAGTCATCGCCAACTATGGGTTCCATTTAAAAAAATACAACTTTATATCACAACTCGAATTTCGGATATTTTTTTTTTAAAGTTGTCTACGCCACTGGATTCTTATCAAAAAAGTGCCTGTAGAACGTCAAAATTATTTTTGTTTATTTTCATAAACAAGCGAAATATAGTCATTAAACGAAAAGTCGAAAAATCGAGTTATCGGCGATAACTCGAAAACAAAAGACGATAACCAATTTTAATTTTCACCATTAACTTTTTCTCGAAAAAAGAGATCGAGGATGCGCGGTCGGTTTTTTGATACCTCTTATAGTTACCGAGATTCCCTATTAAAACATCGAAATTTGCCCACCCTGTACATGCAAGGGCCATGCTGAATTTGTTGAACATAAAAAAGACTGCTAGGCCATAAAAATCCCATCTTATTATCTAGTTCAGTGCTCTGTGATCTCCAACCCGTCGATCGCGACGTCCTCACTGGTCGATCTCGAGGATTTTATATTTTTAATAATTAATATTTTCCATATGTACCTTTGTTATGCTATGCAATAATTTAATAAACAAAATAATTGTGCAGCTCTAGTTTTTTTAAAGTAGATCTCAGGTACGAATTTGACATAAAAAGTGATCCTAGATCACAAAAGGTTGGAGACCACTGATCTGCTTTACCTCATATTAAGGTTTAATAGCCAAAGTCAAGTTGGTTAGAATCTGGCTTATTAATTTCTTAAAATAGAGTAACTAGTGAAAAATTGCGGGATTCCGAGAGCATTTTTGATTTATGAATTCGCACACCCAGTTCAATACCGCCGTAACTGCAAAAATCTTTGTCTACGAAATATGGTGGTATTGCATTGCTAAACATGTTAACTATGGAGTGATATAAAGCCACATGTAGTAAAAATATAAAAAATAGAAGGTTAACGTTGTATGGCTTTATAGTATAACTCTATAGTTAAAATGTTTAGCAGTGCAATGCCGCTGTATCTCGAAGACGAAGACTTTTGCAGTTACGGCGGTATTGAATTGGGTGTGCGAATTGTTACGATTTTAAAGTGTTTCCTAAGCGCTTGTGGGTGCAAGGAAAGATCAGATTTAGCTTTTAGTGAAATTGCGTTTTCCTTGGCTATAATTTTCCGCCGATGTAAAGAATTTGAACGTAAAAGTTTTTGGCTGAAGAATGATTAAGTAATAAGCATCTACCGTGCTCACCTGACTTGGCAATGTGCGACTTCTGTTTTTTTTTTTTTTGAGTTAAAAGAAATTCTTTATTGATTCTCGTATAATCGTAAAACAGGCATGTAATAATCATTTTAAAAGTTTATAAAACCGCGCAATCTTCCACGTATATGAAACAAATGTAGTGTAATGTCAGGTGTTGCCTTGATATCCAAGCAAATTTGTTACGTAATTCAACATTGATTCCAGGGGAAATTCGATCGATCAAGTAGCAATTTTTAAATTAAATAATTCACATTTATGACGATTTTCGACAAGTGTTATTAGCAGGGACTAAAAACTAATAATATTTTGTTCGTTTTGATCGAAACAAAAACGAAATAACTCGTTTTCGTTCACCAAGTCGAGGACCTATTTTTTCTTAGTCGCTACCCTCCTTTTACAAAATTAAGAGCAGAAAACTTCCTAAAGAACGATCGCCAGATGTCAAAACGACAGTGTTGGCAACCCTGTTAATACGATGAAACCCCAATTATTCAATTCCATTTACATTTTTGTTTTTGTTTCTTAGCAATCGTTGGGCACCCGCTTTTATAATTATTGTAAATGGCGATATGTTCGGTTTTGACCATTATGGACGGCATAATTTAGATTGACGAATCGCCAAATTAAATTTGCCAAATTGTTAAACACATTTAACATATCACGAAATAAATTTAGTGCATTTTAGTTAGTATAACACCCATCAGGTTCAAAAACACAACTAGTTTTTCAAACCATAGATCATCGTCAAATGTCATATTTTTAAACTGTTAAAAATGACGTGATTATTACCCGCCCATCCAATCATCAAATTAGAAAGAGAGAATATCTGTACCGTTACCTGTGTTGCACGAAATTGCAAGTATTAGCAATAAAGTTGTTAATACATAATGTATATGGAGAAAAGTGAAGCTCACTTATTTCAAGAGATATTTTACTTCCTAGTGCGAGTGTTCCCAGCATAGACGGTAAATTCGCGTTTGTGTTCAATGAATAAAAATTAAATAGAGATATTTTAGGAATTATTTATTTCGTTTTCGTTCTGGAACAAAACATAATAATTTTGTTTACGTTCTTATAATATCGGTTAATTTCGTTTAACGTTTTCGTCCCGTTCTCAATCCCTTGTTATTAGTCGTTTATACGTCAAAAGTAAAACCATGAAATGTACCAATTATTTCACTTTAACTTCTTTTGTATTTTGTCGTTTTTAAATACTTGCATTAAATTTATAAAACTATCCATTGTAAACGTAAACTATAAATCGTCATTCTTTTGATGGCAAACACTGAACTTTATGACGCCGTATCGCTACTTTACAAGTAGAAAAGACTCATTTCATTCCTTTTTACGTAAAATACAATTATAATTACACAAGAGATGCAGCTATTTTTAATATTTTGTGAGAAAGTAATGAAAAAACAATCTAGTTTTGCTTTGTAAAGAACGTTTTAATTAAAAACATAAAAACATGATCATAGATAACAAACAATATAAGATAATAGACTTTTGTGTAGAAATTAACATTTAAGTATAATACGGGTGGTAATGTAAATAAGTTTTTTTGGTTAAAAATATTCGTGAACTATATTATTTAGTGTTATTTTTCCTTTGTCGTTATTTTATACCCTTTTTGTTAGACGCGTCACTTAAATTTAATAAACACGTGTCAAAATCCTAATTTTTATGTGTTTTATTGATTTAATGTGCGCCAGGCCAAAATATCAGCTATGCAGGTTATAGCGTCAAGCTTATTATATTCAAAAGAACTGTCATAAATTTATAAATAGCGTTATAAAACGTCCTATAAAGCGTTTATCGATGTTATTTTTTGGGTCAAGTTTACCTAGACGGACGTTAAAACACGCAAAATGGCGTAAACGTCGGTATTTGAAAGACATATTTAAGAAGTGAACAGCCAGCCCGCACCGCCGATTAATCATGGCTCGGGACAGTTTATACTTGTTTTATGGACCGTTAAAAATAGCGTATAACATCCAGTGTTTTGCTTGGTTTTCTTTTTGAGCCATGACACCACCAGACAAAGAATATTTTTGGTATTGGGAACAGCGCGCGCTACAGTGTTAGTTGCAATGAAAAGAAAATTATTGGCGTGCGCGCAGGTGAGTGGGTTGCCCGGCACTATGTCTAATTTTTAGTGCCGAAAGTGCTAAGCACGACTGGACCCGAACTGGAGCAAATCGCCTTTTTATTAAAGCGAGAATTTTGTTGAATGGATACGAAATAAAACTTACAGGAAGTTTCGTTTATTGTGATCACGCGTTTGTCAATTGAATATTGATTCTATTAAGCGACGTTTTAGGAAGAGAGAAGAAAAACCACTAATTTAAGAATTCATATTCTGTGTCTGGAATTCGGAACAAATCTGGCCAAAATAATTAAATTCCAGAGAAATATTGCCTGTGAAAAAATTCGGTAAAACGGACGAGAAATCGGGACTGTCAATATGTTAATAACCCGGTACCCGGGTACCCACCTAAGCAATTTTGGTGACATTTTTTAAGTTTTTAGTGATTTTTTTTTAACCTCCCAGATCTTCGCGATTTTACCTTTTTTAAAGCGAAATATGCTTTTATATACAAGGTGTTTCACTTTTCCATGGGACACTATTGCTATCTCCGTAAATAATGAAAATACAGGGTTGTTTAAATGGGACAAAAGTTATCTATTTAGGGGTGTATTTTAAACAAGATTTTGTTTAAAAATTCCATGGCTTGCGTGATATAACGAAAAAACCGAAATAGATCAAAATTTTTAATCTTAAATGTCTCGGCTGTTGCGAATACACAAAAACGCCGAAAGAAAAATGTTTTGCAGATTTTGTTTTCTATAAGATGGCGATAGTCAGATTTTTATTTATAAATTACCGTGCGAGGTACCTATTTGATTACTTAGATTTAAAGATTATTTTTTCTCTTTACAATGATATAATTTTTTTTTTGAGCGATCGTACTAGAAACAGTTGTTTGACGGACGCGTTAGCAACCATAAAGTACTGCATTACCGGCCCTATCCTTAGCAACGGCCGTAAAAGTTACTTTTCAGGCCGTTACCCTTAGCAACGGCCGAAAAAGTAACTTTTACGGCCGTTACCCTTAGCAACGGCCGAAAAAGTAACTTTTACGGCCGTTGCTAAGGAGAGGGCCGGTAATGCAGTACATACGCCGTCATCTGTCAGTGACAGAATGTCAAGTAGTTTCTAACCTATAATTTTGAAAATTACTAAAAATTTAAATTGTTTTTAATTCGATCGCACAAAAAATGTAATATGCACCTCGGCCAAAACGTACTTTTTCGGCCTTAATACATAAATAACTAATATGTCTATTTTCAAAATAACCTAAAAAAATGCAAAATCTTAAGATAAAAATCAAGGTTGCTATGGAAAAAAGCAATAACCGACTTCAATTGTTTTATTTCGACCCTTGCTTGTCTATTATGTCACTTTAATAAACCATAGCCATCTTATAGCAAATAAAATCTAGCAATTCTTTTCTTTGGCATTTTTGTGTATTCGCAACAATAGCCGAGATATTTAAGTTTAATAATTTTGATCGATTTTGGTTTTTTCGTTATATCATGCAAGCCATGGAGTTTTTAAACAAAACAAGATCATTCTATTTACAAAAATATACAAAACTTAGTACCTATACGTTTATTGACGTAAGAAAGAGTTAATAAACATCAAATTAAAAAGTTGACTAACGCATCTCAAGAACTAAGCAGGCCTTGTTGATTTTCACATACCTGTTTTCCTGAAACATTCTGTGAAGCTACAGACTTACAATTTAGAATTTCTTTTCTTGATAAAAAGACAGTTACCTACCTATATAAATAAATTAACTTTTTTTTTATAGATTTTACATGGTGTTTCAGGAAACTGATGTATTGATTAAAAACGACAACTTATTACATTTTGCCGTTTTTATTTTACACACGTTTATATTTAAAACAGATGCGAAAACGTTTCCTACTGACGTGCAGCGCAAAACCGTGAAGCTGTTAAATATGTAAACTAGGGTTTCTTTCCCGGGATCCCGGGATCCCGGGAACCCGGGATCCCGGTCCATTTTAAGCTATTTTATATTTCCCGGGAAATGCTTTTTGTCCCGGGAATTCCCGGGATTTTAAAAAAGTGTTGTTTTCGTTTATTTTGTGCTAAGATCTTTGTAATACTATCGTAACATCAGAATTTTATGCTTAAAATGTCTTTACTAACAGTAAATTATGAAAAAACTTCAAAAGAATTTTTCTCTTTTAGTATGGCGCAAAGAAGCCCGGTCTCCATTACAAAGTTAATATCTTCAAAATACTTTTACAGTTTTATTTTTGTGTACCCTGATAATTCAAAGCAAAATAGCTTATAAATGAAATTTTATTGATAATAATTATGTTTCTTTGCTGCTAGATGCTCTCAAGACAATTTCACCTACATCAATAGAGACTTAAAGAGCATTTTATGCAGCAGAACTTTTTGTTAATAAATTAAGAAAAAGACTAATTGACTGAAGCACAGATCACCTTTGTTTTCTTAATTACAAAAATTCATTGTAAAAATTATATTATTGTATTCATAAATATGAAACTGCAATAGAAAGGTTATAAATACCAAATGTATGTTTCTCTCACCAATATTATTGAATTATTTGTAATAATCATGGAGCAAAATGTATTACATAAATGACGTGAAGTTGTTTTTAAGTAATAAACCGCTCCCTTAATTTGTTGGGTTATTTATTTAAAAATATTGACATAATTTATTACATCCCGAGATCCCGGGAAATCCCGGGACAAAGGCCGATTTCTTCCCGGAATCCCGGGACAAGCAAAATGGTCAAATATGAGAAACCCTAATGTAAACTAAAGACAGACCATAAAATGTTACATTTTATTAAGTATTAAGATACCTACATTCAAAATTATATCAACTAAACATTATTACAAAAACTATCAGACTCGTACATCAAAATTACACTGTTGTCCATTTGTCGAATAGTTTTTGACTCGCAACAAATGAAACCCCAAGACGTGCTTCAATTATATTACGGTTTAAAACCGCCTTCCTTTGTTTTTGTCGTTGTTTATAAACACTTGCATTAAATTTATGAACTTGTTTATTGTAGATGTAGACAACGGAGGAGTTTTATGAATTGTTATGCTTTTAATGACAAACACTTTACCTTTATGACGTCATATCGCTACTTTACAACGAGAAAAGCCTCGTTTAATTCCTTTTCGCTTTAAACACAATATAATTAAGCAACAGATACCTTAATTATATCACGAGCCGCGTTGTTCGATTACTTTTTACAATGTAAAATAGGTAAGATAAGACTAACCAACTGTATTATTGGCAGTGTACGAACCATTCTGCCTTTACAAGCTCACTTGATCACGGCTTTAGCAGGTGATGATTATTTTCGTAAGACTAAAGCAGCCTGGTAGTCTGCTCATTGTCAATTTATTGTTCTGTTCATTACACACACTTTACTTAATCAATATTAATGAACGACATGTTGTCGCAATGTTCTATTAAGATCCCTCGCCTTCTAAGGAAAGCGAACCGCACCAGCTCAATCTAGTTAACTTGATCCATTTAATTTCTAATTTATATGAGTGTTTGAAGCCCCACACCGACCTCGTCAATGTTCTAGAATGAAAAAATTGTTGAGACATTCGGTGATGAATTTTAAACAATTTGCGATAGTGAAAAAGTAGATTAATCTTATTCTCAAATCTAACAATTCTTTGATCATCAAATTTTAAAGACGCTTTTAAGTGTTTAGGAACTTTTAAGTGTCGCATTATTTTCCGACGGTTTTCACAATGGACATTCGCCCGTTTCAAATATCCGAAAGTAATATGACTTATAAATTTAAATCTTCCATCCTCGTTCAATTGCTTGGCTATAGGCACAATTTTCGAAAACCTTACGTAATGGGATTTCTCGGGGATTTCCCCAGACGTTATTCAACCGCTTTAATGGGGCGTAAACGACCTTACCGAAAATCTGTTTCCATTTCAAAATTATACAGGTTTTTAATTTTTCTTGTGTACAGGGTGGTCCAAATTCGATGGGATTACATGGGTATAACCAAATCCAAGTTTAATGGCGAAGGGTGGGGGTGCGCACTAAACACAATTGGAATTAAACACACCTACTTACTTAGCTGTTTTGGTAAACCTATGGTTTAAGAGTCTGTGGACCATATTGTGGCGTCTGCTGCGCGAACGTACCCCCGCTCTTCGCCATTAAACTTGGATTTGGTTATATCTTCTCTTAATAGTCAAGATAGAGAAACGGTTAAATTACTAAAAATGTGCAGTTTTTTGAGACAAACAGTTTTCAAATATATTTTATCATTTCCGGTTTTCCTAGTTTTTTTTTCACAGCCTCCTTTTTGTTTCTCATCTTTAAAAAAATTACAAAACCTTTGTAGTATTAAAAATAAATACCTACATCAACCCTTATATATTTGGAAATTGAAAAAATAAGGAATTTGAATAGATCATAGCCAACTATAGCTACCATTTAAAAAAAAGGTGAGTTTGTGTCAACGGCGAGCGTAAAAAAAAATGGTACTATCAAAATCTACATAAAAATATCTAAAAATAATCTTCTAAAACTTTTTCGGTATTTAAAACAATAAGGGAGATATGACACATCATTAATATGACAAAAAAACACTTTTTGTTCAATAACTCAAAATCCGGAAATGATAGAATATTTTTGAAAACGGTTCTGAGATTGTCCCAAAAAACTGCACATTTTTGGTAATTAAACCGTTTCTCTATCTTGACTATTAAGCGAGATACCCACGTAATCCCATCGAATTTGAATCACCCTGTACATACAAACAATATATGTTTGTTATGCATTGTTTCGTTAAAAATTAGAACTAAAATTTACTCTAAGATATGTAGTTATAAAGTATTTTTCGTTTGTTTAAAAATTTTTTGCTTTTCAAGTGATTTTTCAGGAATCAAGTTATTGTAACAGCTTTGTAATTGAAGATTTAGTAAAATAACAATAATAAAGTGCTACTTGTATTATTAAAATGTTGTATTGTAATTCTTAAAAAAAAATCATTTTAATACAAAAAAATACCTATTATGATACATTTTCTTGAATAGGAACGGTCATGTATTTCAAAACCCATAATCTCCAAAACCCAAAACACGGGTTATACAGTGTGTTTCTTAAGTATTGCAAAAAAAAATCGGGAAATGATTCCTTATCGAAAATTAAGGGGGGTCTTTCTTTAAAAAAAAATTCCTTAGGCGTCTCCTTTCGAAGTTACACCCCCCTAAAGGGGTGCGGTAAAATTATGTTTTTATTTTATTTCTCAAATTTGGATAAATTTAGGAAAACGATATTTGGTAGATGTCTTATACTTATTAAAAGGTTTCCCATAGTAATATTTTTAATCATCTCCCACCTTCACAGGGGGCTGAAAAGTGGGACCCCTGTTTTCTTATCAGAACTTGATTTATTTAGAAACTTTATTTATTCTCTAGTTTGCACATAATAAACTGGAGCAGTGGAGCAATCAAAATTATTTACTCCGGACTCCGCTCCTGCTCCGAGCAAAAACCCATTGCTCCACTGCTCCGTGCTCCGCTCCAAACCCCTGCATATAAATTCTTATAAATAAAATACGTAAATACTTAAATTTCATTATGTGTCACATCACAAACGTTTTTTAGTTTCGTGTCCGCAAATGTGTAAAATAAATTGAGCATTTATCAAATATTTAATTTTTGTTCTACGCTTTCAGTTAAACAATTTTTTTTTTAAATATTGTAACTAGTCTAGAGAGACTAACCTACAATTTTATTTTAAAATTCTGAAAGACTAGGTATTTTTCCAAGATGTCCCCATTGGTGTTTCTTGGTTTCTAACATAAACACAAGTTTGTCGTGTTACGCACAGGTTATACAAAATATGTAACAATGGTTTTTAAAGTCCCCATATTTCAATTTTGTGTATAATTAATGAGTCTCTTCTCCATTTTAATAAGGATAGTGCTGAATTTGTTTTGCGCACCCAATGTGCCTATCTGAACCAGATTTTTGAAGATCCAATAATTCGGATAACGCACAAATGCATATATTTTGGTTCGTATGTAGTATTCCAGTTTGATTAATAAACCTTTTTTTTTTGTTTCAGTTGATGTTACCGCATCATACGATGATTCTGCGACGAGTTCGAAACAATACGAGGTCAAACATAAACTCACATTGTCATGTAACGTTTCGTCGAGCGAGAATGGAACCGAGCTTCACTGGTAAGAAGTTACAGAATCCATTAATAGAATATCAAATTGCTCTTATACTAAATGGCTTATTTTGTATCTGATTTCCGTTGAACACTTAAATTTTTTATATTCGTAACTCAATAGTAGTAAGATTACACGACGACCAAAATGAAACTCCCATTTTAGTTTCTTGATAGTAGTTAAGCGCATGAAAGTAAACATACTGTGACAGGTACATACAAACAGTTATACGTCATCATATAATTATGATTATTCATTTGTTATAACCTGTAATCGCACATAATGATGCAATAAAATGGTATCGATCTTTTCTATTTAGATTTAAATAGTAAAGAATGTCGAAATGCTCAAATTTTGATAAAAACTTTCGGTGGCGCATTGAGGGCCCCTTGTTTTAAATACTAAGTAATGCGATGAGATCGTTTCCTTAAAAAAGTCCCCATTTGTAGCCTTTTTATTCACAGGTTTTATCATTTTAATATTGCGTTTGTAATAAAATGCAAAAAAGTCATTAACTATTTATTAATTTAAAAAAAGGATTAGGAATAACTTTTTTAAACACTGTTAGAACATTACAACAAGTATGTACAAACATTAGATTTGTAAAAATAGAAAAGCAAAACTGGAACTTTTCTCGCTTTATGTTTACCGAATTCATCAATATACAGGGTGTCCCCGTTATCACCGCGAATATTTTAAGTGGTGATAGAGGACCTTTTTCTAAGAAAAAATTTCAAGTAAATTTTTTTCCAAAAATCAAATGCTGATATCAACACTTACTTGATTTTTTTACACTTCTGCATTTATAAGACTCTGTAGCCGAAAATATAAATTTTATCGTAAAATATCTTAAAGCTTTTTAATAGAGCATGAAATTCTCTACAAAATTAGTTCTATTTATTTTTTGTCTACAGGCAATGGTTTGAGAGTTATAAAGCAGTTTGTACAAAAAAATGTAAAAAATTTTCAAAATTTAATTGTTTCTTAGACTTTGCAACCGCTGTATCTTTAAAACGAAAGGTTGTACAAAAAAACCGACGGCCAATTTCGGATAGAAAATTTTATGGGCTACAACTTTGGTCTAGTAAATTTTTTTGAAAATTAAGCCGATTTTCCGGAAAAGCTGAAAATAAGGAATAGAGTGCAAAAACAAAATTTCCTACAGATATTGTTTTGTATTTAAAAATGCTTTTAAAGAGAGTGCGATTACGTGATTGAAAATTATGGAGGTCATTTTGAACACTTATTGAAGTAATTTTGTGGTTACATGTTAATTTTATTGCGTCTAGATGGATTTGCATTTTATCGTTTTTTTTTCTCACCTTTTCACTATTATAAACATTTCTATGATACATTTAGTTTTATTGAACAACATATTTACCGAAGTTGTAGTCCGTTAAATGCCTTATCCGCAATAGGCATCCGTTTTGCTCTACGACGTTTCGTTAAAAAGATGCGGTGTTTTTAAAAACTTACATAACTTATTTATATGCAATTATACAATTTTTTGTTGAATTTGTTCGTTAGCTCCTTAAAAAAAATGATAAGGGGTGGTTTTCTGAAGAATTTCAAACTTCATAAAAAGCTTTGAAACTGATGAGATACATAATTTTATGAATGTTGCAGATGCTATAGCATTTTTAAATACAAAATACCATAATTACCGGGAGTTTTTGTTTTTCGAAAACGATAAAATGCAAAACCATGCAAATCCATCTGGACGCAATAAAATTAACATGTAACCCCAAAATTACTTCAATAATTGTTCAAAATGACCTCCATCATTCAATTACGTAATCGCACTCTCTTTAAAAGCATTTTTAAATACAAAACAATATTTGTAGGAAATTTTGTTTTTGCACTCTATTCCTTATTTTCAGCTTTTCCGGAAAATCGGTCTAATTTTCAAAAAATTTCACTTTACCAAAGTTGTAGCCCATAAAATTTGCTATCCGGAATGGGCCGTCGGTTTTTTTGTACAACCTTTCGTTTTAAAGATACAGCGGTTGCAAAGTCTAAGAAACAATTAAATTTTGTAAATTTTTTACATTTTTTTGTACAAACTGCTTTATAACTCTCAAACCATTGCCTGTAGACAAAAAATAAGTAGAACTAATTTTGTAGAGAATTTCATGCTCTATTAAAAAGCTTTAAGGTATTTTACGATAAAATTTATATTTTCGGCTACAGAGTCTTATAAATGCAGAAGTGTAAAAAAATCAAGTAAGTGTTGATATCGGCTTAGCATTTGATTTTAGGAAAAAACTTTACTTGAAATTTTTTCTTAGAAAAAGGTCCTCTATCACCACTTAAAATATTCGCGGTGATAACGGGGACACCCTGTATTTATAATCTAATGCCTGAACTACATCGTTTTCTATCAACAACAACAACAACAAATTAGTTAAGTGCAACTGACTTCACGAATTTCGTAAGTAATCTTTAACACGTTTTAAAACCGAATACGAACGTTCACCATTCGCTTTATAAATGGGTATTGTCAAAAATATTTTAAGAATTGTTTCTACATTTGGAAATGTAGACTACAACCCCCGAATTAATAACTTGTACATTTCAACAGGATTGGTAATATTTTCTTCTTTTGTGAATGCAATAAAATAAGAAATTTTATCTTTAAAGTATTCAACGTCAATATCTTTATGATATTTTTTAGTTATTCTGTCCATGCATTTATTAAATTCGACACCAGTTTAAAATCGAAAAATAACTGAAAATCTTTTAGTTCTTCAGTGTAACTGGAGGATCTCTTAGATATTTCAGAAATGATAACGTCTCAAATAACATTATATACATTTAATACGAAATTTTGTTTTACAGTAATATGTTTCTCATTATAAGTTGTTTATTCACATTACAGTTTTCTTTTTTTTTGCCACCTTATAGTTTCGTCTGTTAAGAAATTGGCATCGTTCTCAAATTCGTCGAATTTATTTCTTACATCCATGATAAATTTGGCAAGTGATTTTAAAAGATTTGTCCCTAACAATAAATTGTACTGCATGCAATAATTTGCTGGTGCTCTTTATTTACAACTTATTTTAATTCAAAAGAGTTGAGACAACCGATATTTTACGGAGTAAAATTAACTCTATAATATACTGAAATTTGAAAAACGTTGTTAGAGCCGCCTTTGGAGAAACAGTTTTAAAGTTTTAAATTTTTCAAATAATTTCGTAAATAAAAAATTTACAAAATAATGTTATTAATGTTTTTTTATGGACCCCAACAATCCCACATAAACAGTTTGTTTTTTCAACTACCGTTTTTTGTAATTTTGGAGTAACTTTATATTATAACTTAAAACTGTATATAAGTTATTGGAAAAAGCAACTAAACGCACGGACTTTGTAATATACTTTTTAAGGCTCTATATATTTGTTACTCGTTTGACGAACGGCATATTGTCCAGATAAAGACCTTCTGTGCATGAGATTCGCAAAATGTATTTTTTTTTAAGCTGCCAACTTTCGGAGGCGCCCCTGACAATGGGAGGCCTTAAGCGCGCGCCTCTTGCGCCTGTTCTATGATGATAATCTGCCACTGATAACTTTAAACCGTAGAGTTAAACGTCAATTTTCTAGTGTAAAAGTAGTTGAAAGCAATATATTGGGTTGGATAATAAGTAATGGTCGTTTTTTTTTAATGTTATAAACAAAAAGAAAACAATAAATTAATTAATTATGTATTCCCCGTTGTTATTTACAACCTCCTCCTATCGTTCAACATGTTATCGAATTCTTTACGATCGAAATCCCGCGGTCTTGACTTTATAAATTCGTCCAAACAAGTTTTCAATTCCACGTCATTATTGATCAAAACGACACGCAGAGTGTTTGAAAGAGATCGAAAAAGATGGAAATCCGATGGTGCCAGGTCGGGAGAGTAGGGCGGATGCGGCAAAACTTCCCAACCAAGCGTTTGAATGGCATTTGGTGACGTTGAAGATGTGGGGACGGACGTTCTCGTGTTGCAGCAAGACGCCATATCGCCGATTAGATCGTTTTTGCTTAATGGCGTCGTTGAGTCGATGCATTTGCTGAATATAGAGTTCTGCGTTGACCGTCTCGTTGTTCTGAAGAAGTTCGTAGTAAAAGATACCTCCCCAGTCCCACCAGACACACATCTTTCGAGGGAGAATTTCTTGTTTTTCGCGCGGCGTCGCTTGTTTTTTGGGGCTGAGCCATTCTTTCCGCTGCTTCATATTTACGTAGGCACCAATTTTGGTCACCCTTGGCTACGCGATGAAAGAAACGTTGCTTGTGACTCCGTGTCGAGCGATGACGGGCGAGAAAACCGGCGGCGATTGTGCAACGTTGATTTTTGTTGTTTTCATTCAAGATGTGAGGAACCCAAGCGCCAAGATTTTGAACCTTTCGCATTGAATGAAGATGGTTAACGACTGTCCTATTCACACAGTTCATTTGCTCAGCCAATTCTCTTGTGGATTGGCGCGGATTTTCATGAAGAATTTGATTCAATCGCTCTTCATCGAACTCAACCGGGCGTCCAAAGCGAGCCATGTCTTTAAGGTCGAAATTGCCATTTTGAAATCGTGTAAACCAATTTCGAGCTGTCCTTTCAGGCGTTGCGTCTTCTCCACAAACAGCACAAATCTCACGAGCAGCTTTAGAGGCTGTAACGCCTCGATTAAACGCAAAAAGCAAATGTTGTCGAAAATGCTCACTTTTGTCCACTTGACATTCCATTTTCATTACCTCAAAATTAACTTAAGTTGACTCAATTTAAAAAAAAAAAAGATCTACCTAGAGCAAAAAGTTCTCCTTTAAATGACATATAGGTAACATTTAGGCAAACGAAAAATTTCTTCACGCGCATTTTCAAATTTTAAAAAAACGGCCATTACTTATTATCCAACCTAATACAAAGCATACGATTTCATTAAAAAAGCATTATGAAATTTTATGTTGTTTGACGTCCATAAAATCATATTTTTAAAAGTATTTTGAACGCGTTTACAGAAATTTAAAAATGCATAAAGCTCGTTCTATTGTAACTTTGCATGAAGTTTTAATTTTTATTGCAATAAGCAAAATTCCTGGAAATATTAATCGCAATTAGAACATGAATGTACTAACAATCTTTTTATGACATTGTTTCATTGCGAAAATTACGCTGTTGCGCAAACTACGATAAATTGCCGGTTTCGTTTGGGGTTACATTATGAACTATGACTCATATTTCCTTCCCATAAGTTATCGTCTGCTTTTGTTGCATGATGTCAATAGATCCCTAGTAAGTTCTTACTACAATCGCGTGATTCAGGAATGACTGATGATTGTTGTTTGCAAAAAAGGTGAAGCAAAATGTGTAATCTATGGAAACCGGGCTATAAAAACAAGCGGTTTGTAATTTTAGATAATAACTACAAACTACATTGTATATCTTATAAAATTGATACGTGTAGAATAATGCTATTTTTTTTCAATAAACAAAGAAATATTTTTGATGATTTCTTTGGACTATTTTAATTTTATAACAACCCTTTAAATTTTGTCTAAATTATGTTTTGTATTACGACGATTAGGATATGACTTATTAAAGTATTAAGTTGTTAAAATCTTTTATTAGGTGACAGTTAAGAAGAAGGGAAAAACTAGGTTAGGCCTTATAACTTGGCCAATTAAAACGCAGACTATATGACGTCACTGGTATGCTAAATTTAATTCAACATAAGCGTACAAAAACAATGTTATTTCTAAATGTAAATTCAAGTATCTTTAATAACTTTTTTCCCCGTTAATTTGCACTAATAAACATTCTCAAGCGCATGTAGCTACAAATAAAGATGACCAGGGATACGTTCCGAATATATGCGAGCAGCATAAATTAGTCTTATCGCTACATTATATATCAGAAACTCATACAAATCAATGTTGGCCCATACATGAATATCAAGAAGCGTGTTGCGGGAAAACGGCGCAAAGAAAACTTGTAATTTTACCCGCAACAGTTTTCGTCGTTAATTACGGTTTATGTATTTAAATTACAGTTTGGGGTCGCAGTTTCGATAATTTCTTAGATGCAAAGGTTAACGACTTGGCTAACGATAACGGCGAAGGGTTGCAAGGGTAACTGATTGACTATTGGATTTGCAAGCGAATACGTGCGAAGAATAATCTCCGGGTTGTAGCGTGCGATCAGATATTTTACCTACTCTCGGGTTTATACATATTTTATATCGATAATTCGGGTTTACTGAACCCCTTAAATTAGATTGTTTCTGTTGGTCTGCGAGCCAGCTTTTTTACAACGTCTTCGTCTGAATTATTTCTTAGTTTGCTGTTAATCTAAGTCGGTGGTTTTTAAACAATACTTGGTTTCCGCAAAACATTAGTTGTTTAAAAACGATAATGCATTTGTTGAATTTGCGCGAAACCTTAAAAAATATTTTTTCACGAGCAAGGAATTACATAATTGGATTTAGTTTCCGTTTACCAGCCTAAAGATTCTTCATTGCCACAGAAGGAACGAGAGCAATTGATTGATGAGCAAGACAAACATTGATTTCTGGCTCAAGGTTCCGTCGGACCTATAAGACATTTCACGAGTATTATAACTTCACATTAATTGCAAACGATCTGTTTGTCTGTACAATGCGACGAAACTGAAATACAAAATACAAAAAATCATGTCTGTTTTTTTTAAACACTACAATCAAATTTAACTTGGAAAGCCAATGTGAAAGATTTAGTAATGTACATTATCTAAAAATCAGTAAGTTCCTGAAACACATTTATTCTAAAGAATTGTTTCTTAAACATAGTTTATTAAATTTAGCATTTAAACGTTTTCTCTGTTAAGCCTAGTCCAGATTGTAAACAAATGTTTCGGAACAATATTAAACACTGTGCCTAAACAGTTGCGAAACATTGTTTCGGAACAATCTGTATACGTTGTTCCGCGTCCAGACTAAAGCCAGTGTTTCAGTGTTTCTCAAGTGATTATCATGTCCAGTGAGACTATTGCAGGAATTTGTGCTGCCAATTTATATATTTTACTTAACGGCCGAAGGAATAAAGAAAAGAAGAAGGTGGTGGATATGGAAAGCACTAAAGTAAGGCACCAGTTATGGCAATGAATGAAGAATGGCGAAGAACCACTTTTCTTAGTGCCTTGCAGTTTTTTGTGTTCCAGTCGAAATTGGGATTTTAGCATGTGCACTTTCTTTTCAACTTCAGCAACTGTTACATCACATGATTGCGCAATATTTCCAAAAGCATCCCTCTTTTTATTCCTATTTTTGTATTCACCACATGTGACATCCCACAAACAAGATGTGCTATGCACTTTTTCCATCAGTTGTAAAGTTTTTTCTTGATTCTACATTGTAATAAATATATAACCAAGAATCACTCTAACCAAAACTCTGTTTGACTGAACCGTGTTTGACAACAGACTTGTTCAATGTTCCAATGTTTCCCATATAAACGGGAAACAAGGAACAGGGCTTTTTTTGTTTCGCAACATTAGTGAAACAGTTCCGAAACAAGCTAGAAACAAAGTTGAGCTGTTTCGAAACATCGGGAACATTGTACATGAACACTGTTCCGAAATATTTGTTTACAATCTGGACTAGGCTTTAGGTTGGCGAGTTACAATTTTTAATAACATTGTACACTTTTTTTTCACCCGCAATAATTTCGTTTGCATGAATTCATCAAGTACCTATGTATTACAAAGGGGGTGCGGAAAATTGCTCGAATAATAATTTCTCGAAAAGAAAATTGCTCGAAACAATGAAATAAGTTACTTAAAAATAATGAAATTTTTATAAATAGAAAATAATTAAATGTACTGGAACAGTTGTTGTGTACATTTATTTACAAATACTTGTACACTTACTCAATTTGTTGTTTAGATAAACACTATAAATATTTGAAAATATTATAGTCTGTCCAAAAGGTATTTGTAAATAAATTTAATTACATTTTTCTAAGTGTAAACAAATGTAAACTACTTTTCTAGTACTTTTAATTATTTTGTATCTATATAAATTTAATTTTTTTTAAGTAACTTATTTCATTGTTTCGAGCAATTTTCTTTTCGAGAAATTGTTATTCGAGCAACTAGGCTTTCGAGGAACAATTTTTCGAGCAATTTTTACCAAACCATTACAAAGTATAGCCATGAAGCCGCTATGTTTTTACACTCAGCATATTCGAAAGTCTTCGAGCACTACCCGTCAAATAGTATTAATAGTCGTATTCGGGTGTCGTCGGAGTTAATCCGCTATTTAATAGATTGCAAATTTAATAATAAATTGAACCGCGGTTAAATACTCTAGTTTTTTCTCTGAAAACTAGTCTACACTTCTAGAAAATTTCAATCGGGTCCGTTCATCGATTTTTGAGTTGTACGGTACCTGGCAGGGAGACGAAAAAATCTTGGTATGAGTAAGATTTAATACGCAATCTCAAACTAACCAAAAAAAAAAAAATTACATGAAGCACCTCCTTAAAAGTTTTATTTATTTATATATTGACTATAATAGCACATATATGTACCTAGACATTTGAAATACGTTCACATTTGATGATAAGAATTGTATAGTATACTAAATTAGTTTTTAAATCGTAGTTTGTAAGGCTACATATACATTATCTGACTTTATCATTATTACTTGAAATATAAAACGGTATGTGTCAAAGTAAATATACAGGGTGAGTCACGACGGACGCGTCGGAGTTTTATGGCGAAACGGTTTATATTTTCCAATTTCTGTCGCTGTTAGATTATGTAAGTCAATAAGGGCTACATTTTAAAAATATTTTCAAATATACAGGGTGCTCCATAAAAGAGTGCCATATCAAAGTTATACTTTTTCTTATGGAACACCCTGTATATTTTTACATTTTTGGATTCCTCTTTAAATTTAATTCAAAAAATGTATAAGGTTATATGAGTCTAAAGTCAACCGTTCTCGTGAAAATTGCATTTTCATGAAAATACAGTATTTTCAAAAAATTTCAACATTTGAAAACTTTGACAAGTCTGAAGAAATTCGCTTGGAGATAAGATTGACAATAGATTATGTAACACTTTGCACCACCTACATTTTTAAAATATTGTACAGGGCGTTTTTTACGCTTGGTCAAACTTGTGAAACTTTAAACATCGATAACTCATTTTTTTTAAATACAACACCCTATATTTTTTTGCACCGTCTTATAGAAAATTTAATTCTCTTTCGAAAATATAAAGGCTGTTTTTCACCTAAAATTGATATTTTCCGAGATATCGCGATTTTATTGTTAATTATTAGGGCAAAGTAATATTTTCAAGTAGGCTATGAAGGTAGACAGCGGTAATTTGAAACAATTGAAAGGAAAAACAAGAAACTTATAATTTTGTCGTTTGCCTACACATTTTTGACATTTTTTTATAAGAAAGTTGTAGATTTACCATTTTTACGTTTAAATAGAGGTTTCTCATGAGGGCCACAATATTTTTCATATAATTGAGTTTGATCGTTTGCCAAGTCCTAAAAACCGATTGATAATGTATAAGGTACGAGAACGGAACGCTGATTTAAAAAAAAAAGTAATACTGACTTGTTTAATTTTACATTTAAAAGAAAAAAACATGGTTGGTACTGTTTTCGGTAGTGTCGTAGTATCGTATCGTAAACAGACAAAAAATGGTTTATAGGATTTAGTAATTATCTTCTGGTCCAATAAATAAATGCATAAATAATTTTAAAAAATCTCTATTTAAACTGGTAAAACTACAACTTTCCTATAAAAATATGTCAAAAGTGTGTAGTCAAACGAGAAAATTATAAGTTTCTTGTTTTTCCTTTCAATTGTTTCAAATTACCGCTGTCTACCTTTATAGCCTACTTGAAAATATTACTTTGCCCTAATAATTAACAATAAAATCGCGATATCTCGGAAAATATCAATTTTAGGTGAAAAACAGCCTTAATATTTTCGAAAGAGAATTAAATTTTCTATAAGACGGTGCAAAAAAATATAAGGTGTTGTATTTAAAAAAAAAAAGTTATCGATGTTTAAAGTTTCACAAGTTTGACCAAGCGTAAAAAACGCCCTGTACAATATTTTAAAAATGTAGGTGGTGCAAAGTGTTACATAATCTATTGTCAATCTTATCTCCAAGCGAATTTCTTCAGACTTGTCAAAGTTTTCAAATGTTGAAATTTTTTGAAAATACTGTATTTTCATGAAAATGCAATTTTCACGAGAACGGTTGACTTTAGACCCATATAACCTTTTACATTTTTTGAATTAAATTTAAAGAGAAATCCAAAAATGTAAAAATATACAGGGTGTTCTATAAGAAAAAGTATAACTTTGATATGGCACTCTTTTTTGGAGCACCCTGTATATTTGAAAATATTTTTAAAATGTAGCCCTTATTGACTTACATAATCTAACAGCGACAGAAATTGGAAAATATAAACCGTTTCGCCATAAAACTCCGACGCGTCCGTCGTGACTCACCCTGTATATAGCTAATTATTTCAATAGTTGCAACATTTATCAAGTACATATTGGAAAAATGTTCTTTATCGCATTTTGACGTGAACTATTACTCATCAAATGACCTAATAAAGAGTTGTAAGATCCTGGAGATTGCCGGCTTATCACAGAACTGTTTTTTAAAGTATTTTTCAAACTTTGCTTGTCAGATTGTTTTAAAATTAACGCTTTACGCATTACCCCCTTAGTACCTATACCTACTTGTGTGGGGTATCTTTAACAGATTGCGTATCTTGTGACCGTAATCATTAGATACTGAATTATCTTTGCATACTTACTAAATATATAAGGTCTACTGCTACTCTTTTACCTCTAAAATAACCTCGCCCAACACTGTCGTAAATGCAGGGAACGTATTTCCATTCCAAGACTTTATATTTATAGTGCTTATAAATTAATCGAAACTATATAAATATGTATGTAGATGCTATATTGAATAGTCGTTTGCTGTATCATAAAAAGCGAAATGTACAAGCTTCTAGCTAATAAGATTACATAAGTTATTTAGCACTTTCATGATTGCATTTATTTCGTCTATTTATTAGGTTATATCTAATTTGCTTAAGTAAAACTGTGTATCTACATTATAAGTGCCGTTTTTATTATCACATATCACTTAGCTCTTATCACTAAATTCTTTAACAATACGCTTTTGATAATTATACTCCAGGTAGAACAAATAATAAATTCTGTACGTGTTAATTTTCGCAATACGTCGAGGTCGTAAACATATTTTTTATTGTCTCCTAGTTAATACCTTCGCGTTAAATTTATTAAGTCTTTATTGGCCGAGCACCTGCCTACAAAACAACTCGCGTTTTTTGTTTCATCGTTTTACCACGTTGTTTTTTGTTTTTTTGCATCGTTCACCAAATTTTTACGTTCAGATCTAGCTTTATATTAAAAGTTTCTGTTACTTCAGTTATTTACATAATATTCTATGGCTATCGTTTCTTTAATATAAAACTTTTCCAACTAATATTTGAGACGATATTTTTTTTTATCTAGCAGTGTTTTAGTTTGTCAAAGTTGCAAAGTTCGGCTTAGAAGGGTGTATATTATACAGGGTGTTTCTTAAATGTTGCGAAAAAATTCGGGAGGTCTTTCATGTAAAATTTTTTCCTTAAACGTCTCCTTTCGGAGTTACACCCCCTAAAGGGGAGCGGTAAAATTAGGTTTTTATTTTATTTTTCAAATTAGAATAAATGTAGGAGAATGATATTTGGTAATGTTTTATACCTATTAAAAGGTTTCCCATTCCCATAGTAATATTTTTATTCATCTTCCACCCACAGAGGGGGCTGAAAAGTGCGACCTCTGTTCGTTTTTTTTATCAGAACTTTTTGGTGGGTTGAAATATTGCAATTAAAAATATTTTGTTTTAAAGCTTGGTTTCCTTACAAACTTTTTTTATTCTTTAGTTTTTCTCGTAAAACCTATCGTTTTTGAGTAAAAAATAAAATAAGCATACATGAACCATCAAATATCCTAAAATAAAACGATTGATTTTCTGGTTACCATGGTTTGTTTATGTTCATATTGTGTAGAATTGACGGGCGTTTTAGCGTTGTCGCCGTGTGAACGTCAAAATGAATAACACCCGTCAATTCTACCCAATATGAACATAAACAAACCATGGCAACCGCCAAAATGAATAGTTTTATATTGGAATATTTGATGGTTCATCTTTACTTATTTTATTTTTTACTCAAAAGCTGTAGGTTTACGAGAAAAACTATAGAATAAAAAGAGTGTCTATAATCTATAGGTATAAATCAAGGTTTTCAAATAAGAATTTTTTTAATTGCAAAATTTCAACCCACCAAAAAGTTCTGATAAAAAAACCTGCAGGGGTCGCATTTTTCAGCCCCCTGTGAAGGTGGGAGATGATTAAAAATATTACTATGGGAAACCTTTTGATAAGTATAGAACACTTACCAAATATCATTCTCCTATATTTATTCAAATATGAGAAATAAAATAAAAACCTAATTTTATTGCTCCCTTTTAGAAGGGTTTAATTCTGAAAAGAGACGTCTAAGGAAAAAATTTTATATGAAAGAATTTTTCGTCTATCTGCCAGGTACCGTATAACTCAAAAATCGGTGAAGGGATTTGAATGATATTTTGTAGAAGTATAGACTAGTTTTCACCAGAGTATTTTACCCATTTAGGGGGTGTAACTCCGAGAGGAGACGTCTATGGAAAAAGACCCCCCCTTAATTTTCGATAAGGAATCGCCTCCCGAATTTTTTCACAATATTTAAGAAACACCCTGTTTATCTCAAAATTATTTAGAAGTGAGTAGTGTATTCTCACCTGTTCATCCATGGGGGAAAAAGTTGTTTGCTATATCAATAATTGCATAAACTTTATTATTTTGAACTATACCGAGTATTTTGTTTGAGCGTACTATTTGTCACGCAAAATCTGATGGAATTGAATCAGTAGACCTTAAAAAACTTCAAGCTTTTTACGATTTCCTTTTCCTGTATACCAAATTTTTTTTTTTTTAAATGTTTGATTTTATTATTGGTTATTTTAAATAAGTGTATTTTAAAATACTATATTTACTAATCAAATATGAGAAAAAACTTACCAATGCCACGTTAGCACGATAACAATATGGTATTGTTTTGCTCCTAATAGTTTGGTACTGTGGTTTTCAACGTGGGGGGCGGGCGCCAGATATCTAAAGGGGAGCACGAAGAAATTAAATAGAAAGCTATTTATTGGAATAACAAGTCACCTGTGTGAAACGGGGCGGATTTAAAAACAATTGGAGGACCCTTTTTTTAGTCACCAGTGTGAATCAGGAGACGGGTTTAAAAACAATTCAAGAACCACTGCATAAAAGGTTTGAAAGGGTGGCGGATTAGAAATTGATGAAGCGAGGTGCAAGTTCAAAAAGGTTGAGAAACACTGGTTTAATAGTCTGTAATTGAAGTAATGGACGAGCACTTTTAGGCATTTTTATAAACGTCAATATAATTCCAGGATGAATTTTAATAAGTGTGGTCGGATAAATAATTAATTTGGAATATACAATCATGTTATAAACATAGGTTTCTAAAATTAATTTGATAAACAGTAAATATTTTCACTCTTAAAGTGAAAATGATTTTGTAGTCGTTAGTAAAATGATTTTTTTCAAACATAATTTGACAGTAGATACTTGTAAAAAAACAACTTAAATACATATTTATTATTTTGTGTTACGTACTTCGTTGTCATGTTTTTTAGTTCTGCTTATTCTAGAAAATGCCAAGCTTGCCTATTTGTAGTCGATAGTAATAGTAGTAGCTTCTTTTTGTTTTCCGTTGTTGCCCGAGCTTTTTTGAAGTTTATGTCATGATGAGAATGTACATTATGGGGTAATGGTTTCGGTGAAAAATGTTCACAACTTTTCCGTGACAGAAACGTTACATTTGCGGATTAATAAACTACAACAGATTTGTTAACGACTTGGCGCATTCGCCAAATACAACAGCACTGTCTGCTTTTGAAGGATCTAAATTGTTTCTAGCCTACCATACTCGTCTTTCAGTTCTTGTAATTATGCTACATGCTACATGTCAAGCAAGGTTTATTACGGAGCCTGAAATATTTTCCCGTATTTTTTGACTTCTCCTTTTATTTAAAAAATGGGTGAGAACAAAAAATAATCCACCAGGCGGTGAAAAATAATTGTGCATACTTGCTATTTCGTTTTCTAAAGTATTTTGTACTTCATATTTTCAAGAGAAGATTGGTTGGGGTGCCAATTATCCCCTAATCACCTCATTAAGCAATCCTGTAGAGCCGTAATAAAAGAGACCTCTTAAACATGTAACAAGGACACTCATTAAGCAATTCAGCGTACGTCGAACCAACTAGAGAGTTTGAAGATGAGAGGAGACCATGTTACATACAATATTACACGCTTGACTTTATAACTATCGTGCTTTTATCTGCAGCACAGCTAGTAAAACTGAAAATAAGGCTTTTACGGTTATTTATAACAAATTTGTAAATGTAGAACATCAAATAAAAAATTATGAATTTGGTACGTTTAAATTTTTATCAGTTCCCTTTACTCAGTCGTTTTACTGTCTTTGCACTCGGTTCATTTATTTTTTCTTGGTCTATGCATGAGCCCGTAGTATATAAACCGTTTATTTTTTAGTAGGGTCTATTTTGATTATTGCTTTCCTTAAAAAAATTTGTTTGATAGTTGTCATTTTTGTTTTATGTTTTTATGGTGTTTAGAAGGTTCTATTTTTTTCGCAATGGTTGTTATGTTTTGTTAATGAATTAACTATAATCAACGTACAATCAAATATCCGGTTAACAACAAGCTGCATCTTTGCATATTTGTTATTGTTCACTTTAGATGGTTGATATGACGTTTTAATGTGGTTTGGGACTATTGAACAATATTAAAAATTTCGTTCATAGATTATTTATTTAGTCGTAAGTCCCTCTACCGTCAGGTTAAGAGTTTCTAGGTTATCTTGTAGATTCTTTTCGGATTTCGAACTATGACCATGTCGTCTGCGAATATTAGCTCCGTATGCTTTTTTCCATTTTCCAGTTGCCTAAGTGGAACGGTCTCATTTTTTGTTTTACTTCCGTCATTACCCAATCTATAACTACTGAGAGTAATAGTGCACTGAGCACGCATCCTTTTTTAAGTTCTCTTTTTTTTTTTATTATGTCGATTGTTTCTATTTCTATTCCCTTCTTACTTAGACCCCTCCATACGTCTTTTCTTTGTTCTATCGAATGCTTTTTTCAAGTCTATAAAACATAAATGTATTTCCTCGCTTTTGATTAGGCTTTTTTAAATTTTTTGTCTTATTGTTTGTATAAAAACTGAGACTTGTGTACTCCTTTCTCTTCTAAAGCCATATTGAGATTCTTCTAGTGTGTTTTCCATTTTCTATTTTAATCTACCTTCCATTACTCTTGCCAGTATTTTCCCCGGTACACTCATTAACGTTTTTCCTCTGTAGTTGTTACAATCTCATTTGTCTCCTTTTTTGTATAGTGGTAGGATGATTCTAGTGTTCCAATCGTTCATACATAAAAATTAATTATAATTTGAAAAATATGCTCCACACAGTCTAAACATATAACTTGACGTTAGCGCAATTGTTAAATGTCGTAAACTTTTTAAGTGATGTAACTCCTTTAACAAATTTTTAAACTATATTTTATCTTAGACAATTACGAATTGGTATTGATAAAATTGGGTATGTGGTGTTCGTGGAAATTGCGAAGAAATCTAATAATAGATCCAACACGTACGAATTGTTCGAGTTGTATATTATGTGGCAGTGATTTTGTCCGACACATTAAACCTGCAACGACAATACGACCGCAAGATAAGCTAGTTTAGAAACGATAAGACAGCTCAGCACAATATAAAAAAAATCTGCAGCCAGCATTGTTACGTGAGGGTCAAATATTATGAAATTATATGAATGAAGTCGTAACGCGCCTGTGTACTTCAAATACAGGATGTCCAAAAAGTCTTTCTATATTGTGACGAAGCAAATGAATTTTCCATTGATGTGATTGTCAATTTTTGTAAAGAAAAACATTTTTTTTAAATTATAGTTTGTACGAAATATATGAATGTACATAAACGCATTTTTCTATTGTATTATTTCTATTCTAAAAGTTTATGTTAGGGAACGTGTTTCAAATGCATTCATTATTAGCAACAAAGGTATAAAAAATATTTAAACATATTTTGTATTCATTTAGCAATTTGATAAAATTTCATTGGATTTTACCATAATATGCAAAAACTCTGCATAGAGCCTACATGATTTTCCATTACTAGAAATTTAGGTTATTAAGTTTACGCTGTTTTTACTACACAGGAACAAATCTTTTAATTTAATGTTAAATTGCAACTTCTAGTACGTTAAACTAAGTGATTTTGGTATAATTAAAAGTACAAAAAAAAACGGGCTGCTGGTAAACATTTGAGTAGGGTGCTGTTTATACAGGGTGTCACACAAAAAACGCCGCAAGCTCCGTTGTTTGTGGTCCGATTTTGATGAACAAAAAACTAAATGAAATGGCTCCTCAAATACCATAAACTAAATTGAATTTTAATTTTTTTCAAGTTTAAGTTAAATGTCAAACGATAGTCAATGTTTTTTTCCAAATGGTACCATCTATTTTTTTTTTACTAAATCTGGTAGACATTTTTTTTTTCTGAATTCAATGATGTAATCATGTTAATTTTAGTGCTAAACTAGTAAGAAATAATAAAAGTTTAATTAAAATAGGTTAGGTTTCACAAAATTTTTAAGCGTGCCGTGGAAAACAAAAAAATCTTAATCAACAAATGTCATTTAAGTACCACACTGATGTTTAAATGACATTTGTTGAATAAGATTTTTTTGTTTTCCACGGCACGCTTAAAAATTTTGTGAAACCTAACCTATTTCTGTTAAACTTTTATTTTTTATTTCTTATTAATTTAGCACTAAAATGTTTATGATTACATCATTGAATTCAGAAAAAAAATGTCTACCAGATTTAGCAAAAAAAATAAGTGGTGCCATTTGGAGAAAAAAAATGGAATCGTTTGACAATTAAGTTGAACTTGGAAAAAATTGAAATCCAATTCAGTTTATAGTATTTGAGGAGCCATTTCATTTAGTTTTTTGTTTACCAAAATCGGACCACAAAACGGAGTTACAGCTTGCGGCGTTTTTTGTGTGTATGTAACCAATTTCTTAAAAAGTATATACCGGGTGATTCAGTTTGACTGTCGCACCCCTATAACTTTTAAATTATTGAAAATAGCCCTAACAAACCCTATATTTTTGGAAAAGGCGACAAATTCTTTTATTAAGTAATGTTCATTTGTTATCTCTACGATGACGGAAGTTCAACCGTCGATAGGCAACTGTTTTTTTTTTTTTTTTAAATTTCATAGTAGGTATACATTTTTTTGTTGATTTGGTTAGAGAATTTAATTCTGAAGCCGACTGTGTATTAAAAAAGTATGCATACATAAAAAAAATCGAGAAAAATATGTTTAAAGTTTATTTATCAAATTATAGCAACCAGTCTATTTAGATTTACCTATTTAATAAATTTGGTTTTTAAATTTTTGCTGGGAGTTCTGCATAATCGCAGTGCTTATGCACGAGCCGCCACTGGTCGTTACAGTATGCGTTCGCGAATAAAAAAAGGCCCTAAATTACTTAACGCCTGTATTCGCTTAACAACAGGGGTAAAAACCATAAGAAGCTGGGTTCTATCTAGAACCCCTCTTCTTAGCTGATGCCGACGATGTGGATGCCCCTCGAGGAGGAAGGCCAATTCCACGTGTTCCGCGTTGAGCTCCACGCTTCGAGATTATATCTCGAGAGACGGGAACTCTGGAACGCGTCGGCGAACCTAAGGCCCCAGCCGAGGCGACAGGGGGAGGCGGTGGCAAACTCACAGGAGTTGCTGCCGTCGTCCCTACCGCCGAAACTGGAGCGATAGGCAAGGTGAGTCCAACTTGTTGAGGGGGCACATTAGTCCCCACCTCAACAGTAGTTGGAGCTGACAAGGCTTTCGCAGTAATTTTACTGGAAAGCTTCTCAGCAACCTTGCTGGCGGTGAACCGTGCGTTTCGCACGGTCCCCAGAGGAGCAGAGAAGTCCTCCGGGTGCAACGCAAGCTGGAGAAAAGCAGGCAGATAATATGTCCTGTCTCCAACTGTGCCGTACTCGGTGACATAGAAGAACGAACTCGTTCTACTATCTTTCTCGCCCGTGGTGATGGTAAGGGTACTTAGACCCGACCGACCGCCGCTGGCCCTCATTGGCGTCAATCGTACCATGTCGGTAGGGAGAAGTGGACAATTGTCCACAATCGCCTCAAACCGGCATGAACAATCCGTATTCTCGGGTGTTAGGATTTCCTTGGTCAGGTCAGAATAGTCTGACCATGATTTGGGAAACCTAGCATCCGTGAGTATGCTACTAGGGATCCGGAATGTTATCCGAGGCCCTCTGCAGGTGATGCAGGTGGGGTGATCCGCTAGTGTACGATTGCGTCGCTCTTGAGCTCGTCGTTGTCCCTCTAGGGCCAATCGCGATCTCTCGAGAAATCGCTTCAACTGATCGTCGACTTCCATGTCCTCATTCCAGTCGGAAAGAGGCGTGGATAGTCGATTGGAATCTACGATTCCAATCCCTATCCGCCGTTATTGTGTATTTAAAAGCAGTTTTTTACTTAATATTTGTTTTTCGTATACCTAACATAAGCAGGATACATATTTAGTCGTTACAAGGTTTGATTGAATAAAACTGTTGCCCTTTTTAAGCTGGTTTTCGGTGGTTATAAACCCACTGTTGACTGACACTTTTGGTTATCAACCCTCCTTTTACATCCAATTAATAGTCTACGCACATTTTTTTTATTACTCGAATAAAAAAAAAGTCCTAAAATTTGGATCCGTGTATTCAGGAAACAGCGACTCAACGTGGCAGGCAAACGGTAGTTTATCCATTCGATTTAGTATGCGGGCTGGCGAGCTACCTACCCTAAACCCACGTGAATTGCATTAGAAATACACCTCATCGTAAAGTTTTAGACGTGCCACTAGTTTTATAATTAGCGGCTTTTAACACAAAACAGAACCGAACCTCCAGACGTATACGTTTTCCTCTAAACTTGCAACATTAACGGTTGTTAGGTGTCGAGTTATTTAAGATATGTTTGTTTTTTATACAACAAGAAGATAAACACGACATTGGCCATAATTTTAAGATAATTGCTTAGGTGTTCAACGTTAATTTATTGTATTTAATTAATCATCTGAATAAGATAACAATTCTTAATTATAAACGCATCAAATAAAAGATTGTCGGGCAAGAAATTTTTTTAATAGCCATGTAAAAGTATTCATGAAAAAACTTTCTAGTTAGTAATTATGGTATTATCTAGTGTTGGTAAGTTTTGAAATAACAATAATATAATTAAGTCATTTATCCATCAATATTAAAACAAGAAGTGGATTATTAAAAAAACTGCTAATTTATTTACAAATTATCTTGTGAGAGCATTCGATTTTAAATCCAATAAATGAACTGACTGTTCAATTTAAAATAAAGAAGTTAAGTATTAGTTTGTGAAAATTAAACAACTTTTTATTGATTGTTTTCGATGTTAATTAACCCCTTAAGGCACATGCCCGTATCTCACACGGGCATGCGATTCAGTCATTTTTGTTCATGCCCGTGTCTGACACAGGTGGACTTATATCGTGCGAAATAAAACTTTGAACGCATCTATTAAACACGATTTAAAAGAAGTTTAATAAGTTTAAAATTAAGCTATAGTATGCACGTGCAACCTGCGGCCCGCGTGCCGGATATTGCCCGCGACTTTATTTTATCCGACCCGCAAGAACTTTGCCAAATCTTACTGAATCCGACCCGCCAGGCCATCTAAGGCTAAAAATAATTTTTTATTTGTTTTTATCTTTTGTTTTTTATGCATTTTATAAAATGCGATTATACTTAATAGCCCCCACGCTCTTGAAAATGCAAAAATATCTTGCACTGTCCAGGGTGGCCTATTTTCGATGCCCAAACAAGGTATCTCGGTTATTTATCAGAGATTAAAAAAAACTAACAAGGGAGGGTCACGATACGTTCTCGCTAGAATTTGATTCAGGCTGTGTGTATTGCATCAAAGACATCAAAACTAAATGTTTTCCAGAGTTATACGTGCCACTGGCCATTTCCTTCGGAAAAATAGGGGAAAAACTGAAAAATTGGTACAAAAAGGTCATTTTTGCGATCGCGTTGGCCATGAAACCGTCAGAGAAAAAATCGAATTTCTTCTATTTACCTATTCGCGCATCCTTTGTAAGTAAAATGGTGCAAAGTTTTTGAAAAAATCTTAAACGGTTCCGGAGAAAATCATCAAAAACAAACCCCTGCATAAGCGCTATGATTTGAGAAGTTTTGTGTGTATCTGTATAACTATATCTATGCTACTTGCATCGGCGTTTAACATAGGAAAAACAGTTTTTACAAACGCCTCGTTTTTCGCGTTTTTCTCCTGAACCGTTAAAGATTTTTTCAAAAACTTTGCACCATTTTATTTGCAAAGGTTGCGCGAATTGGTAAATAAAAAATTTTGATTTTTTATTTTACGGTTTCATGGCCAACGTGATCGCAAAAATTACTTTTATTATTCAACTTTTCAGTTTTTTCCCTATTTTTCCGAAGAAAATGGCCAGTGGCACGTATAACTCTGCAAAACATTTAGTTTTGATGTTTTTGATGCAATAAACACAGCCTTAATCAAATTCTAGCGACAACGTATCGTGACCCTCCCTGGTAAGTACGTAGTGTCGATTTCTTGTTTCGAGAGAAATTCATTGCGGTAAACAGATTTTTGATATCATTTTTAATTTTCGAAATATAGCCAAAAACCGTTTTTTTTTTCACTTTTTAAAATAGTTAAATATCTCCCTTACACGAAAAGATAGAGAAAAACTTAAGACATTTTTGGCATCTTTTTTTGTCCCTAATAAGATAGTGATATTCTATTTTTTTTTTACTCATATAAGCAGCGATATATTACACCTAACTTTCTTATTTTAAATAACAACCATAAGCAAATTATATATTTTTGAAAGGTGCAAAAAGTAGGCTTTCGATTTAGGAGAAGTTGGGGTAAGATGACGAACGGGGTAAGATGACGAACGGGGTAAGATGACGAACGATTTTTACAGGCAATCCATCAAAAACTCAAATTCAAAATTTTCACTACCATCTGGAGGTTAGTAGACGAAGTTAATATCAGCTGATAAGATTTTAATATAGTTCAAATTTCTTCCGTTAAAAGCAATTGTTTGTCATCACATGTTCGGTTACAATATTTATTGCCGGTGTTTAGTGTTTTTTTGGAAAACTCGGGTAAAAACAAATTGAATTTTGCTGTAGGTTGTACATTACCTGTGATAGTATTGGTATTCTGTTTAAATTTTATAAATCTTTTGGTAGTTTTTTATGTAAATTAGAAAAACATTTTTAATATGTAGTGGGGTAAGATGACAGGGGTAAGATAACGATTCGTCATCTTGCCCCAGCAACCAGTAAGCACTGTTTTTGGTAATAAAATTTTATTACATCCAGAACATCCATGCCAAGAATCTATAAAAAAAAAAAGACCAATCGTGGTCAGTGGTCTCAAGGCGCAATGATAGCGGCTATGCACGACATTGAAGAAGGAACTACATCCTGCAATGCAGCTGCTGCAAGATATGAAATACCTGAATGTTTCTGACCATATCAATGGTAACATTGGTGGAGATACTAATGGTAACATTGGTAGGGAGATTCCTGATGAAAACTCAGATGATTCAGACTTTTCTTCAGATGGCAATATTCCGTTGAAGCAAATGAAAAGCTATGCTTTGTTTACGCCTGTAAAAAATGATGGAGAACCTGAACCTTCTCCATCATCAAGGATTGTAAAGGGCAAACTATTTACCTCTAAAGGAACAAGCCCTAGCTGCTCAAAGTCGAAATCTGACACCTCACTGTGGAAAATCAGACCCTTGCCATCTATTAATCGTCCTGTTCAAAATAATAAAAAACTCTCAGCGAGCGTAATTACTGGCACTCCCATAAAAAATCAATTAGAAGAGAAAGACAGGTTAGCAAAACAGAAGGGAGGAAATAAAAATAAGAAGAAATCGAAGCCTAATGAAAAAACTGCTATATCTTCTCAAACAACTGAATCTTTATCCTATTATTGTCTAATCTGCCACAAACCTTATACAGAACCACCAGCGATATACTGGATTCAGTGTTGCAAATGTCAAGAGTGGTGCCATGAAGACTGCACCACTTACGATGGCCAAGGACAATTTATTTGTGTTTTATGTATGTAGGCGCCATCTTACCCCATTATGTTCGTCATCTTACCCGCACTATGGGGTAAGATGACTAAAATTACATTTTTTGTTTATGTTTTTTTATTGTAATATTGGAAGCGCTGTTTAGTTTAAAATCGTAGGGAATTCAAAGGTAATTCACCAATGTATGTATTCGTCATTTTTATTTAATTATATCATTTTTCTCTTAGCCAAAACTTAATTTTCTTGTTAACCTAGTCATCTTACCCCAACTTCCCCTATGTCAAAGCCAAAAATGGTTTGGCTATATTTTGAAAATTAAAAAAGATATCAAAAATGTTAAATATCTCGCTTAAACGAAAAGCTAGAGGAAAACAAGACATTTTTTGCATGGTTTTTTGTCCTTAATAAGATAGCTTGCCAAAAATTGGTTTTTGGCTATATTTTGAAAATTAAATAAGATATAAAAAAATCTGTTTACGACAATGAATTTTTATCGAAATAAGAAATCGAGACTACGTACTTGGTTTTTTTTTTCTATCTCTGATAATAACCGAGATACCCTGTATGGGCATCGAAAATAGGCCACCCTGGACCTTAGACACCATTACTTTTCTGTAAGAAAAAAAGTTGATCATTTTTTACCACCAAATTTTAATAAAAAGTCGTACCGTGCCATAAAGCTGCGGGATAGTTAGTCTTAATAATTTAATATTTCTATTTCTACAGCATAATTTAGCAACTTTTTTAATGAAACTTTTGTGATTTTTTATTTCGGGGTGCGTGCTAATCCAGCGACATTAAAGTAAGGGTGCGCGACCAAAAAAGTTTGGAGACCGCTGCCCTAAAGGGTTAATAAATGAGATATGAAGAAAATCCACACTACTAGGTGAACAGATGTGCAATAAATACAGCTTTTGGATCTGAAAACAGCGTACTGCTGCTAAGGCTTCCGCTTATTTACAGATGAATTAATCGTGTTCAACTGTTAGTCGCGTGTATTAACAGTTGAACAAATTTAGAGCTTTTGTCTGTCGTATTCGTACTTATCTACATTGACGCAGCGAAGTGCTTTTTGTAATTGAATAAAACAAATTGTACGCAGCAGAACTGGCTTTTCACAAGAGCCCATTTTGAAAGTTCAAGCTCCCTGACGTAAATACCTGAGTAAAAAGCGTATTATGTAGATTCCACGAACAAAAAAAAAACAATGTCTGCATTAAAAGCACGCTCATTTTCCAGATGGATGCGTTAGGTTTAACTTGCCGTGTACGTTCCGACATCTACTTAATTGATTGATGATTTAGCCGATGCGGTATTGGGAAGGAAGTAAACAGTAATATTTTCTTAATTATTCTCTTCAATTAAAAATGCTGGCAGCACGTCTACGAGGAATGTGCTGATTCATCAAAACAACTCTGGTCTCGTGACAGCCGCTAAAAGGAATACTCAATTTTAGTCCCGTTTTTTTTCCCATTCGTCATATTTTATATGCTGAACTTCATTCTTTCTGCAATAAACATGAATTTATCGCCAATTTTCGACAGTTTAAATACATATTCGATTTTTGAATAATGTAACTGGTAGGTCGATTTAGTAATTGATACAAAATCGATTCGATGTCGGGTCAGATACTTAATCATTATAAGAAAATACATTTGTATTTATTTTTGTAGAATAATCCTACATGATTCATAGTATTTGGGGATGAAAACCGCGTTTTTGAGAAATAAATTATCTACGTTTCAAAAATGTACTTTTGTGAAAATGAGATGCTAATCTCTCTCGCTCGTAAATAGTCTTGATTTTTTTAAATAACAGTGTAGTAGGTTTGGAGATAAACTATGTCGGTCAACAGTTCTTAGTGACATCCTCAGGGCACATACCAATTGATAATTGATCGCATTATTTATGTTAGAAAAGTGGGCCAAAAGTTAATTAAATGTGGTAAAATGTGTTTATGAATGACCATTTTTTTTAGCATTTTGAAGAAGGTCGTTATTGATTTCAATGATTGAGCCGTTTATTTTGGAAGTGGCATAAGTCACATTTTGTAATAAATGAGTTAAAGCTGTTACGATTACAAATATGTATGGTATTTTTATCTTTAAACATTTTTGTTGAGATCTTAGTGATTTGCTTTAGTATTTGTGTAGTATGCTGTTATTATGTTGTTATGGATACGATATATGTATATGTTTTTTGTTGTTGATAGTTACATATAGAAATTAAATTGAGTTATGTAAAGTGAGTCTCTTATTAGATTATTACGCGAAATCTCGATATATATTACAGTCCACTGTTCGTTGGTACATTTTTGGTCATTTCGAGCCGGATCTTCCAGAAAATTTGTGGCGATCGGCATTACCAGCAAGTATCACGCACGGAACTGCTCACGAAAGAAGAAAGAAGGTTTCAGGCAGAATAAAGCTATAATTGAGTAAAAAAGATGAGTACTGTTCAAAAAACTGTAAAAGAAAACTTAAAAATATTGAAAAACAAACGTAAGTTTCTTTTGAAAAATTACTCTATTTTAAACAGACATCTAGAAAGTTATGAAGAAAGTAAAGACGTCAATAAAATTGACTTAATCAAAATGCATTGTGACACATGTCAACAAAATTTAAATTCATTTACGTCCTTGCTTGAAGATTCATTTGACGAAGAGATTGAGGAGTTCGAAGAATTCTTTAACGATATGGAGAGCTTAAATGAAGAATTTTTAAGACTTAAATTAAAGATTGATGCCTTAAATAAATTGCCATCCATGTCTTCATCACAGCTTTCTCATTCTTCCCAAGAATTTACATCTGATAGATTTGGGGGTGTTAAATTGCCTATTATTAGTTTGCCTACTTTTAGTGGTAAAGTTGGGGATTGGATTTCTTTTAAGCATACATTCGACGCATTAATTACATCAAAAAGTTATTTAAGTAAAGTAGAAAAATTGCAATATCTTATTGCTTCTTTAGAAGGTGATGCTTCTGACGTAATTAAAGGTTTAGAAATAGTAGACGACAATTTTCAAAATGCTTTTGCTTTATTAGAAGAACGTTTTGAAAATAAACGTGCTATAGTCAATAAACATATACAGGCTATTTTTGAGATACCCATCATAACGAAAGAAACGCCATATGCGTTAAAAAATTTATTGGATACTTTAACACAAAACTATAGAGCTTTATGTACTTTAGAGCGACCTATTCAGAGTTGGGATGATATGCTCATTTATTTAATTGTGTCTAAATTTTCCTTTAGTGCCCGTCGAGAATGGGAATCGAAGCAAAAAATAAATCACATGCCCTCATACGAAGAGTTGAAACAGTTTTTGATCCATCGTTTTCAGGTTTTTGATACGATGCACATGAAAGATTCTGATGCAAAGTTAAACAAATCAAGTAGCAGTAAGGCTGCGTATTGTAATACCGCAGTAAAAGGTAAAGATTATCCCATTTGTAACATTTGCTCAAGCTCGCATTTTACAAATAAATGCCCCGAATTGTTAAAATTATCTATAAAAGATAGATTTGATTTAGTTTGCTTAAAAAAGCTCTGCAGAAATTGTCTCAGAAAGAACCACATATCTCGATTTTGTCGTTCATCGCGATGTTCTTTGTGTCAAAAGAACCACAATACGCTTCTTCATTTTGAAGAAGAAAAACAAGTAAAGGTAGACGTCCAAGATAAACCTAATGATCAAACTAATGCAGATAATAAACCAATAAGTAGTTCTCTTCATACTCGCGATATATCTTCATTAGAAAGTGTTAATTTACTATCTACATGTCGTGTGGAAGTAAAAGATTCTAAAGGTATATACAGGGATGCTCGTGTGCTGTTAGACAATGGGTCTCAGATAAATTTAGTAACTAGAAAATTCGCGAATTTGCTTTCTTTAAAGGAACAAAATGTTCAACTTTACATTATGAGTGTTAATGGAAACGAAGGCTTATCTAAAACTAAAATAGTTTCTAGTATTAAATCAAAAAGATGTAATTGGGAGGTTAATGCAAATCTCTATGTTGTTGATAAAATAACTCACAATCTTCCTGCAAAATCTTTTGATTCCACCAATATAAAAATTCCACAACGGGTAGTTTTAGCTGATCCATTTTTTAATCATTCAGCTGAAATTGATTTATTGTTGGGAGTTCAGATTTTTTATGCTGCGTTGCAAGATGGTCGAATATTACTTCCAAACTCAAATTTTATTTTACATAACAGTCTTTTTGGGTGGATTATATCGGGTTCGTTTCCATATAATTCAACTGAACAAGCTAGTTGTAATTTATTACGGGAAGATAAAATACATAAAAGCATTGAAAGGTTTTGGGAAGTAGAAAACATAGACAACGGTAAAATAAAATCTGACGAAAGATTGTGCGAAGAACACTTTGAAAAAACAATACAAAGAAATGCTGAAGGTAGATTTGTAACTAAGTTGCCATGGAAGCAAAATCCGCTAAGTTTAGGGAATTCTTTTGATATCGCTAAAAGGAGATATTATAATCTCGAAAATAAACTGTTAAAAAATCTTTATGCAAAGGAAGAATATGATACTTTTTTACAGGAATACTTAAATTTAGGGCATATGGAAGAAATAGGTTCCATTGATGACGTGAGTGATAGAAGTGGTTATTTCATACCGCATCATGCAGTGTATAGACAAGAAAGTTTAACAACAAAGGTGCGCGTGGTTTTTGACGCGTCAGCTTTGATTAGTTCGGGTTTATCCTTGAATAGTATTTTAATGCGCGGTCCTGTTATACAGGATGAGTTGTTTGATATATTGTTGCGCTTTAGATGTCACAAATATGTTTTGACAACAGACGTTACTAAAATGTATCGTCAGTTTCTTATTGCTGATGAAGACTGCAATTATCAAAAAATTCTATACAGGTTTAATCCTAAAGAATCTTTAAAAATATTTAAATTAAAAACGGTAACTTATGGTACCAAACCTGCATCGTTTGTTGCCACCCGCTGTTTAAAAGAATTAGCACGTACAGTACAAAGTCATAATTCTGCTTTGGCAACGGTAATAGAAAATGACTATTACATGGACGATTTGATAACTGCAAGTGATGATAAGAATTTTTTAAAGAATTTAAGAGAAGAAATGGTAAGCTTATTTAATTCTGCAGGTCTTTGTCTGAGAAAATGGGCTTCAAATAATTCTGAAATAATAGATTTTGAAAGTAATGAAAAGCACATGAAGATAGAGTGTAAAGAAACTGAAAAATTAAAGATGCTAGGTCTTCATTGGAGTCCTAATCATGATGTCATAAAGTACGAATCTAATTTATCGTGTAGTGACAGTGCGTCTACAAAACGTATTGTTTTAGCTAGTATAGCTCATTTGTTTGATCCTTTAGGACTATTAGGGCCAATTATAGTAATTGCAAAGAAAATTATGCAAGATATATGGAAAATTTCTCTTAATTGGGATGATGAATTACCTAAAGATTTGCAACTGCGATGGAAAAATTATGTTCAAGAGCTTTCTTCAGTAGCAGATATTTCAATTTCACGTCACGTAGCGGAAGAAGATGCAATTTATGAACTTCACGGCTTTGCTGATGCAAGTGAGATGGCTTACGGAGCTTGTGTTTATGTGAAATCATTAACTAATAGTAACATAGTTAAAAGTTGTAATCTTCTTTGTGCAAAATCTAGAATTTCCCCAATTAAAACAGTTAGTTTACCACGTTTAGAGCTTTGTGCTGCTGTGTTGTTGAGTGAACTAATGTCAAAAGTTGAAAATTCTTTGAGACTTAAAGTGAATCGTAAAATTTATTATTCAGATTCCACAATCGTTTTAGCATGGATAAAATCCTGTCCCAGTAGGTGGAAAACGTTTGTCGCGAATAGAATCGTTGAAATTCATTTGCTGTCTAATAAAGATGATTGGTATCATGTTCCTAGTCAAGAAAACGCAGCTGATATTTTGTCTAGAGGTTCATATCCTTCACAGTTAATAAAAAACCAATTTTGGTGGAATGGTCCAAGTTGGTTGATGAGAAGTGGTTGTCACTTAGAGTCACGTACATTTGGTATTGAAAATGTTCCAGAATGTAAAGTTAGTTTAACCTGCATAAGCAAAGGTTACGAAGAAAATCTTATCTTTTCCAGATTTTCTAATTTTAATAAATTATTACGAATTTCTACATATTGCAGAAGATTTATCTATAATTGTAAAGTTAAATCTAACAATAAACGTAATATGCAATCTAACAATTCTTGTATTTATGGAGATCTTACTATTGATGAAATTGATGATACTGAAAAAATGCTTATAAAGGTTGTTCAATTTGAAGCTTATGCTACTGAAATTTCTTCCTTATTTCGTGATAATGAAATTGATCGTAAATCTAACTTATTATGTCTAGATCCATTTTTAGATAAACATGGCATCTTGAGAGTGGGAGGACGTTTAAATTATTCACAATTAAAATTTTCAAAAAAGCATCAAATTTTATTACCTAGTAAGCACACATTTTCTAAGTTAGTAATAGAAGCAGAACATATAAAAACTCTACACGGTGGGGTGCAAACTACTCTTGCATCATTGAGAACGCGTTATTGGTTTATTAATGCAAAAAGTACAATTAAAAATATTATTAGAAAATGCATAATTTGTTTTAAGTCAAATCCATCTTTTACACAACCAAAAATGGGAAATCTTCCTGTTAGCAGAATTGAAATTTCTCGGCCATTTTCGAATGTCGGCATTGATTTTTTCGGACCATTTTTGGTAAAAGAAAAGGTAAAGTCTAAAAAACTATATAAAGCTTATGGTTGCGTGTTTGTCTGCATGTGCACAAAGGCTGTACACTGTGAGCTAGTAGAGGACTTAAGTTCCGAAGCATTTCTAAATGCCTTTAAAAGATTTTCAGCACGGAGGGGCTTGCCTTCTGATGTATTTTGTGACAACGGGACCAACTTTGTTGGTGCCTCGAATGAGCTTAAAGAAATTTTGAAAGTTTTGCAAACAGATAATCAGTGGTTATTTTTTGAAAAAGAGTTACTTAAAAGGCATATAAGGTTTCATTTTAACCCTCCAAAATCGCCAAACTTCGGTGGATTATGGGAGGCTGCTGTAAAGTGTTTAAAGCGTCACATATATAAAATCGCTAGATCTGCTAACTTAACGTTTATAGAATTGACTACATTGCTTATAGAGGTAGAATCTATTCTCAATTCACGACCATTAACTCCATTATCAAGCGATCCAAATGATTTGGAATTTTTAACACCAGGTCATTTTTTACTGGGTACGAATCCTAGAGTATTACCAGAAGTGAATGTAGAAGAAGTTAAAATGAACAGACTTACACGTTGGCAGAGAATTACACAAATTCAACAGCATTTTTGGAAACAATGGAAGAAGGAATACTTGCAACAATTACAAGTTCGAAATAAATGGAAAGTTTCAAGAGGAAGTGAAATTTCTAAAGATAGCTTGGTTATAATCAGCGATGAAAATACTCCATCCCGTTTATGGAAAACTGGGCGTGTGGTCGAATTGCACCCAGGAAAAGACGATATTACAAGAACAGTTACCTTAAGAACAAGTTCGGGATTACTGAAGAGGCCTATAAGCAAGCTATGCCTTTTGCCAATTGATTAAGAGAATTTATTTTGAAAATTTGATATTTCAAGAGCGGCGGCATGTTGAGATCTTAGTGATTTGCTTTAGTATTTGTGTAGTATGCTGTTATTATGTTGTTATGGATACGATATATGTATATGTTTTTTGTTGTTGATAGTTACATATAGAAATTAAATTGAGTTATGTAAAGTGAGTCTCTTATTAGATTATTACGCGAAATCTCGATATATATTACAGTCCACTGTTCGTTGGTACAATTTTACTTGCAATAATTTCTTTCAAAATCATAACCATTTTCGTCAATAGAAATTTTATTACTACCTCTGTCCCATAATAATAGTAGCAGTTGATTATTTTAATTTGTCCCATAATCATAGTAGCAAAAGAAAATAAATATAGAACGCAACATTTATTATCAAAAAACTAGGCTAAATTAAACATTGATTTTGATCGAAGGCTTCGCAATCTTGCGCTACAACATAACTTACAGCTGCATTCGCCAATAATTCCCGTTTAAATATTCACTTGCTACTATTATTATGGGACAGAGAGTGTTAAACAGACGTGCAAATACATTTTTTTTCAAAATAGAATAATGATGGTTTGGCTTTCTATACCGAGTGTAAACAAAGTGGTACACCCCCTTTTTTTCTTCTTTAGTTTTGATTTTAGATCAATGAAATTTTAGACATATTATATGTGCCAAAAACCGGATGTTTTAAATACATGCACACAATTGTTTCACTTCCAGTTTCGCCGAAAATGACCCCAACTTAGTTATTTTAAATGGAACACCCTGTTTATTTCTACATTTTTGGAACGAGGAAGCGATTTTGCATACAACTGCACTATTTTGGTTAATTTTTATAACCTCAAATAATTTTGAAACAAAATTAATTTTTTTATTAAGTTTTAATTTAATAACCACCGTAATGACATACAAACACGTAAACAAGCATTTGTTTGTTTCCACAGCGATCTTCCGTAGCACCTTTGTATTTGTTTTAAACGATTTGTATTGTTGCAGTTATGCACAGTCTACTGCGATTAGCAGGATCTCTTAATAAATGTTTACAATAATTTGAAGTCTTTGAAGCAGACTCTTAATAAAAATACAAGTTATTGGTATCGATGGATTCGTTGGAAGATGCCCCATTTAAATTACCGCTTGTACCACCATCGTTCCATTTAAAAAAATGGACTTTTTGTGAAAAAAAAACTTTTTGCAACCTAAATGTCAATTAAAATGTATAAAAACGTTTCTTTGGCAATTGTTGATATAATAAAATTCAATTTATGCAGGTCACGGCACACAATAAAAAATTAAATTTTGGTTCAAAAATTATTTGAGGTTATAAAAAGTAACCCAAATAGTGCAGTTGTATCCAAAAATGTAATAATATACAGGGTGTTCCATTTAAAATAACTAAGTTGGGGTCATTCCCAGCGAAACCGGATGTGAAACAATTGTGTGCATGTGCTCAAAAAAACAGGGTTTTTGCACATATCATATGTCTAAAATCAAATTTATCTAAAATCAAAGCTAAAGAAAAAAAAAGGGGGTGTACCACACTTCATTTACACCCGGTATACCCCCAATTTACCACATTTGAAAAATTTTAAACATAGTGAATTGTCCGAAGACTTCACTCCTATTAATGACAATGATTTAATAGATAAATAAACTTTTATATGAAATACGTTTTGTAAATTAGGTACTTGTACTTATATTTCAAAATGTACTGATTAATTTACTTACTATTTATGTATTTTATGAATATTAATGATAATGATAAAATACTTAAATAAACTTATAATGAAATACATTTTATAAATTACATATAGTACCTACATAAATTACTCATCAACTTTCTTAAATTGCTGTCTTATCAAACATCACTTTGGTAAAACACATCGGACAGAATCAACACAAGTCCGTAGTTTTCATAAATTATTAATTTTGAAAGTGGCTTAAGTCACTTTACAGTAATAAAAAATGGCGATTCTTTAGCGTCTATGCGAAATTATGTATACTGAGAAAAATATAAGTAACCGAGATAACAAATCGTGCACTCGTGATTTTTTCTGCTTCAACTTGCATGAGTGAAGATTTGTCAAAAATTATAGATTATTTGCAATGCACGAGTTATATTTTGTCAGAAAATTTCCTTCACCTAATAACCTATCTGTCAAATTAAAATGTTGTTTAATTTAGATAAATTAAAGTATACCTACTACTTACTGCGATTGTTATTATTAATAGATCATTTATAACGAATTTTTAATTCAAGAATTATATTTTAATAAAAATTAATGTACCAAATAGTATTTAGGTACATACATAATCTGTTATGTCAAATTTTACTGTCAGAGTGGTGTGTCAGGGGTGTGGTTTAATCTATATTAAAGTAACGTTATTGGTCGCCGACATCTGTCAAAAAATTATCAAGACCAAAATACCTTATTCCCTCTCCAAATTTATATTTTTCACCAATCAAAAACTCAGATTTCTTAGAAACGACCAATAAACGCATGAAAATCTGTTAATTGCGAAAATGATATTATCAGTGTATGATTATGTTTATTGGCCGTTTAAAGGAAATCTGAGTTTGTTATTGGTCAAAAACGCAAATTTGACAGAAGGATCAACTCCTGGCAGAGGAATGTAAAATTATTACCGTGTAATATTGCTCCTATTGGTAGTCTCTAAAAGATTTAAGATTAGTGATTGGTTGAAAACGCAAATTTGACAGGTGAAGGGAATTTTCAGGGTAATACATTATAACAAATATCTATTCAAATTTTTGACACTGGTTGTTGCCAATATGTTTTAAATATTATATTTTTTATACGAAAACAGTTCATTACATCGTTGCTCGATAGTTTTTGCGGGTATTATTTTTCTGAACAAATTTGCTCCCCCAGACCATTTTATTATCTCCCGGCCAATCATTGATTGCTTTTTTATAACATTCATTCAGAATTTAAAATTTAGTTGTATTTTTCTAAATTTATCATTTACATATGTAGATGGAACATTATAATTTTATTATTAATCACCCATAAATTTTAATGCCAGTAATAAATACATGCAGTGGTAAGGATTTAGGGCTCAATATTTTGTTGGCGTGTGTTTATATTTTCGCAGCAAAGTGTATAATTATTGTTGACCTGGGTTGTAGTTATCAACAACGGCTTGTAACTAATTATGCAATATTAATTATAAGTAAATACCTGCATGTCTAAGGTATACATGAGCTATCTGTTATGCACAGGCAGCGTAACTAAATCTGTTTTCATTTAGATACGCTTGTACGCCAATCCTGTACTTCAAATATACGCCTTCATGCAAACTCGGTTTAATCCGGAATTGTAGTTCATCTACTAACAGCCCTCTCTGCCACAAATTTATTCGTCAGCCTAATTCGGTTTTAAGAGATAGAATTTTCAACAACTTATATTCGATGCCCTTAAATATACGTTACATACTAATTTGACGCTGTAGTTATCGAAATAATAGAAGTTAATTGCAGGGAGTGATTTTGCATGAAAAAAAAAAGCCAATCGTAATACATCTCTTGATTATGCTTGTCGAGCAATCGCGACTCCACCGCGTAACGAATGTAATTCGATTTTCAATCTGCGTTTTGCTGTTTACTATGATTTATTATGATTGCTAGCTGTAAATAAATGGTGTTTCGAATACCATAAGTTACGCGAATTGTTGCAGATGACAATGACAGCGAGGAGTTTTCGAATATTTTTCCAATTTCCTATTTGACAAGTCGTACGTCAAGACCAATTTTTTATTTAGAATAATTGCTTACCATGTAAAAAAATACTATATTCGCTAATGTTCTGAAACTTTTGCTTTCATGACGCGACTTAAAAAATTAAATTGTTACAAAATTGATCGCGATCGTGTTTTTTTTTGTAAGACGATACAAAAATTAACAATACAGACAAATGCGTGGCAAGCCGTTACTTTATATCAAGGAATGAAAACGGAACGAAAACGAAATTAACCGAAATTTTTATAAGAACGAAAACGAATTATTATTTTTCGCTCAAGAACGAATACATAATAAATAGTTTCTAAAACCGGTTCTATCCGGTTTTAACTAATTTTTATTCATTATACACAAACCCGAACTTACCGAAAAACTCCCACAAGTCAGTAAAATATCGCACTTGAAATAAGTGAGCTTCACTGTTTCCATTTACATTTATGTACAAGGTCTGTCGCAAAAATAACCGAACTTTTTAAAAATAGCAAAACAGGAATTTTTTGGGGATAAATGTTTTACTTTATTCAAAATGCATTCCCTCTGCGGCCATATAACGATTTGCACGGCCAACTAATGCATCAAACGATTGTGCTATAACCTTTTGTGGAATGCTCTTGAGGATGCTTGTCACGGGATTTTGTATGTATGTTGTCATAACGTTTTTTTTTTTCATGGATATTGTGAGCTGTGGAAACAAAAAGTAATCACACGGTGCTAAATCCGGCGAATGCGGTGAATGTTGCAAGACTGTCACTTGTTTTTGTGCCAAAAAAGCAGTTACTTCGGCCGCACGGTGAGGCGGTGCGGCCACACGGTGAGCCAGTGCTTTATCGTGCAACAGGGCCCAACTGCTAGGTTTACGATATTAATGCCGAACACGACCGATTTGTGGTAACAAATGCTTGCTTACCGAGCTCGGTGGCTGGTTGGTATGCAACATTCCGAGTTAATCGGGAGGTCGTGGGTTCGAATCCCACGGCCGTCTGTCATCGTAGAGGTTTCAGGTGGTTCCCTCTACCTACTATAGGCAAATGCTGTGACAGTACTTCCACCTACCCTTACCTTACCCACCCTTTCCTTGTTCCCCGCCCCTCCTAACGGACGCTAGTGACCACAGATATCGAAGCGTCCTTAAACACTCAATTAAAAATAAATAAATAAATAAATGCTTGCTGACGCCCAAGTAGAAGTTGTCTGTATAACCCTCGGAAACAAATTTTGATCGGTTCACGCACTTTTTTGTTGTTAGTAATTCCCAGTTTCGGACGACCTGGACGATCGTCATCGTTAATGTCTTCCTGACCTACCTCAAACCGCCTAAACCAATCATAAACTTGAGTACGAGATAGACAATGACCGCTATACACGTTTTGCATCAATTGATGCGTTTCGGTAAATGTTTAAGCAAGTTTAAAATTAATAAAACTTAATGTTGGCTTTTTGTTCGAACGTCTTTTTCGACCGTTGTACAAAAGATACCATCACTTTGGGCGCTATAACTCGGCTTCTAATGATCCGAATGGCATCAAATTTGGATAAAACATCAATGGATGTATTTCTCGAAGACATTTTTTTTGCGCCACTAGTTTTTGCTATTTTTAAAAAGTTCGGTTATTTTTGCCACAGACCTTGTATTAACAACTTTATTACCGATAAGTACTTGCAATTTCGTGTAACACAAGTAACGGCACAAATATTTTCTCTTTCTAATACGTTTACTGGATCATCAATCAATAATATACACCTGATTAAACAACAAAAGAGTGCGTAATAATCACGTCATTTTTAACAGTTTAAAAATATGACATTTGATGTTGAATTTATGGTTTGCACAAACTAGTTGTTTTTACTAAAATTTTATTTGATTATATGTTAAATGTGTTTAACAATTTGGTAAATTTGATTCGTTAGTCTAAATTATGCCGTCTATAATGATCAAAACCGACATATCGCCGTTTACAATTTAGCGGGTGCCCAACGATTGCTATAAAACAGAAACAAAAATGTAAATGGGCTCATCACAAACATTTTATATCTCACATTTATTACCAGAAGTACAAAATAATCTCGCTAAATTTGTTTTTATTTAAAGGCGACGTATTCTGATTATAATATAAATAATCAAATATTCGAATAATTGGGGATTTATCGTATTAACAGGGTTGCCAACACTGTCATTTTGACATTTGGCGATCGTTCTTAAGAAAGTTTGCTTTGAATGTTATAAAAAGAGGATGGTGACTAAGAACAAATAGGTGACTAAAAGAACACTGTAAAACCGGTTTTAACCGTTATTAAATTTCGGTTAACGAAAACGAAATTTTAGGGTGGGAACGTAAATAACGAAAACGAAATATTTCATATTCGTTCGGATCAAAAACTAACGAAATATTTTTTGTTTTTAGTCCCTGCTTTAAATGCACTTTAAAATATTTTTGTTGTCGCAAACGTCTTTTATTATTTCTGTGCAAACTAAACAAAACCTAAATTTGAATTATTAAATTCTACTTGATAAAAAGCTTTTAAGAAAAAAATTAAAAAATGGCAGTTATAGGTCTCCAAGCTGATCTTGTATCTTATGGTTCATTTTACTTAAGTTTCGTCCCATTTGTCGGTTTAATCATCAGTCTGAAACAGTATCTGCTACACTTAGGCCCGATTGCATACAAAGAGTTAGCATTTATAGTGGTATAAACTTTATATTTTACATTCACTCCTTTATACTGTAAAGGACGATATAAAATTTCTAATTTAACTTTCAGGCGAAGTAAACCGCCTTATGCAATCGAGTCTTATTGAAGTAATATAGCATGCAATACTTTTTTCTTTAACAAACAGCTTTTATCTTATCTTTTTTTTAAATATATGCTCATTTAAAGGAAACCATCTGTTATGGCTAAATGTTCATTAAACAACTAATGTCCATGTTACTTGAAAAATGCGCTATTTTCACTAGTTAGTTACAGCGTTACCGTGAACACTTGGAATTTTCGACGAGGCTGCTAATTCAAATGATTAATGCTTCTTTTCGTCAGGGAAGTTTCATTATTTTTCTGGTAACTAAACCGCGCAAAATTGAATTTCTTTTTTCTACGCGATCACTAAACTTTTGTGTCTTAACTCTCCCCTCAATTCAGTCTTTACAATTCATTACACAGCCCAGGGTGTCAAATTTAATTAATTTGGCATTAAAAATGAAGGTAGAGCTTAACCTCTAACCCGATCGATTTCTTGTGCTAATATTTATATTAAACGCAATCTGTTTGTAGAGCATTACCGATCATTAGGTCTTAGATTGGACAGTTTGCTAACTAAAAACGTAATTCATGTCTTTAGTTACTGAGAGTGCGCAGTTCGAAACGTTTCGCTGAAGTTCAAGTGGTAAAATGATTAAATCAATTAATTACACGTTAATGTTACGAAGTTTTCAAACGCCTAACGTTACTTCCTAGTAACTGTGTCTTAACTTCCACAATTCTCCAAAACAGCACGCTGTGTAGGGAAATCTCCCTAACGTTCTATCTACGAATCAAACGACTTTGCGAAGTAAAACGTTCAAATAAAATTGCTTTAGAAATTGAACTTTTATCTCTCAAAATAAAAGAACAGATGCGGAAAGTTTTGTATAATCGAAAACTACTTTTATTTTCTAAATTTGAAAAGAATTTTGAATGCAGAAAATTCAATTGATTTATGAAGGAAGCCCCAGTTTTTAAACGGTTATGAATTTTTATCAAACAGTTTTTGTTAAGTTGCGGAATATTTGCTTTTTCTAAAGAACGAATCGTCGATTAAGTTTAAAAAAATATGCACTTGGTTTTCCCTTCACGCAATCATTTTATCATCGTACACGCCACCAACCGCTGTGGTCTTCCACAATGATCTACAATTCTCATCCATTTCTTCCAGTTTCACGCTGACATTTTCCAAGTTTTTTCTGTTTTTTTTTTTTCATCCCTGCTGTTCTAATAAATCTTGATCTTGAACGATCTCCTGTCCTTTGTCCTTCGGGTTGGTCCAATATTTGTTTTTTGACTGGTAAATTTACATCCGGGCTTTGTTAAGTGCCCGCAGTCGTGCAAAGTGTCCGGTTGAATGGTTTTCAATAAAGAGTCTACGAGCATTTGAAGTTGAATTTATAACTGTTTACTGTAAGGAATTTTGTTTAACTTGTGTACCGGTTCGAAGTTGTAGTCAAATTGTTTGCAGCGAAATGTGCAGCGTATCCTAAATTTATGTTTTAAAAAGCTTTCAAAAGTTTGGAGTGCAGTTTCACGTGGTGCGTTGCTACCAAACAAATTCGTCAATATTTTCTTTCTTAGTTACGTACTGTTTGGTCCACATTTTGAAAGTAAAAGTGCAATTTTTCTAACATCGACAGTGTTAAAGGATAATGCGATTAGAAACGTGTTTCATTGTTCAACGAATATTTGACGGCAATAAACTTTAATAGAACTTTTATTTAGAAAATTGGGAATTTTGATCATTGCCACTACAAAAAATGTTAATTAAATAGACCCACCTACAAAATTCAGTCCAGACAGACAGACAAAAAAACTCCTAACTTATGTCTCTGTAGACCCTTTAAATACGCCAACTTTTTTTAATGAAAGTAACATTAAGAAATATTATAATCAGGGACTGAGAACGGAACGAAAACGTTAAACAAAATTAACCGAAATTTTTTTAAGAACGAAAACGAAATTATTATTTTTCGTTCAAGAACGAAAACGAAATAAATATTTTCCAAATACGGTTTTATCACTATTTAAATTTTATTTCTTAAACACAAACACGAATTCACCTTCTATGCTGGGGAGACTCCACGAGGCAGTAAAAAATGTCACTTGAAATTTATTGTTTATACTTGCAGTTTCGTGTAACACAAGAAACGGTACAGATATTCTCTGTACACTTGATTGGATAAATATTATTAATGTGTATGTTTTATTTGTGTTTAGAGTTAATAAAAGTAAAATTTATTCTTAATTCGAAAAGGACTAATGTAAAAGAAGATTTATTGGATGATGTGTTGCTAGTAAGATTGAATGGATTGTGAAAATGTATGTACAAACTTTCAAGTTAGAGTATATTTCAAGTTAATTTTTTATATATTATTGTGTATGTTTTATTTGCGTTTTTTTTTCTAATATCGTTTTTTTTATTTATAACATTCATGGAAACATTTAGTGAATTATGCACTTGAATTAATTCTTTTCTTTTAAAATAATTACAGCAGGATCTAATTTAATTCAAATTCATAGATTTTTAGTACTAAAACAAATTTAAAACAGCACTGCTATAATTTTATATTTTATGTAAAAATCGTGTGTACAATTTAAACTAATCAAGTTGTATTTTTGCACCTTACGGGTGTTATACTAAATAAAATGGTTAAATGTTAATTTTTTTTAACGATTTGGTAAATTTAATATGGCGGCGGTTCGCCAGTCTAAAATATGCTGTCCGTGAGCGTCAAAACCCATCGTCATCGTTTTTATTTTAGTGGAGACGCAAATATTATTATCGTATTAATAGAGGATTGTAGTGACTTGAAAAAAAATTGGTCCTCGATTTTTTAGCGACAAAAAAAAATATGTAAAACCGGTTTTAACCGTTATTATTTCGGTTCACGAAAACGAAAAAGGATTTTTTTCGGTTAGAACGAAAACGATATATTTCGTTTTCGTTCCGAACAGAAACGAACGAAATTTTTTTCGTTTTAGTCCCTGATTATAATCGCCCGCACGGTCTCAGATCAATACTGGACTTCATGCCTAATTGTTATTTCAGATTTTAAATATTTAAAAATTGAATAATGATTATATCACTTTTATAAAATTTGACCTAAAATATAGTCTTTGGTGCATGTCACTACTTGAATATTTTTATCTCGTTTAATTATCCGCGTATTTTTAATGCTTCCAGTCGTAAAATTAAGTGTTTCAAAGATATTTTTAAAGCTTTTTTATACCTTTTAATGGACCATTAGTACTAATTATAGCAAGCGAATGGCGCAGAAACAGTTGCGGCGATTTCGATCATTGTACATTAAAAAAAGTTTTAGCTTATAAAACGGTAACGAGTAATTCATGACATGGCTTATATCATAATGCAATTTGCATGGGAAAGCATTTTTCGTAATAAAGTAATTTTACATTGCGTAAATATGAAAGCGCCATTTAAATGCACCAAAGAATACACTGTAAATACTAAAGCAACAAATAGTTATTGTAGGTAATCTATGAAGACGACTTGAAGTTTATTTTAATCACAAACAATTAACATATTTACAGTGGGTACCCAGGAATATAAAATATCTGTTATTTCATGCGAAATTTTACATTCAGATTACAATAATGTTTAATTTAAGTTCAAATTACCGTTTTAAATATTGGTTTGGTGTTCTTCGATAACCAGTTTTGATTCGTAAATGAGCTATACCTAGATATTTTTTTCTACGACCACTAATGTAAATGACTCTTTATACTACACTATTTTTTCGTTTAAGAAAATCGTACCTATACGATTTTCTAGTACGGTGTCAATCAGAAATTAAAAATCTTGAACGAAAAATTCGTACGAAATTACTACGTGCCTAAATACGTCCAATTTTAGGATGGACGCATGCGTATTCTACTGTTACTGTATCTGACCGCATGTCATTTGTGGGTTAGGTTAACTGAAACAATCAAACGATGTTAAATACTACTTATTACCGTTAATCCCTCACAATTTATTTTGTAGGAATAAATATGTAGAATGGGACAAGCGTTAAATAATTCGCTTTCTGTTGTGATCAAATTGAACATTTGACATGATTACTCAAGGTGCCAACAAAATATGATAAAAGTTACTAAAAAGTAACCAAAATATATTGGAGTTTTCGTACCAAAAAATAGTACAATGTAAATGGTTCATATTTTCCATGCTAAATTCTTGAACGAAATTTTTTTATCAAAAATCGTATACGATTTTCTTAAACGAAAAAATAGTATAGTATAAAACAGTCTTTACCGTGAAGCCTACATGCATAGTAAGTGGCTCCTTACGCACGGTAAGCAAAAAGCACAGTTTTTTAAAAGAAATGATCAAAGTAGACTCACGTCAAACACTGTATGCCTAGTAAGTAAAATCGTAGTTATTATGTGTTCGTAGAAAAAGTAAGCTACATAACACGAGTTGTAAGAAGCATATTAGCTGGTTGCAAATTATACAATTAATCACTATCATATTAATGTCAAAGTGACCGTTTTAACAGAACAACAAAAAAACTGTTTTGTTTTTTATTTTGCTTTTTTTGTACAAGATTATTTGATTCAAAAATTGGACAAAATGAGTTTTTCTCAAATTTTTGTGGTAAAATATCATTTTAGATATAAAGTGTCATATATCATTGAAATCAGAAGACAAAATGCTATCCGACTATAAGATTAAAAAAATTTCGCCGTATTTAAAAAAATGAAGTTGATGATGGTTCTGAAGAGACGAAACGTTGTTGGAAATTCTATGTTATCTCAAAATATAAAGGGTAAGAAGTTGCCATGGAGAAGTGCTTCCAGATTGTCGATATCTTAAAAAATGTAGGAAATAGGGCAAAAAAACGAAAATCAATTTTTTTAATTTTTCTTGAATAATTTTTGAACTAAGACAGCTATGAATATTTTCTTTGCAGATATTTGTTGAGTATCTAATTTCGCAACTTTGCCCTAATTTAACCGACCTCGTAGCTCTTAAGATAAGCGAGATCCCCATGCATTTACTCGAATTTGGGACACCCTGTATTATGGCATTATTTGAAAACAAACATCTTAACTATATTATTACGACATCTAAATCTTAAACAATGGTCAGTCGTTTAATACTTTTTTTAACACGAATTTTCTTTAGCAAGATTGGATCCCCAAGGTTTCGTGTTAATAAAGTTGTACCTAATACTAAGGCTAATAATGCCTATCTTGTATCTTCACTCTTGAATGAAGTCAAAACAAAACACAAGTAAATGATAATTAAATAACGCATATATTCACGATGTTTGTGTTTGTTGAACTCTATTTGTTGCCTTAAACCATGTATCGTTCGTTTTAAGGGGTGGCTCCCCACTGTTTGGAAACCATAGCGACAAAACTGTATTGCACGGTTTTATAATCGAGTAACGTTGTTTTGTGTGTTGTAATGCTTAAATGAATCATTACTTAATTTATTTTATGTACAAATGATTTGTCGACCTATTTACATACTTGCAAAATTTCGTTTTTTTTTGCCAGATTATTAAAGTGAATCACATAGATGTTTTCGTTTTTATCGTGAATTTACAAACCAATCAAACATTTTTAGGCAACGAACGAGTTATAATAACAGAAAGATAACCGTAATGCTATTTTGTTTTCATTCAATTATCTCGTTTTTTCCGTGTTGTATCCTGTTGTTGTTTTTCTTCAATTCGCTGCGAAGTAAGCTATCTATGGTTTATTTTAGGATTGCTGTTATTTTTGTTTAAGATGAAAGAATGGTTTCTGTTTTTATTTTTGTTGGACATGAAAATTCAGTTATATTTCAGTCGACTACATTCAACGATTAGTAATTTTAAAAGACTGTTTAATAATTTTTTCTTATATCAAGAGCAGCGGTTCTTATCTTTTTTAATTGCCGATACCCCTTGAATTTTATAAATGTGCTTTCGCAACCACAGAAAAGTGCAGATCTACTTCACGCAGTACAGTACACTAGAGTTACTTACAGCTCTACATATCGAGTAGAGAACCCAATGAGCAGAAGGAGCTTCTCGTCCCAAGGGGTGCGTGCACCCCTGGTTAAGAACCACTGATCTAGAGCTTTGTCCTGCCACGTTGTTTTTATGCGCGTAAATTTTATAGCACTGAAAATTGCTCTTAATATATCTGCTTTAATTTCGAAATGAAATTTTGTCAGGAATCTCGCCGATTAACATTTAAATTACATGGTCGCTTATCAAAAGTTGGGTAATTACATTTTTAATTAAATATTTTTATATTTAGCGTTGGCCTCTGTGCTTTTTTAAGTTGTTAGTTGCTGTTAATTGTTTTATTTTGTTTTTTATTTTAATTTACTTTCTTTTAATTAGTTTTGTCGAAGCTGCGGTAAAAAGTAGCTTTGTCCCAATTAATTTAAAATACACTCAACGTGACACATTTAACTTTTAAATTAATAATGTTCCTATTACTGAAGTTAGTACGTCAATTGTACCTAAAGCTTATTTTATACCAGCTATCATTGCGTACAAATAATAAAGTTCAATATATCTAGCCACGTGTCAACAGTTCCTGATAAAACATTTTCTACTGCTTTATATTTCCTGGAAGAAGATGAAACTAATACGTCTCGGTGGGCCAAGCTGAACTCCAGTGCCGGTAACAAGAAAACTCTTTATAGCAGGCCATCTTGAAACATCAAGAAGTCGCCAGTATTTCGTTTAGGAGAAAAAGAAACCGAAATAGAAAGATAAAATGGAAAATATTAAACTGGTTTAAACGATTTGAACATAGTAGGCAGGTACTAATGATCAGCTGTTATAAATATATTAATAATTATAGTTTTCCCATTTTTCGATATATGAAGTTTGGTATTTATTAAAAAACGATAGGTTGATTTACTGGTTTAAACAAGCTTATTTTCTTAGTTTAATTTATGTAGTAGTAAAATAAATAAGCCTGTTTAAACCAGTAAATCAACCTATAGTTTTTTTGATAAATACCAAACTTTGTTATAACTATAAATAGGTTAAAATTTTAAAAACAAAATAAAATCATAAAAATATTAAGCAAAAAGTTGATAAAAAGAATTTTAAATATGAAATAAATCAACCTTAATTCTTTAATTCCTGTTTGGTAAGGCCGGGCGTCTACCAAAGTTATGTGACACGTGATCTGACAGTGACATGACATTACACAGAGATATAGCTTTTAAGAAAACGCAAAAAGCTGAATTTTTTTCGTATGTTTCCGCATCTATGATTTTCCCGCATTTATCGTTTTGTTCAAACAGAGCCTTTTAAAACGATAGATAGATGTTTCACTGTACTTTAAAAATGTTACTTCACGATCGTCACGCGCCGCATCACTTCAGTGGACGCCCGACCTAAGAAATGTGATTATTGTGCTGTCGTATCGCGGCGCATCATGAATTCTTGATTTTTTGAAATCAGGACTGGTAGTTTTTATTTAGAGCGATATCAAAAATTACAATGTTTTTCGGAAAACTGGTTAAGTTATGAACCAATAATAAACGTCATTTTTTTATAACCAAAGGCCATTATATGATAATAAATAGTCTGGCGTCTGCCAGCTACTATTATCAACATTGTAGTAAACAGTTTTAACAGTACGAGTATATAGTAAAATACAAATATTATTTAGCCATTATGTGGATATAAATTACACCTACAAACGACAAAATCATAAATTCTATCTCGCGGAAAGAAAATTTTCCCGTTAGGGAAATTATAATTCATAAATATTTTGCATTTTTCAACCTCTAAAGTTGCGCTGCACGTGCTGTAGTAGGTACTATATTTGCACTTGTTTTATATCTTATTTACCTGACACTTCACGTTGTTTAATTGAATTGATAAGATCACGTCAAGGTGAGCATAATTATCTTGCGAAATCTATCGACTTCTAAAAATATACTTGTGCTGTTTATTTTTGTGGAGCATATACAGGGTGTATGTTTAAATTTGAAAAACACGGGGATCTCAGAACCCGATAGAGATAAGAGTATGGTTAAATAATCAAAGATGTGTGTTTTTATGAGTGTACTAAGAATTTCAAGTGATAATGTCCATATTATGTCCACTTCCTGAAATATCCTGATAAAACTGAAAAATGTTATTTTCTTGTTTCCTTTAATTTAAATATGATCAACATTAGACTTTGGTATTTCAAGGTTTAACAAAAGCCTTAATAACCTGGCGTTATATAAATTAATCCAGCCTGCTTATTTTTTCTCATAGTCAACTTTCTTATTTCGTAGAGGCGCCATATTAGATTTGTATGCCATCAGTTGACGATTTTGTTGTGAATACAATGACTTTTAAACTATGTACACGTACAGATATACAGGATATTTAGATTTAAAGAGCTTTATAGGGGCAAATATTTCGGTTAATAATAAAAAACCTGTGTACTTACCTGTATATATTTTTGAAATTATTTTATCATGTTGTATTAATCTTAAAATTCTTCAAATGATAAATGATGACATAAAAATCTAACGTGGCACCCATAGTAAATAAAAAAGTTGACAATCGTATCTCAAAAAGCAAGCTAGGTTAATTTTGGCAATGTCAGGCGATTAAGGCAAGGTCTTTGTCTAACCGAAGATTAGCAAATGTTAGATAATACAAAATATATAGTTGAAATTAAAATTGGAGTTTTTCAGTTATTTCAGTGCACTTTTGGAACTGAACCCAATATGGACACTTTCTGTTTAAATTCTTACTGGACCCGTAAAAACACACTTCTTTGCTAATTTAACCAACCTTCTATCTCTTACGGTTTCCAAGTTCTTCATGTTCTTAACGTTGAAAAATCATCCTGTACAGGGTGGTCCAAATTAGACGAGATTACATGGGTATCTCGCTTAATAGTCAAGATAGAGACACGTTTAAATTACCAAAAATGTGCAGTTTTTTGAGAACCGCATTTAAAAATGTTCTATCATTTTTTGTTTTTGAGTTATTAGGAAAAAGGTGTTTTATTGTCATATCAAAAATGTGTTATTGTTGTAATTGTCGAAAAAGTTTATGTAGATTATTTTTAGATATTTTTATGTAGATTTTAATAGTAGATACTAAAAAAAAGTTTTTAACGATTATTGTTAAAAAGTTATGACACAAACTTGCCTTTTTTTAAATGGAAGCTGTAGTTGGCTATGGCCTATTTGAATTCTTTATTTTTTTCTCATTCTAAATATATAAGGGTTGATGTATTAATTTTCAATAACACGGAAGTTACAAAGGTTTTTTAGTTTTTTTAAAGATGAAAAACAAAAAGTAGGCTGTAAAAACAAACAAAAAACAAGAAAAACCGGAGATTATAGAATATATTTGAGAACTGTTCTGAGTTTGTCCCTAAAAAGTGCACATTTTTGGCAATTTAATCGTCTCTCTATCTTTACTATTAAGCAAGATACCCATGCAATCCCATCGAATTTGGACCAACCTCTACACGTTTCAAATGTTCGTTATATTTTGCGAAATAATTTTTAATTAAAATTTTATCGCTTCGTGCTAAATTTAAACTGGTATGGGTATTGGGTACTACTGATTATCAAGCACTACGAGACTGGACTTCGTTCATTTGTCTTTCGATTTATTACGTTAGCGATTTTTGATACCCAATTGTCGTTCGTTTATTAAAGTTGGGTCGTGCAATGAATGCATTGTGATGTCATTTACTACTCCAGTAGTATCACTCATCGGAAACAATTGGTTTTTTTAGCAACTGCACCAAACTAGGTTATAAAAATGTATTGTCTGGCTTTTGTGTGTGTAAAAATCGAACCGTCGTGCTTGTTAGCAACTTATAGAAAATATTTTTTTGTTTTCTTTAGATTTTTATTGGCGCATTCGTATGATCATGTTTTTTTAAATTGATATTGCAAGAAATTTCAATTTTTACGTAATAAAATTACACGACCTTCTCCTAAACTCGGTTTGTGTTGGTTAGTAAAGAAGCCATTTTAGTTTTTAACAGAGTATAAACGAAATTGTCAAATTCTTGCTGGACATTGCCACCAATAAAAACTGTAATAAAAAAGCAATTTTGTCAAAATTATCTTAAGGTCATAAACTGGGCGATTACTTTGTAACAAAATTACTTGTATTCATCGGACACTCCAAAGGTTTTCTATGTTTCGATGTTTTCGATGTTCAGTTTTGCAAACTGCATTAGTGTTTACCTGAACTGGAAAATGATCTACATATTTAAATCTGCATAAACAGCACTTTTATGTTTTGCTTGCTAGGAATGTTTTTACAGACGTATCGTATAGTATTAAAGTGGTAAAAACATTTTACTAAACTGAGAGAAAAAAAAAACGAAATAATACAAAAAACGAAAACATTAATTATCATAGCTCTTTCACTGGTGAACAGCATTATGTTTTTTTATCAGGAGCGTATGTCCGTTTCAATTTTGTACCAGCTGCGATTATTTCACAGTAGGATGATTTAGTAATATACGTGTGTGTGCTCTGTCGTACTGTGCTTTATTTTTATTTAAGGCTAAAATAAAAATATTTGGAGGATTAGAAGGGATGTGTCTGTATAAAAAGCTTCACACAAACATTTTAAAAATAAATTAAAAATATGTGTTTTTACTTGTTCATAAATTTATATTTTAACAGTGGTTAATAAATATTTAATAATACATAGAAAAGCATGGTAAGATCAGCATCGAAAACTGTAGAGGTTAGCATTGAAAAAAATCATTGCTACTCCATAGAGTGAACTTTAACAAACCGGGTCTTTATCTTAAACATACTCGTATACCTTGCAATTTGATTAAATCTTACTGATTCCAGAGTTTTAATGAACTGTTTCTGTGATTAAAATAACCAGAATGTTCCACAAATATTGTAAAAAGTCTGCCACTTCTTATTTTTGCACCCTTTTACCCCAAGGTGCGAGGCTTATTGTAAAAAATACGTAAAATAATTTTAAAGGCAGATTTTGCTAAATGAATAAAATATGACCGAAAGTATTTCAGACTCTATTAATTTGAGTTGCTAAGGCCTGATTGCACAAAGAAAAACTGGTGCCAATATAAAGGGTGTTTTTAAGTACCTATTGCAAAAAAAAATCGGGATGTAATTCCTTATCGAAAATTAAGGGGGGTTTTCATATAACATTTTTTCCTTAGCCGTCTCCTTTCGAAGTTACACCCCCCTAAAGGGGAGCGGTAAAATTAGGTTAAATGTAGGAGAATGATATTTGGTAAATGTTTTATACTTATTAAAAGGTTTCCCGTAGTAATATTTTTAATCATATCCCACCTTCACAGGGGGCTGAAAAGTAAATCAAGCTTTTAAAAAAAAATATTTTTACTTGCAAAATTTCATCCACGAAAAAGTTCTGATAAAAAAAAACAACAGGGGCCGTACTTTTCAGCCCCCTTTGAAGGTGGGATATGATTAAAAGTATTACTATTGGAAACGTTTTAATAAGTACAAAACATCTACCAAATATCATTCTCCTACATTTATCCAAATTTGAGAAAAAAAATAAAAATCCAATTTTACCGCTCCCCTTTAGGGGGGTTCAACTACGAAAGGAGACGTCTAAGGAAAAAAATTGTAATAATATTCGATAAGGAACTACCTCCCGAATTTTTTTGCAATACTTAAGAAACACCCTGTATAAGTTTATCTCTAAAACTGGGCAATATCAGTGCCAATTATTATGCTGCGATTTTGTCTAGTTTTAGGATTAAGGTAGTTTAATCCTGGTGTTACTTTTAGCTTTAGCTTTTGTGCAGTCGCGCCAAGGGAGAATTATAAATTATTTTTGAATTTGTTTGACAGCATTTTCCACAATTCTAGGTAAAAAATAATTTGAAAGATCTTTAACTAATGTCATCGATGAACATGTTTTGGATGTTAATTTTTGTATAGTATAATTTTCCAATTGCGTGTACAAACGTGTGCGCCTTACGTCTTTTTTTGTCATTTTGCTAAACGCTGATAAAAAATTTGAAATGTGCAATGTTAGTAACCTTATTTAGTACATTTCTTTCCTTTAAACGGTCTTTGAACTGAACTAGAAAAATGTGAGACGCATAAACCGGGAATTAAATTTGATAATCCTGCACTGTTCACATTATCTTATGATCCGTAGATTAATTTTGATGACTTAATTCAACCACGTAAACCACATTTCCAAACTGTAACGCTTCGTTTAAATTTACTGTTTTGCATTTACGACTTCTGCGCCACTAATGAGAAGTTACATCGAAACTTCAATTTATTCCAGCCACATTCGTGTTGTAGAAATGCTACCGAACACTTGAGCTTAAAAGTGGAATTGTGGTTTAGTCGACTGATAATCAAACCAATTTTCCAACAATTAATCTATAAGTAACTTCTTGTGATGACTATTAGTATGTACCTACTTCAATTTTTCTATGTTTAGTGCCAAGCTACTGTTAGATCACACGTAACATCACTTAAGTGGGCGCTCGACCTTAGAAATGTGTAATATCATCGCCTGTTCTTATTTTTGTCCCAGTCTTTGTCAGTGTTGAAAGTATTTCACAGTGAAAACTTAGCTTCATGTTACGAAATTTTACATTAAAACTTTATTAACATAAGGTAGGTACCCTCTTAACTGCAATATTCCAACCCCTCTTAAAAGTTGCTGATTTTCAGCCTGCGTTGCTTAAAACTTTGCTGTTGAGGGCGATATTTACTCTATAAAATATTTAATTTATGAAACGTTTACGCAAAGGTGTGAGCTACTGACTTCTCTATTAAAATCTTGGCTCAGCTGCTGTGGTCATTACACCTTGCTTACTCATTTTATGTTTTCATTTCGTTTTTTATAGGGGTTGTAAAGAGAATTCCGTAAAAAATGGCAGTGTCTTATGTTCTTGACATGCTCTCTATTTAACTGCATCTTTTATTGCACATAAAACTGTAATTGAAATATTATTTTGTCATTTATGCAGTAAAGGTACAAAAAAAACTCTAAAACTAGAGTGTTCGGGATGAAAGCCCTTTTTTTAAGTTCCTATCTATTACTTTATGCAATATAATTTAAAAACCTGTATTCGATTTTTGCCAAAGGTGGAAAAAGATTTTGGTATAAAAAAAATTATGTATCTTGCTTAACTTTTTGTAGTAATTATAATGATTTCTCACCTTGTTATATTTTATTAAATACAAGCTTCACATATTATTTGATTTAAAAAATGTTAACAAGTGTGATTTTTATTTTTGAGTTAAACCAGACGTTTTTGCGAGTTAAATATTTAGAACCTTTTGTTATCAAGCTATACGCTAAAATAAAATTTTTAAATTCATTATATTTTGCGTTGGACAGTTCACGTAGAACTAACAACTAATCATAAATAACTATCGTATGTGCGTCACACAAAAATTAAAAATCGTCATTTAAAAGGCTATTATAATCCTTTTACAGAATTTAATGTCCTAATAACAGTATTTAGAATCTTAGAAGCAGGTACTATCAGAAGTAATATAACAAGTGCATGGAAAATTATCGATAATTTTTGGTAAATATACCCGAATGCAAGTTGAGCTGATTTTTTCTGATTCAACTTGCATGAGTGAAGATTTGTCAAAAATTATAGATTATTTGCAATGCACGAGTTATATTTTGTCAGAAAATTTCCTTCACCTAACCTACCTGTCAAATTAAATGTATGTTATGTCAAATTTTACTAGTACTGTCAGAGTGGTGCGCCAGGGGTGGGGTTTAATCTATATTAAAGTAACGCTACTGGTCGCTGAAATTCTTCAAAAAATTATCAAGACCAAAATAGTTAATTCCCTTTCCAAATTTATATTTTCGACCAATCACAAACTCAGATTTCTTAGAAACGACCAATAAATGAATGAAAATCTTTTAATTGCGAAAAGGATATTATCAGTTTATGATTATGTTTATTGGTCGTTTCTAAGAAATCTGAATTTGTTACTGGTCGAAAATGCTAATTTCGTAGGAGGATCGACAGGGGAATGTAAAATTATTACCGTGTAATAATGCTGCTATTGGTAGTCTCTAGAAGATTAGTTATTGGTTGAAAACGCAAATTTGACAGGTGAAGGAAATTTTCAACTAAATAACCTCAATAAAACCGGTGCATTAATTTTAAATCTCTGAGACAGTCCACAGCCAGATTTTACCGACAATGTATATTGATCATTCGACTAGTTGCTCGACCCTGTTGTTTAACAAACAGTAAACACCAAGTTATGTAATTATTTGTTTAAATTGTTAAACGTTACTGTGTCGCTGATCAAAGTTATATACACGTCCTGGTTCAATGTATCACTTGTTGACAAACTTTTGATTAGTAACAAAATATGCAAACACACTTCAATAGCTTGAACGTTTTGATGCTCGCTTTTTCGTTCTGCAGTCTTCAGACTAACTTAATTTAGTTTCACCATCGTATATCAGTGTTATGATACAGTAAACATACACTCTTAAAAAGCTAGACCCGGGATTAAGCCAGGGTTTTGTGCAATCGGGCCTTAAAGTCGTCTGTACACATTCACAGTTCACGATTAGATAGCCGGTTTGTTTTTCCTGGATTTTAAATTAATTGTTGATTCCACACTGTTCCTTTTATTAAAATATTGTTCTGAATGCTTCATTCGTATGCTCGTTTTTATCATACTACAAAGCAAGGGAGTAAATAACTTGTTGAGCGCGAATGGTATGTAGTAAGATGGTTCTGCCAAAAACAAATAAAAATCGAGTTTAAACTGGAATTAAGAGAGTTTTTCTAAATGACTGATAAAATCTAATTAAGTTAGTTTGAGTTGCCTTCATTTGCTATAATGACAATGCGGAATGTCAACGTTGATAGAATTAAGTTGATTGTGTTCAGCAATTAGTGAGTATGTATTTGTTTTGCTTAGTAACTGTGAGGTTAACACTACAAAAATATTTGTTGCATTGTCGTATCAATTGCCTCGAGTCCGGTGGTACAAAGCTCGGTTAAACGTAACGGAGGCGTCAAACATCGTTTCCACGATAACAATGTCGTTGCTCAGTTACCGTGAGGTGTCAACCATTAAATTATTACGTAGCTTTCTACAACTGGGCATTAGTTATGTTGTAGGTATCACTCGCATATGAAACATATTAACACAAACACTTTGTCTTTAGGAACTTTCTTCTTCTGTAGTCTAACAAGAAAATATATTTCAACGGCTTGATTTTTACCTACAATTTAAGTATGGGTTTCCATATTCTTAGTCCAAGAATTTAAGTTCTAAAGAATGCATGTATCGAAAATAATTAATTTACTTTTTCAAAAAATGTAACCCACTAAACGTTGTTTTCGTCTTTTCTTGAAAAAAAATTCTTTTACAATTAGCCGTGAACTGCTTTAAAGTTTTTAATTTTTTTAAACTGATTTTCTCTCAAAATGTTTCTAATTTTCTAGATTTGGTTGCAACACAGTTTACAAAACTTTTTCTGCAACATATGTATGGAATCTTTTTCTTTTGTTTTCATGAATGTGGTTAATAAAACTCTTGACAAAACTTTTTTTTGTAATTTTTGGCTTTTGAATTTGTTCTGGATATTTATGTTTATTCTTTCCTCTTATACTGTTGTATTGGTGACTTTTGCTCTGTACAGTTTTTCAATTTTTTCTAGATTCATTAATTGCATTGCAAGAATCACAAGAATATTTTGGTATGAAATTTAATATGAAATAAAATAAATTCCGTCACACCAAAAAATGGCTATAATAAATTCTCGGGGCGAAAAGAAAAATTTAATATGGGCCGTTTAAATACCACTAACAACTGTTTAAACATGTAATAACTCACTTTCATTATTTTTTTTTTATAGAAATTCTTGACAATCGGCCTATTTCATACCGGAGAACTTTGTTCTCTACAAATTCTCGTGCTTGTCAACATATTCCTTAATTCGGGGACGAACAGTTGTGCTACTTTGTAGTAGGTCCTATAAATACTTCATCCAGATATATTTAGAACAAATTATTTTGTAGTCGGCGATATATAATGTTAACGATAAGCGACAGAGCTGTTGTGAATTCCATTATATTATAGGGGAAACTTTGTCTGGATACCAATGTAGACTTAGTTACGACTTATCGATTTTAGGTAAGATATAGATAACCCCAAATTTGGCGTATACTTAAATTATCTTGATCAGCTGTTTGCGTGTTTAATTTTCAGGGTTGAATTACTGATTAAATGTTTGTATAAAATATGTTAAAGGAATTCAAGGTGATTGAATAAATAAAAGGAAAAGCGCTCGATTGTTCTATAATATATCTCGGTCACATCTTTCGTGTCAAGTTTAGAAATGATATTTTTTTAAAATTTATGTGCGTTGTGAACATATTTCTCCGCCGACTGAATAATTTATTTACAGCTACAGGCTTATCCACGATTTTCAAATACATAGAGTTGAAATTTATACCTTGGCGTTTAAATTATAGTAAGGTTGATTCTACAATAAATATATTTGTAATTGTATTAATGCATATTAAATGCCTCTGAACTCCAAAATATTGAGCAAACCGTTGCCGTTGCTTGCGAACCACTAAGGGTTTCTTGCACGTTTTTGTAGCCCAATCGAACCTTACAACATGACAATGCTGCCGCATAGTTTACGTCCTGTTACAAAAAAAAAAACACACAGTTTTCAAAGTTGATCGTACTTTTTCCTAAAAAATATGTACTTGATAACGCCTCGTATCAATTGTTTTTTTTTACTAGTCAACATTAATTCCATTTACAGAGTTATTATAAGTCTAATTGCATATTGCGTGCGTACGAGGTATGACAATTTCATTTCCGGACAGCGGCGCAGTGTCGCCAGTGGGTGATCTGATTGGAACACGTGAGTGGTCATGTTTGTACATGTTTTAACTGATGCTTCCATCAACCTTAAACAGATAGTTCCATTCGTTAGTGCTATTGCGAAAACAAAAGAGATCTGCGCCTGAACTGAAAATGGGTGTTCGAAGCGACGCGACGGCTAGAAGTTGTAAAGTTCTGCGAATAAGCACATGTTTGCGAGAGAAATTTCTGTGACGAATTCTGGTGCTTCTAGCACGACCCCAAAATAAATCGCCAAAGCACACAGTGTAACTCACAGAGTTTACCATGTCCGAAAAAAAGCACGCATGTTACGCTCGCAGTTCAAGACCATGCTGGTGTGTTTTTTCAACACTAGGGAATAGTTCACCATATCGAAGAGGTACATACGATCAATCAACAAAGCTATTTAGAAATGCTGACTAAATAACAAGATTATATGTGGAGGAAGACTTAAATTATGGCCTTACAATAAGTGGTCATCCTACGCGACAACGCGCCAAGCCATTATGCAGTGATTTTTTAGCAAAAAAGTCGATCATCTAATTAGACCATCTTGTCTATTTACCCGTTATCTGTTTCCAAAATTAAAGACTACCCTAAAAAGGCGAAGATTTTTGATATTTCTGATATCCAGAATAATGTGATTATCCGGAAAGAGCGTTAAGGACCTGTTTCCGGAAATTGGCACCGTCTAAATCAGTGTATAGATGCATAAGGGCACTACTTCGGAGGTGACATGAGTTACTAACGTACAGTCCAAACATGCAGGGTGTCCCAATTATACACCGCCAAAAAGTAGGTGCATATTCCTGAGTGAAAAGGATGACCATTTGTCAAATATTTTGTTATCCGAAAATGCTTCCTTTCAAAGTTAGAGACCTCCAAATTTGCAAGAAAAAAAAATCAAAAAATCGAATACGTCCTAGCCGTTTAAGCTAGAGCTATCAAACTTGGCCAAAATGTTTGGGTGTTTCCCATTGACTTTGTGGTATAATTAGAAAGAAAACACGTAATTGGAAGTTTGATTTATAGTCAGGTCATCCGCTTATCAACTTCAGAATTTTTTACTCTGGAATAAAATTGAAAATGTCATTCGTCCATAAGAAATTACGACTTAAGAGGAAAAAATTCGTCCCTCTTTATTTTTTGCTGTAAACGTAGCCGTTTTCGAGAAAATTAGCGCTAAAGATGCATCGACAAACTCTGTTTATTCACCTCAAATATTTTTTTTACTAAACTTAGTTGGCTAATGTCATGCTTGAAAAAAATTCTGAAGATGGTAAGCGGATGACCTGACTATAAATCATACTTCCAATTACGTGTTTTCTTTCTAATTATCCCACAAAGTCAATGGGAAACACCTAAATTTCGGCCAAGTTTGATAGCTCTAGCTTAAACGGCTAGGACGTAATCGATTTTTTTTTCTTGCAACTTTGGAAGTCTCTAACTTTAAAAGGAAGCATTTTCGGATAACAAAATATTTGACAAATGGTCATCATTTTCACTCAGGAATATGCACCTACTTTTTGGCGGTGTATAATTGGGACACCCTGTATATTTTTTACAGATGCATTCCGGTAATTAAATTGTTACACCTCGTATGTAAAAGGCGATATAACCAGATATAGCATTATTGCAATTGTTTGTTATTCATTCTTAATTAGCGCAATTTGTGTTTATCACGATTTGCTATTTGATGTATTATTCATTGATGTTTTTCCATAATCAATAGACCTTGGTAATTGTTATTGAAATTTATTCGCCGTTCGTTAATGTCATTCTTTTATATGCAATTAGTACTTACTTCTTTTATATTGAAAATCTTCTTTGAAATTTTTATCGAGTCACAAACTTTTTAGAAACTTCTTAATTTTCAATTAAATTTTTATGTGTAATTTTTACTGACTTACCCAACCCAACTTGAACATAGAATTTTAAAACGTTTTGTGCTCTTTATAAGAAACTATTGCGTGTTTTTTTTTTATTGAAATGAGGCTTTTGTTAGTGTTAGTGGTTGATATAACTGATAAAAGAGTGTACATACCTATTATTATTGCAAATGCTTAAAAGCAATAATTTCTTCCGTATTTCCATTCAACATATCTGTTTATCGATACTTTTATTTAGTCATAAAATGACTTCAAAAATCGTTTATCTAATGTACTACATTGCTTTTATATTCTAATGCTTAAAGCGTTACTACCGCAGCTCTACAATTTTTTGTGCGATATTATTAATATAGTAGCACAACTTAAACATTTTATTTCAGCTCTTTAACTCGTTATTTGCGGATGTTTTGTAAAACTCTGATTTAGTTGTGTTAGTTTAAAAAGAGAATTAGTATTGATTTGTGCTGTAATGAGAGACCATTCTTGCCCTACCAACACTGTAATGAAAATTGCCGAACCTCAGGTTTTTCCTGAGGAAGACCGGTCGCGTATTTTTTTGGGCCCCGACCATGAGCTGCCTAAGCTCAGACTATTTATCTTGGCTCCAAGAAAAAAAGCGCCGCCCAAAGCTATTAAATAATAATTTGCTAAAACATGTTGCCTGATTATTGCTCTTTTTATATTATTGCCCTTGCGTCTTGTGACATCACGCAATTTCAAATATTCGTGCCCCACTTTACTGCTCATGGTTAATTAAGTGTACTTTTAATAGTCGCGGATGTTTTATACGCATTTTTTTTACAACTCAGTCAGGTAAGTTCATATTTATGCGAATGAATGGGGTTGGAATGCAGAACATTATTCGTCAATCCATTTTGCATATGAAAATGTTTTAGGTGGAGCAAATTTAGTTTACTTTGAAAAGGGTGTGCCAGATTTATTAGCTTGATTAAATCGGTGAAGCCACGATAGCGGTGTGAAAGTACACAATGTAAATCAAATTGGAATACCAGTTTTTCTTTTAAAAAAAGGGCTAAAAACAATTGGCTAATGCGTGCGTGCCTTTCTGTAATGTTATTTATTGGTTTCCTGAGTACGTGTGTTGAGTGCACTTAGCGGGAATCCAAACCATTGTACGGAGAAAATAGTTAATGGATTATTGAAGTACAACGTACACCATTAAAATATAATTTACTTCCAGCAAATCGAAAAGGCATAAAAGCAAATGATTTTAGTTTATCCACAGGTCGTAAGCAAAACTATTTTACAGAAAAATCCATAATCTTTATGCGAACTCTATGACTAGGCGCTGACATGCAATTATCAGTTGCACAACAACTTGGTTGCAGGAGTCATTACCATTGGTTTATATGACAACGCGCTCACAAGCAACAAGCAACTGATGTACAACTATAAATTTCAGCAACTAAACATTTTGTGTCTTGACACAAACTGAACGATTGCACGACTTCGTACAACTATTTTGTATCGTATAGGTTTCAATTTCGTCCTCCTTATAATCTTCAGAGCACACACCGTAGCGAACTCGTAGAAATCCATGTTGAAAACAAACAATTAACTTGCTCATGTGACTCCTGATTTAGTTTTGCGTATGTGAGCGCGGTTTAGCCATTCGCGTAACAAACTGTTGCAGAACTGATTAGTTGCATGTCGGCGTCTAGCCTTAGAGTTTAAACTTGCATCTTGAGTTTAATTATTTACAATACTCTTTTAAAGTTTCTGTTTTAAAAATAATCACAAATTATCGTAAAATCCCGCATATTAGTGGACTTTTTAACGTTCAAAACTTAGCGTGTGTAGAAAAATTTTGAAGTTTTTAACTTCATAAACAAGGGGGTTCTGCCCCCTAACCTCTAACATGCCTTTAATATTCGCCATGCACACTCGACGATTTATTTCTAGTATTACTTCCTAATTTAGAACAATTTCGCAGATGATAAAATTCTATGAAACAATTTAATCTTGAATGTTTTTCTTAAAACAATGTAACGAAACATGGCAAACTAAACAAAATAAGTAGTCGTTTTCACAACTGCAATTCAGTTCCGTGGCGATTTTTTAAATTATCGAATAACTTAACGTCTAAAAATATGCATCACGGTTCCACATTTAATTTTTTGAAATTTTTCTGATATCTATTCATTTTTTGTGAATTCTGTACAATTATTTTGCTTCAGTTGAGCAATATTTGCGTTTCAACAAACATGTGGTGTAAGAATGTGTATTATTTTTAGTTTTATTATCTATCAGTAATGTGTGACGTGCTTGGTAAAAAAGGGTTTACGTGCGGAAAAAAATGATTTTGCGGTTTTTATGTTGTTTTTAGTCAAAAGTATGTTTTTTTTTAATGATACCAACCCCCAACTTTCTATAATAATTATTGATTTCATAATGCACAATGAAAGCCATTTTTTGATCATGAAAATAAACAGTTATATTATATTATTGAAAATCACAAAAAAAAAATCAACGTGAAAAAAACACTTTATAAGAAGTAAAATTGGTCAAATGGGTGTCTTCTTCAGGGCCTGTTGGGGTGTGGAAGTAATGGAATCGGCTTTTTGCTTTGGGTCTGAAATTAAGTCTGTTTTATACTATACTATTTTTTCGTTTAAGAAAATCGTATACGATTTTCTAGTACGGTGTCAACCAGAAATTAAAAATCTTAAACGAAAAATTCGTACGAAATTATTACTACGTGCCCTAAATGCGTCCAATTTTAGTATGGGCGCATGCGTATTCTACTGTATCTGACCGCATGTCATTTGTGGGTTAGGTTAACTGAAACAATCAAACGATGTTAAATACTACTTATTACCGTTAATCCCTCACAATTTATTTTGTAGGAATAAACATGTAGAATGTGACAAGCGTTATATACGTTAAATTTGAAAATGATTCTCTTTTTGTTCTGTGTTCAAATTGAACATTTGACATGGTTACTCAAGGTGCCAACAAAATATGATAAAAGTTACTAAAAAGTAACCAAAATATATTGGAGTTTTCGTACCAAAAAATAGTACAATGTAAATGGTTCATATTTTCCATGCTAAATTCTTGAACGAAATTTTTGTATTAAAAATCGTATACGATTTTCTTAAACGAAAAAATAGTATAATATAAAACAGACTTTAGACTCCTAATACTAATAATAATTACTATTATCTCTCCAAGGATAAATCTATTGGTTTGATGATTCTGGATTTCCGATACTTTCAAGTGGTTTTAATAATAAGCTACTTCCTTCTATTGTCACTGTTAGTTCATTTTTAAGTTGCAAAAATATGAAATAATAATACGTACAAGGGAGGGTCAAGATATGTTGTCGCTAGAATCTGATCAAGGCTGTGGTTGTTGCATCAACAACATCAAAAGTAAATGTTTTGCAGAGTGCCATTGATAAATTACAGAGACAAAATTGGAAAAAAAAATTACAATTGAAAAATAAAGGTCATTTTTACGATCGCGTTGGCCATTAAACCGTCAGAAATAAAATCAAAATTTTTTTATTTACCCATGCGCACATTCTTTGCAAGTAAAATGGTGCAAATTTTTTGAAAAAATGTTTAACGGTTCCTGAGAAAAAGTTGAAAAACGAAACCCCTGTAAAAGCGCCATCATTTGAGAAATTGAAAAATTTTATTTTCCGACTTAAAAGAAAATTTAAAAATATGGAGTGTTTTTTTTTTCTGCTGAACTCTTCATTATAAGTATAGTGACATGGTGCTATTTTAATTTTGAACGACACAGTTGTTGACAAATAAATTGATAGTGTCCACCTTTAAATTTTGTAAATAATGGTTTAGTAAGCTCACCACAGAAGGGGGTCTATTTTCTATATCATCCTCTGCATCTATAAGACAACTAGTTTGACAATTTGGTTGTTGGTCTATAAAAGCAAAGACAAAGCATTATTCATGCTGTTTTAAACTATGCAGAACCGCCTCGCTATTTGTGCATAATCAAAAGATAATACCTTACCTTACGTCTAAGCCAATGTATAATGTACAAACTTCTCTCTAATATTAATTTTGATATTTTTAGTAAATGCTCTTGTATAATCAAGCAAGATTGTATTTTATTAGGGGATTCAATGTTTTTGTTTCATCATTATACTGTAGCATCTTATTTGCTTTTCATTAATAATTCGAGCCCAATATAGCTTTTCTTTGTGTTTTTATTGCTTATTAACCAATTGTAAACAAACAATTACCAATACAGATAGAGCTTAATTACAGCTATTTTATTGCTTTGGTTAAAACTAAAACTCATTCTCTTTTTTCTCTCTCGCTGCAAAAGCAACATTTTTTAACCTCATTATATTATCGAAATTGTTTCCATAATATATTTTGATTTGTGTAGACTTGTTTATTATCGGCCTTAAAGCAGAAGTTGTAAGCATCCTTCATTTGCATATGAATTAAAACAATTCTATTTAATCTACAAACACTAGTGTTATTATTTAGATATGGAACTTTTAGGTGACTTGATATGGTAATATATTATTATATGCTTTAATATTTTTCAATCGTGAAATTATAGTGTTAATTTGCCCCCATACTTTTAAGGTATTTTTTGGCACTTTTTTATAGCTTAAAATCTTAAAATTGTAATTGAAGCATTGTCCTGTAAAAAATTGTTATCACAATTTTTCAATTAAACTTTTTGTTTCAGGGAAAAAGATGGCAAGCTAGTATCGACTATTGATACTTTAAAAACTCGAGCGAAAATGGTACAAGATAAGCACGTCTATACCTTCACTATTCCCTCTTCAACAGAAGAAGATGCAGGGAACTATTCCTGTGTAGTTACAATAAAAGACCAAGAAGTAAAACGTGCTAATATTATTGCTGCAAGTAAGTAGTACAAAACAGACTAAAAAACAATATTTTGAAAATAATTGTGTTTTTGTGATCTTTTTTAGGTAAAATTTATGTAAAGACACAAGATAGCATCAATGTAGTTGAAGGTGAAAAACTTCGTATCGTTTGTCAAGTTGCTGGAAATCCACCTCCAGAACTATACTGGACTGTTGGTGAGTTTTTTTTGTTGTTGTTAATAATTATTGTGTTTTGTGTCAACAGAGATTTAGACATAATTTGTGGAACACTTGCAGTGTTTGTGCCTTTGTAAAAAGTAAATTTTTTAAAAAAATATTTGTGAAATTAATCATTTTGTTGCATTATAGTATTTTTTATAGTTTATTGTTAACTTTTTTTAACCAAATTCAAAAGTTTCACGGCATATCTCGATTACCATAATAGTTGAGTAACGAAAATCTGATATTGGTATCTCGGGTTATTTTTTTGAGATAAACACGCCTGTGTTATCAGATTTTTTATATCACTTTCCATTTTCGCATTACAGCACTAAAGGCGAAAAATAAATTTCATCTTTTTTGAAAATTTACTGTAACTTCTTTTAAAAATGGAACTAAATGTTGTATAGGTTTTTTCATAAACATTTTTATGCTTATTTAAAAGCATTTTTTTTTAACAAACTTGCCTTTTGAGATTTGATGTATACTTTTTTCTTTTAATGAGTGAGATTAGTAGGCCATGACTGTAAAAAAATATTTATTTAGCTTTTCCAAAATATACATATAGTTGTATGTATTTGTGGCAAAAAATAACCGAGATATGGCTAATTTTGTGAAAATTTGATTATCAAAGTTTGCCATGGTTTCTTAAGCAAGTGATGTTTGCAATTAAAAAACAACTAAACATCTTTTCCAAGTAAATTCTGCAGCAGCCACTATGTTTTTACTACTTACAATTTAAACTTCTAACGTATTATTAAACTTTTCAAAGTGTTTAAATTTAGCCATGTAAACAATACCCCAATAAACAGTTATAAATTACAAAAGAATGCACAGATTTGCTTGAAAATTTAAAAATTTACTTGGATATGACGTTAAGTTGTTTATTAATTGTATACGTTACTTATTTACGAAATCATCGCAAACTTGGATAATAATATTTTCACAAAATTAGCCATATCTCGGTTATTTTTAGTAACAAATTTATGAAACTATATTTTATTTTTTTTTAAGTTTAAAACATGCTCTTTCACATAAAATCATGGCCTACAAGTGTTTTCATTTAAAGAAATGTGAGTTTATTTCATATCTCAGAAGTCAGGTTGTTAAAAAAATTTAAAAATTGTTTTTAAATTGAGCATAACAATGTTTATACCTCTATAGCATTTAGTTCTATGTTTATATAAATAAAACTTTGAAATAATTTTCCAAAAACGATATAATTTAATTTTATATCTCTAGTGCCAAAATAGAAAGTGATATAAAATATCGATAACAAAGGCGTGTTAATCTCAAAAAAATAATCCTAGACACCGGTATCAGATTTTTGCCAACTATTATGATAACCGAGGGACCCTGTAAAACATTCGAATTTGATCCACTCGGCTTTTTTTTTACAACCATAATGTTATAAAATAAACTTCAACAATCTTTAAATAAAATAAAATTCTTAACAACTGTAACTAGGCCTACCATACATCTTGCAACAATCTACGAGCAAACATCAAAAATATTTTGTTGATTTTGTTTGTAATGGTTTGATAATATTCAATACTATTTTGCTTTTCTAGGAAATGAAACCTATCATGAATCAAGAGGTAGGATAATTTTACAAGATGGCAACGACCGAAAGATAAACAATAGTGTATTAGTCATAGAATCTGTAACAATGGATGATCGTGGAGAATTTACATGTCATGCAAATTCAAATGTTCCTGTTCCAGAACCCATACAACATACTTCAATGATCAGAATTAAAGGTTAGAATAATAGTTTACTGATTTGTACATACTGCTACGTACTATCATATAGTCTTGCGACTGTGATCAATTTTTTTCTTTCTTTCTGGATCTTAAAATATTAAGGCCATTAAGCTTTAGTACTGTATATTTGCATTTGCTTCTCTATCTTATTTTTTTGTATTAATGAGATATATTTTTCAGACAAATATGCTGCATTATGGCCTTTCATAGGTATATGTGCAGAAGTAATTGTACTTTGTGCAATTATCCTGATTTATGAAAAGAAACGCAACAAAACAGAATTAGAAGAAAGTGATACAGACCAAAGTCCAGAGCAGTAAGTGTTTTTTTTTTAATAATGTTTTTTATCTATTGTAATAATTCTTATTATTAGGGATAGATAATAGGTTTACATTTGGCAATGTTGCTAATGTGCATGCTAATTTATAATATCAAGACAGATTTCAGATATGTGTAACTGTTTTTTGGAAAACAAATATTATTGTTTTTACTTTGTTTTGTTTTTCATAAAAACAATTGCAGGAATGTTACATCTATTTAATATTATTAATCGGCATAAAATTTAGTAACTGCTAGATTTAAGTCTGCATTCTATCCTTAATAGATCCTAATGGTTGTCCTCGAATATGAATTATCCTATGTATGTTTTGGAGTTAGACTCTTGAAATACCTTTTTTTTTAAATGTTAAGCAAAATAATTCACCAATTATTGAATTTCCGTTACAAAATTACATTTTTTTAGTACTATTATTAATCTGTTTTGTTTAATTTTTTTTTTTTAAATTTATTTTTTGTCTGGTGAAACCTTTTACATATGATAGATATTAAATTTTATTTTTCAAAATACATCCATGCTTTTTACAAACCTGAATTCATTTTTAATTACTGTTTGTTTAATTGTACAAATGCTATATCGTACACTTGTTTGTAGCATGTTGATAAAAAGGACTAAATAAGGTAGGACAATCATAAACATCAAAAAAACCTTAAAAACCCTAGTTGATTATTTTTAGTAGTCGTTTGTGCTTCTATAACGCTGTATCCAGTTTATGATCCTTATTTTTTGTTATTGTTAGAATCCCAGCTCTAACCAGAAAAAGTTTCTATTTTACAAAAATGAAATTATCGAGATATTTTAGGTTTCAGAATTAAAAATATACTAACTTTAAAGAAAAAAAAAATTTGAAAGAAACAAAAGCCTTGACTCTCAGTTTTGTTATTTTGAGTTATAAGGACCGGTAAATTTGTGATGGCTCAGAAAAAGCAATGGAATGTAAGACAGAACTTGTGGAACCGTGATTGTTTTTAAGGTAACTTGGCCACTCATCATAAATATAAGGCAATATTGTAAACAATAATGGCTGACTGCCCCATCCACAATCCACCAGAAATATTAGTTTTAAGTTTGGTGGATTAAATGGCTGCCGATGGCACCAAATATAAGACAGGTGCAGTATCCACCACACTTTAACCCGTTAAATATAAGTCAATTTTGATGCCAGCGTTGACATCACTGGTGGAATGTTAGACACACGGATTCAATTAGATTGCCATAGAATGGTGGGATGTTGATCAAAAATTTAATATTCTGTTTTAAATAATTATTATTTTGATTATTTTTCACAATTTTTATGCTTCATTTGTTGTTGCCAAATATCTTTATGGTAATATTTTGCATGAAAAAATTATTTTCCTCCTTTAATAGTTGTGGAACACTTAATTAAAATGACGACCCAATATTATTACAAAAATACAATTACATAGGGGTGTCCCTATTCAATAGCTTTATTATTAGTAACAAATTTTTTTAAAGTTTTAATTGAAACTGGTTCGTAGTAATTTACTTAACCTAACATTATTTTTAATTATACACAGTATTTTGTTTTTGCGCACCTATACGTAACTTAGTTTCTTTAACCCTTTACTGCGCAAATTTTTTGTTTTTGGTAAAAAAATTATATATTATGAAATTTTGTGTGTAGAATTTGAAAAAAATAATTAAAAAAATTAATTGTTGCTAATTTGTTAATTATTGCTAATTATTACAGTGATGCACATATGCATCATTTTGTGTTTTGGATATTATAAACTATGGAACTCAAAATTCAAAATGATGCACATGTGCAACTTAAAATATGAAATGATGCACATTTTAAAAATTTGAATATCACTAGAACTATTTTTTAACACAGTTTAATAAAATAAAGGTAAAACAAACTATTTCATCTACAGAGCAATAGGTATATGTGTAGCACATATGCATCATTGTATTTTATATATACTTAAAATATATACCGAATTTACAAAATGATGCACATTTGCAACACAACAAAATATTGCTATAATTATTTCATTACAGCTCCGTTATAATTGACAAAATTGAAAATAAACCATTAAAGGTGTACATTACCTGATAGTATTTTTTTCCGGTCAGAAATACACAGATTTAAAATAAATTTTTGAATGTAAAAGTTGTCAAATAACAAAAACTATACACGTGCGATTTCGCTAGCAACTTACAGTTGCAGAACAATTTGTACAGCCATCGACTGTATAGTAACTAACTAAACACCAATCAGAATATGTTGCAAATATGCTACAAGGTGTTTTCAACGATTTAACGCATTTAATGAATTTTATTTGTATATTTTGTTTGCTGTTGCATATGTGCATCAAAATGCAGTAAAGGGTTAAATGGAACACGTATATTTCAATTTTTTTTATATCAAATTTAATTCTCCTTTAAAAATGTATAAGGCCTTTTGCACCTAAGATTAATCATCTTGAGTTTTTTTTTTTAAATATTGACATGAACAAGACTTTAAAAAAATATTACTACTAATATTTTACAACTAAGCAATGTCAGAACGACTTCCTTTGTAACTATTTGACAATCGTGTCATAGTCGTTGCTGACTAGTTAAAGTTTTAAAATAATACACAATTCTTTTACTATTTATTTAACATTCTATCTAATTTTGTTCATTAAAACTTAAACAATGAAGTATCAAACATAAATTGCAAATGTTAATTCTGTTTATCTGCATGTATAGTACTTTTATAAAGCAAAACATATTAGTGGTCAACTTCATTGATCATCTGCACATATTTTTTTTTAAATAAGTGGATAAGTTGCAATATTGTTAATTTTAAATGATATAATTAAAGTGAGGATAAGTAGCCATATTTCAATATTAAATAAATTGTCTGTTATATCACAAGTTTTCTATAAAATTCAAAACTGGTCGACTTCATTTTAGTCATTTGTAATATACTTTCTTTTTTGAGAGGTAATCAATATTATAGACTGCATTAAAACTTTCAGTACATATTTTTTTAAACAATAAAAAATAATTTTATGTACATACTTGTTGAAATATTTACAAATACTTCAATTTCGTATTTTTTATTAAAGGTATTCTAAAATTTGTTTTGTCTAAGTTTATTAACATTAAGATTTTTTTATTAATTCCATTAAATGTCCGAACTTAAATTACATCTCATAAAATTGCTTTTTATTAATTGCCCCAAATATATTTTCTGGTGAGAGCTGCTGTAGTATTTAATTTCATAATTGCTTCCATGTATTTAATGTTTTTTTGTTTTATTATAGGAAGAACACCCCAGACCTTGGTGAAAAAGAATCAAACTTGAGGCACAGACAGTGAAATCATTTGTTTATTAAGACGTATATTAATTATATAAATAAGAAAATAGGTTATGTTCATCATTTGTAGTAAAAGACTCTGATTCACCATCATAATGTAATGTCCGAGACCGGCGCTTGTACAAAGTTATGCTAGGATTATTATTGTTGCCTTCCTGCTCGGACATGCCTCGTCTGTTGTGATGTTCTTTTTTTAACGAATGTGGTTATAGCTCATTTTTGATCCAAACCTACATAATAAGCAGTTTTTCCCTATTTGCATTTACTTTTTTATAGTCTGTACTTAAAAGTGTATGTCGTTTTACTTAAACATGTTTTGTACTTAGTCGAAAACATCCCTTAATAACCGTCTACGTTATAAAATAGGACTGATCGATAGCAAGGCTGTCACCTTTGTACATAAGTAAAAAAAAAATATATAATATACACTCCTGTTTATATATGTATTGTTATAAATTGTGTTTTAATACATATGGACTGTTGTTTAATTTTGTTTTGTGATAATTGATTTATAAGGTAAAGTGCTTCAAAAATCCAAAGACAGTCTTATTCCCATCATTTTTCTAATTAATCCTTGCACTTAGACTATGCCAGTTTAAATGTGTTTTAAACTTCGCATCTACAATAGATTTCATGCCTTAGCTAGCTTGAAATCCACTGCTCAGTAACATAAATTGTATGTGATTGCATTTAGTAAAAAGCAGAAGCATAATTTAAACAAGTTACATTTAAATGGATGTGGCCAGTTGGTTGAGGACTACTCTAATAAATTGTTACATTGTAAAAATAAAATTTTATTCATTGGATTAGTGTCATTTTCTCTTAAACTTTGATTATTCATTAGTATCATCATAATTAGATTATTTTCGATTGGCAGAAGTATTCAACGAAATATCTGTTCATATTTGTGTCCCATTATTTGTTTCTTGTTAACTGTTTTCAATCATATATTGTACAATCATTCATTGATAAACAGACAAAATATTCATTCATATGTCTATAGAAAGCCCACTAAAATAACGTTTGGTGCAATGATCAGATTTTGATTTACTTAACTCGCAAAAAATAAAGTATTAGAGGCCAGAAGACTTCATCATATTTATTCGATATTGAAAATTCTGTCCCTGTTCATACTTTAGTTCCGTGTTCCTTGTAGCACCCCAAAATCTGATTATTGGTAATAATGTTAAAGCGTTTAAAAGCATGCATCATGTAAAAATTTTCATAACCATAACAGCTTTGTTTTGCTGTTATAAAACACTCCATGCTTCTTTGCTAAGAAGTGAAGGGGCCATACTCCTGTAACAACGTAAATGAAGTGATTTTCTTGCACACTGCCGCTTTATATAATAAAGTATTACATAACCCTTAATAATATTGTTAGTGGGAAATCTTTTTTAATGTGGAATTTATTAAATCTTTTCAAAGTATATTTAAAACATAATTTGCTGTACTAGTTGTGTCTGTGAATTTTGAACACCTAGTTGCAACACCACCACAAAATGTATATTTAAAATATGTGTAAGTGCAATTCATTTGTTAATAAGAAAATAAGTTAAAGCAGTGATGCATAAACTTATTTTAAATCATGGAATAGAATGACCACATTTAAAAGAACAAGTGTACCACAGTACTACAATCACATCAATCAAAAGTAAATGTAATAGTTTGAGAGAATTTTAACTGTACAGCTCAAAACAATTGAAGGATATTTTAGATGTTTATTGCAAACTGTTAGATATCCCTCAATTGTTTTGAGCAGTATGCTTGTAAGGGACATCTGTCAGTGTATACAGTTTATGCATCACTGAATTTAAACATGTTATTACAGCAATGTTTATAGATGTTGGGCTAATTAATTGTTTATAGAATTGTTAAAGCAAAAATTAAATCTTTTTGAATATTAATTAACTCAGGTTCGTTTGCAACTTTTATAATTAACAACATTCAATATTTTGACTTACATTTTGCATTAAGGCTTAAACTCTTTCTTGTTCTTTTAAACTAGAGATTTATTGTCGAAATGTGGTTGTTAATTAAAAAAATTGTGTAATATATTCTTTAAACAGGAAAGTATTGTAATGTTAGTGCTCTTAAACCAATGTCCATCTCATATCAAGTGGTGAAGCATCACACGTTAAATAAACGAGCTGAAATATTACTTATGCCAATCGGAAAAATAAAAACAGCATTGTAGCTTATCGGCGAGTTGTTTTGCAACCTGCTGTTTACTAGATGTGAAATATCTATAGCTATTACAGCCACTTAATCATCTGTAGTTCACTTTCTATTAAATCTTATTGATAAACTAACTATATACTATTAGAATTTTAAAATACATTGACTAAAAAGCGACATATTTCATTTATTTTTTATGTAAAACTATTGGTAATACGGCCATTAAAAAATGTCGGATTTTAGTCAAACATATTAAATTATTGATGCTAAAAGTGTCGATTTTATTAAAGTGGGAATCAAATTTAGAAATACAAAAAAAATCATTGAACTAAGCGATTGCCCCCAGATCAATTAAACTCAACTTCTAACCAGATTTAAGCGTTGGCTACATTGTTTACTGGTTTGTTCATATAAATTGTCTACGATTGTTTTTAAATAAGCTTGTAAAACGTTTAAATCTGGCGTTTAAATTACGTATCGAGTAATGGATCTGCGGGATAAATAAAATAACGCATAATTTGCTTATTAACATTCCTTTCAGATAAAACTAACATGCTTAACAATAGTTTTTTTTTACCCACACTTATTAACTATCTAGGTCTTGTGGTTTAGTTTTGATTTCCACCTTAACTTTTACTAGTTACTTATTTTCTTGGAGTAGATTGTAAGATTATTGGTGCTTGCACAAAATCGTCTATTGTTGACAGTTACACTGTATTGGAAGTTAACGCCGTTAATAAAAACCACCGATTAAAAATCAGTTTATTTAGAACAAGATTATCGTGGATCGTGTTACCGATCTGCCAGTGTATAATATTAGATCTCAGATTTCAGTTGACTACCATGTTTTCAATAAACCTTTAACATGTTTGTATAGCGTTTTTTTTTTTTTACTAATTTGTACTTATTGAAGTGTTTTTAAGAAATTAAAACTGTTCTAATTGTATTAAACAACAGTATTTATTTATTACACAAATTATTTATCACATATACAAGGTTAACATATGCTAAGTAAGTATAATAATACAGTTTTAAAAACAAGTTACATAAATGGAACAATTTCTAACACATTTTAATCACAAAGTCATTGCTTATTTAAAACCGCTATTTAGATGTGGAAAAGAATTTCATGTTATTTAAGATACCATGGCCAACCAAAGCTTTTATTTTCAGTTTTTTCTTAGAGTACCGGGTGGACCAAATTCGAATGGTTTACGGGGTATCTCGGTTACCGCAATAGATAGCGAAAATCTGATTTCAGTCTCTTGAGCTATTTTTTTGAGAATATAACACCTATGCAATCAGATTTTTTCTATCGGATTCCATTTTGGCACTACAGATGAAAATTGAAATTTCATCATTTATGAAATTTTGCTATAACTTCTCCATTTATTAAATTAGAACAAAATATTATTGAGGTTTTTTATACAGATTTTTATGCTTAATTGAAAAACAAAAGCACATTTTTTTTAGTCATCTTGACTTTCGAGATACGGATTAAACTTACATTTTTTTAAATAGAAACCTTAGTTGGCCATGATTTTATGTGAAAGAGTGTTTTTTTAGCTTTTCAAAAATATATAGTTTTTTATATTTGTTGCAAAAAATAACCGAGATATGGCCAATTTTGTAAAAATTTGATCATCAAAGTTTGCCATGATCTCGTACACAAGTGATGTTTGTAATTATTAAACAACTAAGCGTCATTTCGAAATACATTTGTCAACTTTAAAGCAAATCCGTGTATTCTTTTGTACGTCATAACTGTTTATTGTGATATTGTGAACATGGCTAAATTTGAAAAGTTTAATATGTTAGAATATTACTTTGTAAGTGATAAAAACGTAGCAGTTGCTGCAGAATTTACTTGGCAATGACGTTTAGTTGTTTAATAATTGCAAACATCATTTATTTACGAAATCATAGCAAACTTTGATGATCGAATTTTTACAAAATTGGCCATGTATTTTTAAAAAGCCAAAAAAATACTCTTTCACATAAAGTCATGGCCGACTAGGGTTTCCATTTAAAAATATAAAAGTTTACTCGAAAGTCAAGGTGGCTGAAAAAAATTACTTGTGTTTTTCAATTAAGCATAAAAACCTGTATAAAAAACCTATATAACATTTTGTTCTAATTTAATAAATGGAGAAGTTATAGCAAACTTTCAAAAATGATGAAATTTCATTTTTCATCTGTAGTGCCAAAATGGAATACGTTTGAAAAAATCTGATTGCATAGGCGTTATTTTCTCAAAAAAATAGCCCAAGAGACCGATATCAGATTTTCGCTATCTATTGTGGTAACCGAGATACCCTGTAAAACATTCGAATTTGGTCCACCCTAGGGTGAACCTAATTCAAATGTATGAGATAACTCGGTTACTATAATAGTTAGCAAAAATCTGATATCGGTCTCTTGATAAATTTCATTTTTCGTCTAGTGCCAAAATAAAAAATGATAAAAAAAAATCTGATAACACTGGCGTGTTTATCTTGAAAAAATAATCTACGAGACCGGTATTGAATTTTCGTTAGCTACCATTGTAACCGAGTTACTCCTTAAAACATTCGAATTTGGTACACCCTGTACTAAGAGATTTGAAATTCTTATCTAGCAAAATAAATTATTGTTCTTGAATAAATATTATTGACATTTAAAAAAAATTTATTTAAACATTGGTTAAGTTTTGACCTTTTAAATTATTTAATGTTGAAATAGCACTATTTTTTCATATGACCATATAACTTTTCTGTATGTCAATAGCGAAATCAAATAAGAGTTAACTAAAACTCGGTATAATCCGCTCGTTTTAGATTATTGATTTATTAAAATTTTTATACGGTGAGTCGATTAGCAACAACTACAACTTATTTGCTTGTCCTAAATCCTGCTACCTAGAACGATAGGATTATACGAATATTAATATTTTATTTCTAAACTACTTAAAACACAGCTGTGGTTGTTTTCTTTGCACATATTTTAATACTTTTGAAACATAAAAAGTTAACCCATATTTCTCATCTAGTACATCCACAAATTATAATTTGTACATAACTATACGAAGCTTCAAAAATTTATTGATATTTGGAATTTTAAAAGTAAACATTTTATTTAATTTCAGATGGATGTATTCAGAGCTGACGACAGGGGAGTTCAGGGCGTGCACCGCACATGGCCCCGTGCTGGTGATGTTTTTTACGATAAATTAGAAATTGAATTTGAAACAACATTTATCTTAATCAGTAAATTTTTCCGGCCAGAATGTATTTTTGCACACAGCCCTGCAAACCCTTTGACCGTCTCTGGATGTATTTTAAAATAAACAATATGGGTTGCTAACGTAATACATAACTATTATACATTTAAAATTGTTTCAAGATAAACTTTTTTTTTTTTTAATTTTAATACTTATATTTTTTAACGAAAATAATTTATGGAAACTAAATAAGTTTTCATACATACGAGAAAACCTGACTTGTTAGTAAATGTACTAATTATCAATGACTGACCTCAATATAAAGATTGCAAGCATATTATTGTGTTAGTCGACTGTTAAAAAATCATCAATTAACAAGTTCCAGCTAAACAATACCCAAAAACTTTATTCTAAAGGCCTTTATGATCCTACCAAAAAATGTAAGGTAGTGTATAAAAACTTTGAAAGCAAATATTTCTTGTCATTAAAAAATTGCACTAGTATAGTTTTGTCGAAATCAGATTGTAAATTTTCTCATCTTTCCAATCAAACAAACATGTGGGACAGCCTGTTTAATGTATTCAACTTTCAAATGAATAATAAATACAGTTGCCATACTTCTAGTTTTCCAGGATTATCCCAATTTGGGGCTTCAAATCCCTGTCTCTAAGAGGTTTCGGTCTTGTTGAATTTCCCGGTTTATCAAAACTAGCAAAACAATGCCAGGAAACTGAGCTCAATACGTAATGGATTGCATAAGCTCAGTGATGATTACGAAGGGCAAGGTGCAATCATGCCCTAAAGCAGGGGTTGGCAACCTTTTTGTCAATAAGGGTGCAATATAAATTCAAAAGTTATTGGGGTGGGGGGGGGTGCCCGAAAAAAACTTTAAAATATTAAAGGTTTTATTTCCGGTAGTGGCCTTATGGACGTAATACATAAGGTTCAAATTCGCACATTTCGGTTGGTTAGCAATGCCTATGAGCGTACCATGGAACTGATTTCCTAACACCGTATGTGTGTAATACATATAGTGAGGGCGCGTAAAAATCTCACCGAGGGCGCCGCGTTGCCGACCCCTGCTCTAAAGGATTTTTATTTTGATTGAAAATGCCTTTACAATTGTTTTTTTAATCTTCTCGGTTCTTTGTTCGGGCTGAGGGGGCATATCCCCCCTCTTGTCCCACTTCAGATATTGACAAATCTGGCTACCCTAATACTCGACTTTCAAGGGGGGCTTAAAAATCAAGTCTTGGAGGATAGTCGAGAGGTTCTGTTAAATGTGCAATTAGAGTGGAGGATTAAGACAGGGTCATACTGGTTAATACGATAATGATGTTATTAGAAGTTTTACAGTTTGTGTGCACCTAATTCAACAAACTCTTTCTATAGTTGAGCACCTGAGAATCGAGTTACAAATGTATCAAGAATTAAGGTTTCACCTCTATTAAAACATGTTTAAGTTTTTAATAAAAATACACATCAAATTCTTTAAACCGTAGTAGGTACCGTAGAATGGGGCTACTTGGAACAGTTTCAACATTTAAAAGCGTGTACCACGTTCATTTTTAAATTAATTTTTTTTTTTATGTAATTGGGTAAGGTGTCAATGAACAATATTTTATATACAGGGTGTCACACAAAAAACTCCGCAAGCTGTAACTCCGTTGTTTGTGGTCCGATTTTGATGAACAAAATTGTAAATGAAATGGCTCCTGAAATACTTTAAACTGAATTGGATTTTAATGATTTCAAGTTCAACTTAAATGTCAAACGATAGTCAATTTTTTTTTTCCAAATAGCACCATCTATTTTTTGTTTACTAAATCTGGTAGACATTTTTTTTCTGAATTCAATGTTGTAATAATGAGTTAATTTTTTTAGTGCTAAACTAATTAGAAATAAAAAATAAAAGTTTAACTAAAATAGGTTAGGTTTCACAAAATTTTCAAGCGTGCCGTGGAAAACAAAAAAATCTTAATCTTCAATTGTCATTTAAATACCACACTGACGTTTAAATGACATTTGTTGATTAAGATTTTTTTGTTTTCCACAGCACGCTTGAAAATTTTGTGAAACCTAACCTATTTTGGTTAAACTTTTATTTATTATTTCTTATTTTTGCACTAAAATTAACTATTGATTACATCATTGAATTTAGAAAAAAATGTTTACCAGATTTAGTAAAAAAAAATAGATGGTGCTATTTGGAAAAAAAAAGTTTACTATCGTTTGAGATTTAAGTTGAACTTGAAAAAAATTGAAATCCAATTCAGTTTACCGTATTTGAGGAGCCATTTCATTTACTTTTTTGTTCACCAAAATCGGACCACAAACAACGGAGTTACAGCTTGCGGCCTTTTTTGTGTGACACCCTGTATACAGAATTATTTTGTAGCCATAATAAATTTGCTGTTTTATTTTGATTGCACATACTACTTTACCTTGCTGACTCTTTATGAAAATTTTAATAATCATGTAAAACAAAAAATGCATCAGCACTGTAAAGAATTTTTTGCAAGTAGAACAAAGAAAATATTCTATTAGACATTCAATATATTGGATTTCTATCATCTTTGGTACATCCATTACTTTTAAGAGAATAAATCATGGAAGATTTAAGCCCAGACCTGCAAAATAGGAACAAACACCATAAAACATGTTAACTTACAAAAAGATTTTTAAAAACACTGCTCACCCTAAGAGTACAGTCCCATGATCCAGTAGAGAGGGCAGTACCATCGGGAGAGACTTGCAAGCATGACACCCTGTTTTCATGTCCATATAATAAACAAACTCGCACACATTTTAGTGTATCCCATACATTAACAGTGTAGTCATTATAGCCAGCAAACAAAAGTCGTCCTACATTAAAATATAATCAAATAATGAAAAAATTGTTATAGTAAAAAAGTATACCTGAAACTGAGAAATCTACTGCATTTACACCAAATATTATGCTCTCTTTGCTGTAAGTTGCCACTTCTCTATCTGCTCTCAGATCAAACAAACGACACTAGAAAAAAAAAAATAGAAAATAAAATAATTCATCACAGTTCAACTGTCAACGTTAGGTTTGTTCCAACAAGCCATTTAAAACCAATCCATAAATCAATGCATGAACTGGTTTATTCGCATGCGTGAACTATGTACTAATAATTGTATTGGCCAGTATTAGCCGTTGTTGGAACGCTTTTACGACTGGCCTAACTGTAAATGACATTTGCATCTATTGGGTTCATAGAAATGAGCGCATCGCAAGGGTAAACACCTTAAAAATCCAGCACTAAATGGGATTGGGAGAGCGATGCACAGCTACCAGAGCTCACGTTAGTTATGAACAGCACATGCTTCTAAAAATCCCGGCAACAATTTGTCCCCTAGTTCATGTATTATTTTTAGAGTTAATGGAACGGATTACTGACCGTCCGGTGAATTGTCAGAGACTGTGATGGAACGCGATATTGATACTGTGCACACTTGTGACCGTTTACTGGATTGTCTAAGTAGCTGATGGAATAAACCTGTTATTTGTTTTATTTATATGCACAAATAATGATATACACCCAGTGCAGGATTTACGTATAAGCTACACAAGCTATAGCTTAGGGCCCCCACTTTCTTGGGGGCTCCCAAAAAAAATTGTCCGAGTGAGCAATTGTCATATACAGGGTGTCACACAAAAAACGCCGCAAGCTGTAACTTCGTTGTTTTTGGTCTGATTTTGATGAACAAAAAACTAAATGAAATGCCTCCCCAAATACTATAAACTGAATTGGATTTCAATTTTTTTCAAGTTCAACTTAAATGTCAAACGATAGTAATTTTTTTTTTTCCAAATAGCACCATCTATTTATTTTTACTAAATCTGGTAGACATTTTTTTTCTGAATTGAATGATGTAATCATAAGTTAATTTTAGTGCTAAACTAATAAGAAATAAAAAATAAAAGTTTAACAGAAATAGGTTAGGTTTCACAAAATTTTCAAACGTGCCGTGGAAAACAAAAAAATGTTAATCAACAAATGTCATTTAAATACCACACTGACATTTAAATGACATTTGTTAATTAAGATTTATCTGTTTTCCACGGTACGCTTGAAAATTTTGTGAAACCTAACCTATTTCTGTTAAACTTTTATTACTTGTTTCTCATTAGTTTAGCACTAAAATTAACTTATGATTACATCATTGAATTCAGAAAAAAAATGTCTACCAGATTTAGTAAAAAAAACAGATGGTGTCATTTGGAAAAAAAAATTTACTATCGTTTGACATTTAAGTTGAACTTGAAAAAAATTGAAATCCAATTCAGTTTATAGTATTTGAGGAGCCATTTCATTTACTTTTTGTTCATCAAAATCGGACCACAAACAACGAAGTTACAGCTTGCGGCGTTTTTTGTGACACATGAACTTGTTCAATATTTATTTTTTATTTTATACAATTTTATCCGTTAAATATTGAACTTCAAGGTGGAAAAAAAGTATAAATGATTTGTTCCATTAATACAAGTATTTAAAGGTAAATTAACTCTTTGTATATCACACTTAGATAAATTCTGTGGCTGTTTTCCCATAATGTTAAAAATATTTCCGACTAAACAATTTTATTACATTCGAAATTATTATTAACCTAAGAGTCACAGCTAACATTTCCACTGGAGGTATGGCAAGTCTCATGCATGTATCTTGAGAGATAATGTTAGCACTTATTCTAGCTAGCAGCTCGTGAAATGATGTAACGCTCATTCGGAAGTAATTATAAAATTTGTCCTGATTTTCTCTCAAATCGCCAAAAGATCTTACAAACTCTCCCCTTGCAAGTCTTTGATCGGTGAATGGATGCACCCAATAACGCCTTTTATTTTGAAACAAAATGTTTGTATACAAGGTATGCAAATGTTACCCGTTTTCTACGATACGCTTCCATTTCGGATGCGAAAAGCACACTGTAACTCTGGGCTCTTCCCCAAAACAGAAGAGATGCCGGAATGAATCACAATTGCGGTTAGAAAACGCACGTGTGCATCAAAGCAACTTCGGCAACGCGCGTCCAACACGCTGCAGAAAAACGCACGTGTGCATCGAGCCTAAGGGGTTAAATAAAGTTTGGTTGAGTTTTTCTTTTTTTTTAATGAAAACAAACGCATTAAGTTTATTCTCATTATTTCATTATTTGATATAAAAGAACTTTAACTGACCTTTATCCTAAACCTCTATTACTAATGTGATCAGAATTATATTAGGTATGTGTGAATGTAGCAATAAAATGCATGGAATTCTTTACTCACTGTAGCATCATCACTGCCAGTTGCTACTGCATCTCCACTAGGATGAAATTTAACACTGTTAACATCAGATTCGTGACCTTCAAACGACTGCACACACTGACCTGTACGCATGTCCCAAATATAAACCATTTTGTCACAACTCTGCAATAAATTTACGAATGACAAATTTTACAATTATCTTTAAATTCAAAACATTTTTGCAAAAAAAATAAACTCGATTTAAAATTAAATTAAATTTCCTAATCACACTTACCCCAGAAACAAAAGTATTGCCTATTTCAGACGGAGCTAAATCTATGGACATGACATCTGCAGAATGACCGTGAAAACTTTGAAGCAGCTGACCTGATTCAACATCCCAAAGGGCACAAGTAGAATCACCACTTCCAGTTAAGATCTAATTATAAAAAAAGAATTAAACACAATTTAAATTACATGTAACAAACTAAACATTACCTGTTGATCAGAATTAGGAAACGTGCAACAACTGGTATAGCTCGTGTGAGTTCCCACTGTTTTTTTCTTTGAACTGACATCTTCATCCAAACTTAATGGATATACAGTGACTTTATTGTCTAAACCTCTAAAATAGTTAATTTTTGATAAGCGATATGGCCTAAGGTAGCAAGTTCAACTATTAGTAAATCAAAACCCAAATGTTTGGTTAGTCAAAAACAAAAAAATAGATAAAAAGTGTTTACAGCCTTTAAGACATTTTGCACCTACTAAAAGAGGTCGCAAAGGCGGACTTCGATAAAAAATTAAATGAAATTTTTACCCGCAAGCCACCAAATTTCCGGAAGGAGCGTAAGCACATGCCATAACCCATGTAGTAGGCATTGTTACTGCATGTTCTTTGTTAGTTGTAAAAGCATCCCATATTATCATTTTACCATCCTATGATAAATTCCAAATATATTAAAAAACATTCACATACAGTCTCATAAATGTCGTAACCGCGCAAATTAATGTAAATTAATAATAAATATAAATGGATTTAACATACTTCAGCTTCAAAGTGAAATTGTTAAAAGTAAAACGTTATACATTATTTTCATTTTCAAAACTATTTTAGGACCACATTTAGCTCAATTCCAAGCGACAATACAATTTAGTCAATGTAAAACATGTTTATTTTAAAATTTTGCTTACGAGTGAAATATAATACCATTAAATATCTAGATATGCACTGGGACAATATAGTAAAAACACACTTTATATACAATTTTTCATTTTACCTGTGACGATGATACTATGTGTCTTTTATCTGGTGACCAATCTGAACATAAAACTTTAGCCTGATGTCCCTTAAGTGTACGTCTCGGTTTAATGTTCATATAATTTATTATTTCCAAACGTTCTGCCACCGCAGCCACTGCAAAACAAAATAACACGAATGATTAAGAAGCATAACAAGTTTTTTTTTGTTTTACTAGCATTTTATCCATTGTTAACTAGTATTCAGATTATATAGAAAAATGACCCTACTAATTAATTGAAAATATTTGATACATTATTTCTTACATGTAACATCATTTAATTTTTGTCTCTCATCTTCGAGTTTCACTTTCAACTGTTCTGCTTCTTTCGTTAATGATTCTATAGTTTCCATCGAACTTACTTTTACACCACCGTCTCCTGACATCTAGAATTACGAGTATTTAATTTAAACTTTCTTTTAATTTTTCAATTTATTAATAATTTGAAATAGATACCTTTAAAAATTAAATCGATAACGTACAGTATATTCAGTATTCTGGTTACTTTCATCAGAATATTGGTACCTATTAACCAACAGTGGTCGTTAAATATTTCAAGCAAGTTTCAATAGAGTGTACAATATTTAATAATTTAACGAATAAAAATTTTGTTTACGCGATTTTTGACTATAAGTTTGATTGCAAGTTTCATTAATAAAAATATTATTGTAAAACATACAAAATTTATTGCAATAAGAATATAGTTATTTTAATTTCTTTATGTTACAATTTTGTAAAGTTATGGAGTGTTCACAATTACCTAGTGCATAAAAGTACTGACACAGCTGTAACCAATAATAATGCAGTATGTTTTCGTCAACAGAGACGCAATTGGCTCATTTGAAATCGTATCTGTACCTTAGTGAGGATGTTATGGTTTTGATTGGTTTGAGTTAAAGTGCATGAAACAGACAGTCACATACATCTGTACGTATAAAATAATTATGTGAACAATCATTTCAATTCTCTGAAACGTCACGTATAGGAAAAGCTAAATAATCACAAAATGTCATCTTCATGATATCCACTTGCATAGAAGTTTCGAAGTTTATGCGATTGTATGTGTAGATTAGCATTTAACGATAAAATGGAAGGTCCAATTTAGTTATACAGTTAAACCTTAACATTTCTGGCATCACACCGACAAGAATTTATACTTGTGTAGTTGTACCATAATTATAATTATTCCTACATGTAAGTAATTTAATACTTTTAATCTAAATGTTTAGGAATTGTCTAAACCTTTGATGAAATTTCAGCTTGTTTATTATTGAAGATACAGAGTACATGATAGTGATATACGTAAAATTATTCAGCCACAAGCGGTTCATCAACTACTATGACTAGAGACAGGTAAATAATTTTGAATTTAAAATTATACCTGACGTATTTATACAATCAACCGTATTCAAGGAATACAATTATAGTTACATTTTTAGAAAATATTGTATAATTGTCGGAGTATCTATTGCCACCCAGTTTTTAGTTTATTAAAGATTTTGTTTTAAGAATATTGCTATGAAGGCTAACTTCTGTTTGTATGAATTTATCGCATATATATGTAATCGATATTTATTGGTGGCTATTCCATTAAAAATACTCTAGAAAAATTGAGTTGTGATGTAGTATATAATTTACAAAATATATTTTATTTAAGATCACTTAGTCATCTATCGCCATTGGAAGAAATATATTCTCCAAATAAAAAATTTAAATTAGACCAAGGAAAAACAAACATGGAGAACGGTGAAGCAGCTAAGCCAAATAACCGATTAAAAAATTACAATAAAGCCTTAATAAGAGCAAAAAATTTCATTAATAGTTGGTGTATAAGCATGCTCGAAGATACACAAAAGATTGAAACAGAACCATCTCTAGACATTGATGGTCTTAATAAAATTAGTCTAGAGTTGGTAGAAAACCTAGAAAAATTTCTAACAAAAGGAACATCTTATTTTGAAGATTTTAAAGTGGATGTTGATAAATGTAACAGAAAACTGGGAAAAACCAACATTTTTCAAAATACCACTGTGAAAACCGAAATTAAACATGAAACTACAGAAAGTGCAACCCAAGCAATATTAAATAACTGCAAACAGGAAGTTGATGAAAATGAAAATCAAGAACAAACTGGCGAAACTATTGTACACAATGACATTGATAAAAGTTCACCTGATGTAGCTACAGAAAATGAAATTACAAAAAGTTTGTCTAATAATTGTTCAGAAAGTCCACAAGTTGGTAAAAATAAAAACCGGTTACGTTTGAAAAGAGAAGGTAATACAGAAGATACATTATCAGAAGGCATGACTAGTGAATCTTCTAGTTTAGAATTAGAAGATATTTTAAATCTTATTAGGGAAAGTCCAAAAAAGAAGAAAGAACTTGAAGGTAAATTTTAAATTTTTTTATGATGTTTGTTTTATTAATAAACATTTAGTTATGAAATTGATCTATTAAATATTGTAATTTTAAAAGTTTATGTGCTGGTAATTTAAATAAAACCCTAAAAATCGTTCATACTAGCTTTTACAAATCAAATTTTCGTAGCTAGATATATCGGCAGTTTTGCAAACATTCTAGAAGTAGTAATTGTGCCGTATGAAATTTTTTTTTACTATATTATCTAAATCCTTTGTGCCAAATCAATTAATTTTTATGAATAAAAATTATGTATGTAGTATACAGGGTGGTGCTTTTTTCGATGCTCACCATTGCTATCTTGGAAACGGTAAGAGATAATAATTCCAAATCATACACAAATGACATACTCTGATCAATCATCTTTTCATTTTCTTATAATTCCTTAAAAAATAACTATTTATTGCTTAAAAATTGAATAATAACTCAAAATTATTTTCTTTCGTCTTGTTTTAATTAAAAATGTACTACTAAAAATAATACTTCATGTACATTTATTACTAATTGTATACAAAACAATCTACTTGTGAAATACACCGCGCGTATCGTGTTATGGCCAGGTATTTGTCGACGTAAGATCGAATCCCGTCCAAGTAATTTTTTTTTTTTTTTTTTTGTTAATATATGCTTGTACTTAAAGTTTGGTGTTAGATCTGCAAGGTCCTAAATAGTAACTGTGCAAAATTTGGTCCCGATCGGTCCACGGACCTAGGATTGTATAGCGAACACACAAACAAATAAACAAACAAGCTCTTTTATACAGGGTTCTCGTTTTTCGCGGGCCACTATGGGGATCTCGTAAACGGTAGCATGCGAAAATAGAACAACCGAGGCATCTCTCCCAGTGGAGCATATCTCCCGGAATTACCTTACTAGTTTTATGCGGTTTACTTACGTGCTTCCAAGGAAAAAGGGACAAAGACAATTATTTATCATGCCGATTAGGATTTGTTTTAAATAAAATATTTGTTTTTGCCATTTTTAACAATTGTTTCAAAAAAAGTGCCAACTGTTATACATTGCCGAATTCAAAATAAATTGCTCTACAAATTGGCGTTAAAATCAGATATAGCATCCATAAGAAAAAATTGACCTGATGATGGTTTTTAAAAAACGAAACGTCGCACGGAAAATATTATTGGGGAATTTGATTCCTTGCAAAAAGTGGCCATGAAAATGTTTTTACAAAAATGAAATTTGACATCAAATGAAAAAGTTACGAGCAAAAAACAAAAATCCACTTTTTTACTTTTTTCCCTATATCTCAAAAACTAAAAGAGCTAGATAAGTTCTGTTTGCGTCAAATTATTAAGCACCCGAATATACAACTTTGCCCCAATTTAACCGAAGTCGTAACTCTTACCGTTTACGAGATCCCAATAGTGGCCCGCGAAAAACGAGAACCCTGTATATAAAAGATTTATACGAATTTTCAAATTTCAACAAGTTTTTTGAAAGAAAAAAGAATGTTGGTTATCAATCTGAAAAGCTAATTTTTTTGTCTGTCTGATGGTGCAAAAATCCAATATGGCGGCCATAAGAAATAAAAAAGTTGACTATCGCAACTTGAAATCTAGAAGGCTTAGAAAATCTCTGTTGACGTCATCAAACTCAGGACGATCAAAAACATACAGTTACCAAGTTTAAATGAAATAGCGTCAATGGTAGGGAAGATAATAATATTTTTCTAAAATCACATTTTTCAGTTTTTTTGTAATAAATCAAAAACGAATCAAAATATCCAGGATTTCTTTTCAGATTCTTAATCGCCATAAAAATGTGCACCTTTTCTCTAATTTAACCGACCTTGTGTCTCTTACCGTTTCCAAGATAGCAATGGTGAGCATCGAAAAAAGCATGGTATTAGAAAAAAAAACAGAAAAGTTAAAAAATTTCGTCTTAAAATAAAAATTAATTTTTTTTGACATTTTTTAGCATTCTGTAATATATTGTACACATTCATAATTTTTTAATTGAAAATTTAAAGTCATGCGGTAAGGGGTTAAATTTTTACAAAAAATAATGAAATCGTTGATTGGGCCAAACAAATGTTTTTTTTTCTTATACAGGGTGACAGTACATGTGTTATATACAGGGATTCGTAGTCGGGAGTTGAGAAGTCGGGTGTCGGAAAAACTTCCGACTCCTGTCTCTTTCTTATTAAGTTTTCTTTTCGAGGATGAAAACAATGAAAAATTTAAACAAAAACAAAATAACGGTTTCAATAGATTTTTTTAAAAACGGAAACGGGAATGATTAAAGTAACACAAACTAGTTTTGTATGTGTACGTCCAATTTTTATCTGCAAAAAATACTTGACTGGATAAGGTTTATAGACAGCGCCAGAATACTAAACGCATGATTCGTGTGACACACGGCAAGTTTAGTTTTGTAGTCAACCAAATCTTACCCCGTGTTGACATTTGAAAGTTTTTAAAAGCCGATAGTGCTTTTATTTTGAAGTTTTTAAGGTCAGGGTATTTAGAAATATTGTTCTAATGTTAAAACTTTTCTAATGAGTAATTTTTTGTTCTTTAATTTACCTTAGTAAATAAGAAATTGATAGTTACAAAGTCGATATATAACGAGGGGTGTTTTGTAAATTGACACGCATTTGCGCATTAGTGGAGGCTAACTTGTCTATTATATTATTTCCGTTTTATAGGATTACCAAAATCTCCCGTATATTGAGCACAATTTTTGCAAAATTTTGCATATAATACGCAAATACAAAAAATGTATAATTTTTTATATTGAAAATAAACTACATCTGTCGAATTTCTTTCTAATTTAAGTGTGAAAATAGAGCGAAATTGAATGTTTTATTTTATTTATTGCATACCTATCTTTGTTTGTTATTATTCTTTCAGTTTATTAACAAATGTTTCATAACACAATATGTTAAAAGGTTATGGTGCGTATTATAAACAAATATTTTACCAGAAAGTTTTGAGCTAAATCAAGCATGCGTATTATATGCCAGATTTTACGCAGAGTTGGGCATTATTGTCATTGACCGAATAAAATAGCCTGGACTAAATTAGTCCTGACTAGTCAATAATCGTCAATCATTTATTTAGTAGTCTCTCAGAATCAGAAGTAAAAGTGCGTTCACATGGAAAAGTATTGTATTGTATTGTAGCGTAAGCAAAGTTAAGTATACGAATATCAAATGCTAGCGTTCATATAAGCAAAGTAGTAGCATTGCGTTGTAAGTGGCGTGGTAAGACCTTGTAAGCGCCAAGCTTCTTGCAATACCCCATAACAAGAACCAATCACAGTGGATTAACCCTGCGTATGTGCTTGGTAATCGCCTTTAGTGTACAAACACTACAATAGCTCTATGTGAACGCTACTCTTGCAGGCACGTTACAATACAATTTATTACGCTACAATACAATGCAATACTTTTCTATGTGAACACAGCTTAAGTATTAGTCGAATCATGACTAAAAGTGAATGACTAATTGATGTGTTATGACTGTTATGAGCCTCTGAAAAAACTCAATAAATGTTGTTACGGTTTCAGTTCCAGTTATGCCATTACTGCATGCAAACAGTAAAGTTAGTCGTTGCATATATCAATTATGACTAACGAATAAATCAGTCCTTAGTCTAGATTACAGCTATTAATTAATCATCAATCGGAACATTTAAGATTAAAGACTAATGCAATTAGTTGTTAGTCATGACTAATATATGAAAGTTTAATCGTTAGCCGTATTCATTAATTCGACTAATAATGCCCATCTCTGATTACGGTATATATAAACAGAATTATGATTCATTAAAAATATGTAACTTTGATAACATATTTTTCACAATAACATTTGGGATGGTTATTACAAAATCATAATAAATTCATCTTTCACATTTAACAGTCCCAGTAAACGATTACAGTATTAAATTAATACTTTTAGTAAAATGCCAAATACAATGGAAGTCGCTTATAAGACGAGTCGGATACGACCTTGCAAACCCGCGTTATGTGATAACCGAAAATGTATATTTTTATTTTAAAAACTAACTTTTTTTCACATTTTTTCATTATGTAGTAAACATACGAAAATAAACTTTGTTCATCATCATAAAATACACTTAGAAATGAAAAAAAATAACCGCCTCTCACTGTAGTGTGTACTAATTCCGTTTTTTTTTTTAATGAAAGGAGCCTGAGTCGGTTTTAAAAAATATCGACTCAGGAGTCGGTTATTTTTATGCTGACTCCCCATCCCTGGTTGTATGGGTAACGTAACTTTGTTAATATAAGAGTTATATAGTCAGTTAAATAAGCAAAGTTGGGCACGATTTTAAGACGAATTTAATGCCATCAGACATTTGACTAAAACCTTTAACTATTTTAAATATTTTGAGAAAACTAAAATCAGATTAATTTTTCAGTGGTAAACAATTCCATAGCCACCTATTTTAAAACCAAAATGTGTTATGATTTCTGTAGATATATTTACGTAGAATGAGATAAAATCTAAAAATTCATGGCGTACTCGATATTTGAGAGATAAATCAAACTTGAATTTTCCAAATGGCAACCATAGTTGGCTATTGGTTAATTAAAAAGCTTATCTTTTTCTGATTTTAAAATTGTATGGGTTGTCATACCTATTTTTATTACATTTCTCAGAATGTGCAAGAAAACTTAAATTTTTAATGCATAGTATAAAGATGCCTTGGATTTGGACAAAAACTGCATGTTTTCTTACTTTATATCTATCTTAAGAAATACAAAATTTGATTTACTTTCAGCATGATGGAGCAATTGTTCTAAATACACAAATTGTATGAAACTATTTATTAAAAAGTTTTTCAAACTAGGTAGGTAACATTGCATGGCCTCTTAGGTCTCCGGACCTAACCCTTCTTGATTTATTAAAGATAAAGTTTACAAAGAAAAGTCACATAGTGTTAATGATCTGAAAACCAATATAAGAGGAGCTATGGCAGACATGATACTTTAGGTTGTTGCAACAAGCCCACTGACTATGCGATGGACTGTCACGATTCTGTGCAGTATCAATATCGCGTTCCATCACAGTCTCTGACAGTTCAGCGGGCGGTCAGTTATTCGTTCCATCACATCTCAAATCAATACATGGACTGGTTTGGGGACGATCAGAACAGTTCATGAACGAGAGCACCAACTGTTGTTGGGATTTTTACACGCATGCGCTGTTCATAACTAACGTGAGCTCTGGTAGCTATGCATCGCCCTCCCAATCCCATTTAGTACTGGATTCTTAAGGTGTTAACCCTTGCGATGCGCTTATTTCTATGAACCCAATAGACACAAATGTCGTTTACAGTTAGGCCAGTCGTGAAAGCGTTCCAACAAAGGCTAATACTGGGTAATACATTTATTAGTACATAGTTCACGCATGTGAATAAACCAGTTCATGGACTGATCCATGTATTGGTTTTAAACGACTTGTTGGAACAAACCTTTTATTAAATGAGCAATATGGAATATTAAAACGGTGTTAAGTGTGTGTTCAAGAAAATGGTGGCCATTTGAAGCGTTATTATAATTATTGATTTAGTCATGTTAATTATTATCTACGTAAGTTATTAATAATAGCCACGAAGGATTTGTTTGTTATTGTTCAACTAAATTACTTTTGCTGGTAATTTCAATTGTTTCTGATGATGAGATATAAAGCAAGAAATTGTTACATTCTTATCCAAATCCAAGTCACCCTCATACCACAGCTAAACATAACCAACAGCTCGGTACTCTCTTGGTTGACACCGTACTAGAAAATCGTATACGATTTTCTTAAACGAAAAAATAGTGTAGTATAAAACAGACTTTACGCGGACATTACTGGTCACCGATTTTATGTCCAAAGTTATTTAAAAAAAAGTTGTACGAGTTTTTAATACGGTGCTGTTTTCGCTCATTTACGATAATATACTAATATTTTAAGGCCGAGAAATAACGCTAGTGGATCGAAACCCACTACATCAAAGGTATCGCCTCAGAGTGTCCAAGCTGTGGTATTACTGTGTAGTAATAATTTTGATATTTTTGCAAATTCTAAGCAAAGTAATAAAAGTAGATATGACAACCCATACATTTTTAAAATCAGAAAAAAACAATATTTTTTAATGAACCCATAGCCAACTATGGTTGACATTTAAAAAAAGTCAAGTTTGCCTTATATCTCAAAAATTAAGTGTGTTATGACCTTTTAGATATTTTTTTCTAATTGTAAGTAAAAATATTTACAGGAATCATTTCACATTGTGGTATTACTTACCATTGAAAAAATCGCTTGTTTTTAGTTTTTCAAAATACTTAAAAAAGTTAAAGGTTTTAGTCGACTGCCGTAATGGGATTAAATTCTTCTTGAATTTCTGCCTAACTTTGCTAATTTAACTGACTCTTATGTTAACAAAGTTACTCATACAAAACATGTAGATTATTGTTATGCTGTATACCTTTTTGAAATACAAATCTCATGGATCAGCTTTGGCAAAAATTAAGAAATTGTGAGGCACAGTATGGGATTTAGGTAATTAAAAAATCTTGGAGGCCGTATCATATAAACATATTGAAACAGGGGTCTGTGATTGACAAAAGGTTAAGAACCACTTTTTGAATTTATTTTGTTTTATTAATATGTTTTAGAGGAAATTGCTCATGATGTAAAAACATCTGAAATAATGGCTATAAAAGAAGAAATTCCAACGTTGTACAATTATGACAATATCAAAGATTTAAGTGTGGGATTACCCAGTGATGATAGTGATGCCGAGTCTGACAAAACAGTGATTTTGGATCAAAATTTATTAGACATTAATGCAGATACCAAAGATGTAGAAATTTTGAATGAAAGTTCATTACAAGTTGGTCCGACTTATGGTAGCATGAGTGGGGAAGTTATTGAAGTTGAAGTTGAAATAGATCCAGGTTTGTGATGACTAAAATTAACTCACTTTGTTAAAAACTATACAGTGTGATTTTTTTCGATGAGTATTACAAAGATCTCCAAAATTATAAGATGTAGAAAATCGGTTAAATGGTTAAAGAAATGCTGAATTATAAACTGAAGTAAATGAAATTTTGCAAAATTGTAATTGTTGTAATTTTTTTCAATGTAATTTTCCAGGGAAAGTTTGTACATTATTTTAAGCTGAATGTAGCGTTTGTTTTTGAGATATAAGTAAAGCGATCACATTTTGTGTGGGACATCCTAGATTTGTTGTTGGGGGTGGACGAATGAAACCGAGAACAAATGTTTCAAAAAACAAAAAGTTTTATTTTGTATAAATATAGTATTATAAGTTATAATTGTATTATGTTATAACATTTTCTTTTTCATCATTAATTTTTTATGTAACAATGGACAAATTATTAAAAATCAGGACTGTCTCTACAAAAGTGTTATGTGTGGGATAATCTTAAGACTGTATGACACGATACTTAAACTGATTCTTAATTCAGTACGAGATCTCTTAGGAGTGTAAGTATGAGAATTAAAGTGAAGAGAATTGTATTAGGTGTGTGCAAGATGTCCAAGTTTAAGTATTTATTTACATACACGTGCATGGCAAACTATCATTTCTATGACAACTTTAACCCTTTAGCTGTGGCACCTTTTTTTTAAATTATTGCGTGTGCAAAAAAATTATGCAAATAACTAAAGTACCAAATTTACACCCTCAAAATCGGTGTACATGAACAGCAAATATTTTTAAACATATTATCAGCCATATTGACAATGCGTTAATCCTTTAGCCTGGTTATACAGATACACCCTAATTAAATTTTTCAAGAATTTATTTAATCTAGATTATAGAATTTGTCAAATGAACAGGAAACACTTACAGGTTTTGCAGGTATAAAATCAATGGAATAAGTATGAAACATATTTTTCAGAGTAAATTCAATCGTATTCTTCGTTACCACATCCATCCAAATGTTTACATGTCTATGCATACTTTAATAAACATTCAAATAGATTTTTGTATTAACATTAATAATGTCCATCGACATATATATTATTTAAATGTGCTGTACTTATGAATCGAAATAAATTTTTACTAGAAACAGCCGCAGGGGTAATAACCTTGTTGATGATTATTAAAAAATCGTAGGAAAAAAATCCTAAAAAAGCTTGGACCAAAAAGTGGCTCAAACGAAGCACAGTCCGTCAGCGTGTTCACTAGTTACCTGTTCAAATTGTGTCAAATTTCTTATGTTGTAAGTGCACACTGTGTTCTGTGCAGTTTAAGGACAAGGAAATGGGGATTTTTCTAATTTCTCGGTTTAAAATGAGTATGTAACTAAGTTTCGTTTATGCAACCAACGGTCATTAATTTCTCAGTATTGAAATAAGCAGAATTTTTAGGACCGTGTCATACAGCCTTTAGATGTAACAAAAAATTGCTTTTTTTTAATGGAAACCTTAGTTGTTATGACGTTATTAAACACTTCTTTTTTCTGTTATCCATGTCTATACAGTTATATCTAGAGTTTCATTTATAAAAAATATGCAGGGTGTCCCAATTATACACCGCCAAAAAGTAGGTGCATATTCCTGAGTGAAAATGATGACCATTTGTCAAATATTTTGTTATCCGAAAATGCTTCCTTTCAAAGTTAGAGACCTCCAAAGTTGCAAGAAAAAAAAATCAAAAAATCGATTACGTCCTAGCCGTTTAAGCTAGAGCTATCAAACTTGGCCGAAATGTGTAGGTGTTTCCCATTGACTTTGTGGGATAATTAGAAAGAAAACACGTAATTGGAAGTATGATTTATAGTCAGGTCATCCGCTTACCAACTTCAGAATTTTTTACTCTGGAATAAAATTGAAAATGTCATTCGTCCATAAGAAATTACGACTTAAGAGGAAAAAATTTGTCCCTCTTTATTTTTTGCTGTAAACGTAGCCGTTTTCGAGAAAATTAGCGCTAAAGATGCATCGACAAACTCTGTTTATACACCTCAAATATTTTTTTTACTAAACTTAGTTGGCTAATGTCATGCTTGACTTAAGGCTTGTTCATAATGAAGCGGATGACCTGACTATAAATCATACTTCCAATTACGTGTTTTCTTTCTAATTATCCCACAAAGTCAATGGGAAACACCTACACATTTCGGCCAAGTTTGATAGCTCTAGCTTAAACGGCTAGGACGTAATTGATTTTTTTTCTTGCAACTTTGGAGGTCTCTAACTTTTAAAGAAAGCATTTTCGGATAACAAAATATTTAACAAATGGTCATCATTTTCACTCAGGAATATGCACCTACTGTTTGGCGGTGTATAATTGGGCCACCCTTTATAGTCGTAATAGTCTTTGTGTTTATATTATGTTTAAACAAAAGTTATAATTCTGCACCACTTTTTCCACTTAATTGTATCTCTATCTCAAATAGTTGCAGGGACTCGTACAGTAATCGGAAAAACTCATCCTGTATGTAACACATATTTGTTGCTTTATGAAACATAAATGTGTAACAATGAATGTAATTAAGATTAAAGTTAATGATATACACAGGTAAGATTTTTTTATGAGGGGGTCCAGTTTTTTAGGTGAATTTCCTAAATAGTATTATATTCAGGATTTGGAGAAAGTCTCGGAATGCTTAATTATCTTAGTTATTTTATTTTTTTTTGCATTTCCGGTTTAGCGGGAATTCACCTCAACTTAATTTTTTCAATAGTACTTACACCGTTTTTTTAAATTTTCGAAACTACATTCAGAAACAATATCAAGGGTTTTATTTTAAAATAAAGTTAATTAAAAAATTAAAAAAACTAAACAACTCAAAATCAAGATGCATGTACAGGGTGGGCAGTTTTCGATGTTTTAATAGGGAATCTCGGTAACTATGAAAGGTATCAAAAAACGGCGCATCCTCTATTTCATTTTTCGAGAAAAAGTTAATGTTGAAAACTAAAATTGGTTATCGTCTTTTGTTTTTGAGTTATCGCCGATAACTCGATTTTTCGACTTTTCGTTTTATGACTATATCTCGCCTGTTTATAAAAATAAACAAAAATAATGTTGACGTTCTATACGCACTTTTTTGATAAGAATGCAGTGGCGTAACAATTTAAAAAAAAAAACAAATTCGAATTGTGACAAAGTTTTTTTTTTTTTAATGGAACCCAATAAACTACATTACTGCAGATTCCGACTATATCGTTGATTTCTTATTTTCATATACAGTAAATTCTCTCTAAATTCAAATGTTTTTTTAAAAATGCATTTATAGAAAAAAGATGCATTTAGAGAGTAAAGGAAACTATTTTTTAAAAATATTTTTAAAATCTTTCTATTATACAGGGTGTTGCATTAGGTAAAAAAAATGTCTTTCACTTTAGTATTTTCAAGTTAATTTAAAATTTCACACTTATCCTTAATCGTTAAATTAACTTTCTTCATGATTGATTGATTGACTGTGACACTGACAGTTTTTACTACGGGTAGCTTGATTTTTGAAAGTTGCGTTTATAGAATGTTTTTGCATATATGGAGTAATGCATTTATAGAGTATGATGCACTTATAGAAGTTGCATTTATAGAGAATTTACTGTATTTATAATGATTATCACAACAACAAATTACAAAACCTTCGTAACTTGTACCAAATGAGTTTTAAAAGGTTTTACACCTTGTTTTGTTTTTGTTTTTACAGCCTACTGCGTTCTTATCAAAAAGGTGCCTGTAGAACGTCAAAATTATTTTCATAAACAAGTGAGATATGATCATAAAACGAAAAATCGAGTTATCGGCGATAACTCGAAAACAAAAGACGATAACCAATTTTCGTTTTCACCATTAGCTTTTTCTCGAAAAAATAGATAGAGGATGCGCGGTCCGTTTTTTGATACCTCTTATAGTTACCGAGATTCCCCATTAAAACATCGAAATTTGCCCACCCTGTACATGCATCTTGATTTTGACTGTTAGTTTGTTATCAATGCTTTTATAAACCATACAATTTGACAAACTGATAGAAGTTACATGTATCTCGATTTTGTGTAAGTTTCTTAATTATTTAACAATTTTTATTTTAAAATAAATCCTTGATGAAGTTTTTGACTGGCGTAGTTTTTTATTTTGCACCGTAAAATATAAAAAAATGGAGGGTATTACATTTAAAAAAATTAGTCTTGGGTAATTTCCTGCTAAACCGGAAATGGAAACAAATTGAAAATATCATTAATAAATTCTTTGTTTTTGGCCATATATTGAACTCAACCGTGTATATTGTTTCTTTTTAGATTATTAAAATTTTTATAAATTTTATTATGTATGTATATTTGTTACTAATATACAGAGTGTTTATAAAAGACTGCAGTTGTGTGACAACTTTTTGTGCCACTTATTAAATAGAACTGTGTTAACCAATTCACACGGAAGAATCACCACTTTAGTGTAAAAAACCATGGTCAACTTAATTTATATTTATGTTTGCTATACAGGTAAATATAGACCAAATTAATGTATTTTAATTAATCATTCTTTAAAAGCATTGTCAAGAAGTATAAATTGAATTAATCTATGTAAAAATTCAGTATCTGTCACAAAATGTTATCGTTTTTAGAAAAGCTGTACATTTAACACATTGAGTGCCATGAGAGTCCACGTTGGCTTCACATCTTTTAGGGACATTTTGACGCTGTGAATCCAACTTGGCTTCACAATGTTTTCGTTTATATGTGGCGGTGTGATACCAATGTGGCTTCATTAAGACCATTGAAACATATACAGGCAGAAAGTATGCGGCCTCCTTGACCGTTCCACATTGTCAGCGTGCCAATATGAAACCATATTGGCACCACACAGCCTATACAGGGTGTAGACTTGGATCACGCAACATAGCAATTTCAGTGGTGAAATTTTAAAAGTCGTATATTATCTCCCCTAATTATTTTAGAAAAAAAGTGCAAATAGGTTTTTTGTAGAGAAAAAAATTCTGTATCCATTAATATAATCAATGTAAATGTTTCGTTTTTCAATAACTGATAATTAAGCAAATTAAAAAACGCGTTTTGACAAAAATCTGTAGTGCTTTGGAATTATGCTATGACAACTGCCCAGCCTAATGTCACTTTGACGCGAAATTTTATCTTTTATATTTTATCAAATATTTATTTTACACAATTAGTTATGTTTTCATTCCAAGATATAATAAAAATTATAATTAAGAATAAACTTCGGATCAAAGTGACAGTATAAGTGACATTAGGCTAGGCAGTTGTCATAGCATAATTCCAAGGCACTACAGATTTTTGTCAAAACGCGTTTTTTAATTTGCTTAATTATCAGTTATTGGAAAACTAAAAATTTATATTGGTTACATTTATGGATACAGAATTTTTTTCTCTACAAAAAACCTATGTGCACTTTTTTCTAAAATAATTAGGGGAGATAATGTACGACTTTTAAATTTTACCATTGAAATTGCTATGTTGCGTGATCCAAGTCTACACCCTGTATGTTATAGGTTCAGGAAAAAATCTTCCCACAACTTCCTTAGGTGTTGTTGTGCACTTTCAAACGACATATTCACGTCACTAATGCTGGATGCTGACTATTCACTATATGTATGTTCATGCGAGAAATCGGATTACGCAGGCTTAGACATCCATTTGTGGTGACACGTTGGACTCGTGGTGGCCGTTTAGTACTTAACACGTTCAGTGCCGGCCATGGATGTAGAGGCGCATCCGTAGGCCTAGCAAATATTTTATATAAAGTTCATTCAACATACCACTTGAAATTCAGAACCTCATATGAAGCGCCAGTGAAACAGCTAAGCATTATATTATATATTTACCAGGACGCATACCTGGCGCTTGCGGCGTAGCAAATGAGTGTCGCTAGAGCGCCAGGTGTGCGTCTGCGGCACTGAACGTGTTAAGGTACAGTAGGAGGCTGCGTGAGACCTAAGTGTCACCGCAATTCCAAAACAGAAAAAACATGTTTGCAAAATTTAAAAAAAAAATATTTTTCTTATCTATTATGCAATATAAATGAGATTCTACCAAACAAAAAGTTGGCCTGCCGGATCAGTTTTTTAGATCATACGGTGGCACTCAACGTGTTAAAAGAATACTTTTTTACACCAAAAGCAGTTTTTTATATACTTTTTCTTACTTCAAAAATAAAGAAGTTAAAAGGGCTGGTATATATAAAATTTACAATCTGTGTTACCTCCTTAAAATTAGGATCCTTCTGCTAATTTTTATTGTGACTAAAAACATGTTTGTTATATGTCATATTATAACAATCCTTTTTTGGGGTAAGTAAATTTTTTGTTTCGTGGAAAATGTATGTGTATTTTATAAGGTTTGAAAGTGTGATAACTTTATGTACAAAAGGTGAGTTTTGATAATGTTAATTTCTATGATTAGAAGAGTGAATGTAACTTAGTTCTGGTACACCCCCTTTTTTTTTCTCTAGTTTTGTATTTAATTATTTGAAATTTTAGGCATATGATATGTGTATAAAACCGGATTATTTTGACACATGTGCACTATTTTTTCACTTCCGGTTTCGCCGGAAAGGACCCTAACTTTGTTATTTTAAATAGAACCCTGTATATTTTTACATTTTTGGAAGGAGGAAGCAATTTTGAATACAACTGCACTATTTTGGTTAATTTTAATAACCTCAAATAATTTTTGAACAGAAATTTATTTTTTATTGAGTGTGCCATGAACTGCATAAATTGAATTGTATTATGTCTAAAAGTTTTATTGACATTTATGTTGCTTTAAATGGCTTTGAAGTTTGCAAAATCGTTTTTTTTTGGCAGAAAGATATTGGTATTGTTACATTTGTCAAAAAATACTCTTTATAAATAACCGCGTGTACCAGCACTGTTCCATTTAGAAAAATTGTCTAAAATTTCATTTAATTAGATACAAAACTATAGAAAAAAAAGGGGGTGTATCAGAACTCAGTTACACCGAGTATGCTGATCGAAATATGAGTTTTAGCATAGGTATCTTGCTTACTATAAGCGATAGAGCATAGTTTTGTACTTTGCAATGCCGGTAAATTTTAAGCTGATAAACAGGGTAGACCTGACACGTGGGCAACTGGGGTATTCCTCTAGGACCCCGTGCTCACTCGGAAAATTTTAAACACCGCTTAATTTCCTCTTTTTAGTTTAAAAAGAACCTTTTTTACATAATTTAAATACTTAAAAAGAAACAAAAAAAGCTTAATTCTGTGGAAAAATTGGTCAGTGTGTAATTTTTTTAACTGTAAAAAGACAACCCAATACAAAATATTTTGTAGGTCACAAAAACAAATTTCCCTACAAAATTTTGTAGTGTTCCAAGTTTGTTCTCTTAAAGCATACATCAAAACTGTTTGGAAGTCATGTATTATCGACATGAAATTTTGCAACTACCAAATTTAAACCTACGCTCTAGCTCTTAAAATACTGACATTATCGTGTTAGAACTCGAATTTTAATAAGTGTGTATACGTGAACAATGTATTAACTGAATTTTTTTTATAAAAAAAAATAAGCACACTGCAAACAGAAAAAAACAGTATCGATATCTCCTGCTTTAGGGAAGCGATAACTTTGATCAGGCCATTATTAACTATTTTCAAAACTGGTAATTATTTTTTTAAATTTAATTAATTATTGGCTTGTGATTATTTTTAGATGAGGACAATTTAAATTCATCGAAGATAACTAGAGATAATGGCGAGAGCAGCACTCAACTTAATGATCATTACGATGACGATATTTCTAGTGGTTCATTCGTTTTTGATCTAAATGACTTTGTTCCGTCATCAACAAACGAAAAGGGTATAAAATTATGTATATGCTCTAATAATGGTGGCTGTGGTGTTTATACACAATGTTTGCATGCAATTTGGGATTATTGAAATGTTCTATGTGGGCAGTGGTTTTTAAAGCTTATGAATTGCATTATAAATTTCCTTTATTTGTTCGTTGCATATTTTTAATTTCTTTTTGTTACCTACACAAGTTTTTTATGTGTTTTTTATTTGTGTAAAATTATCAATAGAATTTTAGTTGAATGAGTAGGTTTTATTTTTGTTTAAAGCAGGTCATGTAAAGAAAAAGAAGTTATACAGGGTCCTGCATTAGTGCGTCAGGCTTTCATAGCGCCCCGCCCGTAGGAGATAGAAAAAAAACTTAAATACAAAAAGTTATTGGTTTCAAAAGATCTACGTCTAAAAATTATTTTCAGCTATACAGGGTGTCCCATTTTCGTGCCATAACAAAAACAAAGATTTTTTTAAATGGAACACCCTGTATATTTTTAGGTCTTCGGATGTCATTTTTTAACCTCTACATGAATATCTTTTCATTTTTTGATTTTGTGTCAGGGTTGCCAACTTATTAATTTTTTTCCGAAAAATCTGACATTAGCAGGCCCAACTTTAAAAAATCGTAGCGACCTCGTTTCTTGAAGTTAAGAAATAAGTTTTATCAATAATGTTAGTTCGGTTAGGGAGCAACATTTTAAAAATAAAAAATAAAAATTTATTGATACAGGGTGTTCACAAAAAAATGCCAAACTTTCCAAACTTCAAAGTGACATAACTTATTTTTTTCAAATGTAAACACCCTTGTTTTATTATGCTATTCGATAGCATTTTTTTTCCCCTTCAATTTTTATGGGGGGTGTCCTATGTCTAAACCCCGTAGTTGTTGAGATATTCAATACTTTTCAAAAAAGTAGCCATTTAATTGCATTTTTATGCACCGAAGTAGGCCGCGCTTATACAAAACAAGTGCCAAAATGTAAGCAACTTGACATTCGTCAACTTGACATTTGAATGCATTTTCTTATGACGAAAGTTAAAACGGTTTTTATTCCGAATTATAAAACGTTAAAAAACTGACGTCGTACGCCCAAAAAGTCTGAAAGGCTTCGAAAGTGATTTGTGTTTTTCTGCTGTTATCAGTGATATTTTACGATAGGTCTAAAAGTCTTCCAAATTGATACTTGCTGTAAGAGTCTCTATTTCGTTGTAAAAGAAGACGGAAATTATCGAAATGAATTTCGAAAAGGACGAACTAGTCGATATGATTTTTGTACTAGGGGAGACTAATAGAAATTGTTTATTGGCGAGTAGAATTTATGCGACACGTTATCCAGAAAGAAGACATGCGGAAGAAAAAAGTTTTAGAAACTTACTGAATCGATTTATTGAAACGAATTTTCAGTTCTATTAACAGTAACTGAACATCCCCATATGAGCCAAAAAGACATCGGTGAAGCAACCGGCATAACCGAGAGATCAGTACAACGCGTGCTGAAGAAAAACCGTTTACATGCGTACCATATTCAGTTGCATCAGCAATGCTGATTTTCAATCACGTTCCGAATTTTGTGCGTGGGCAAGACTGAAAATACAGGAGGATCCTACATTTTTCCGGTATGTTTTGTTCTCAGATGAGGCGACATTTCATAAGAACGAATCTGTAAATAGGCATAATTTTCATTATTATTCAACCGAAAATCCTCATGTTATGCGACAAATTGATCAACAGCATCGCTGGTCTTTGAATGTTTGGGGAGGAATTGTTGGAGATGATGTGGTAGGTCCGCATTTTTTTGATGGTCATCTTAATGGGCCCATGTATTTACATTTTTTGCAACATGTATTACCCAGGTTATTAGATCATGTACCTCAGTATACAAAAAACAGGATGTGGTTCCAACAGGACGGGGCGCCTGCACATTTTTCGCGAGACGTTAGGGCATATCTTGATGGCATTTTTCCCAACCAGTGGATTGGTAGAAGTGGACCCACCAGGTGGCCCGCCAGATCACCGGATTTGACTAAACTTGACTTTTTTTTGTGGGGATACGTGAAAGGCATTGTGTATAACGAACCACGGACAACAGCAATAAATATGCAACAACGAATTGTTGACGTTTTTACAAGTATTTCACCTGAAATTTTAAGAAGAGTGCAAAGATCTTTTCAGCAGAGAATAGATTTGTGCCTGGATGAAAATGGAAGACATTTCGAACATTTATTGTAGTCGTTTCTCTTTTATGTACCTACCTATTTTCAATTTGTTACTTTCCATAGTTTTTAAATAAAAACGATTAATTTTATTACGTAATTAATATCCGCTTAAATTCTAAACTTATTCAAATGCTAAGTTGACACTTGCTTACATTTTGGCACTTGTTTTGCATAAGCGCGGCCTACTTCGGTGCATAAAAATGCAATTAAATGGCTACTTTTCTGAAAAGTATTGAATATCTCAACAACTACGGGGTTTAGACATAGGACACCCCCCATAAAAATTGAAGGGGAAAAAAAATGCTATCGAATAGCATAATAAAACAAGGGTGTTTACATTTGAAAAAAATAAGTTATGTCACTTTGAAGTTTGGAAAGTTTGGCATTTTTTTGTGAACACCCTGTATCAATAAATTTTTATTTTTTATTTTTAAAATGTTGCTCCCTAACCGAACTAACATTATTGATAAAACTTATTTCTTAACTTCAAGAAACGAGGTCGCTACGATTTTTTAAAGTTGGGCCTGCTAATGTCAGATTTTTCGGAAAAAAATTAATAAGTTGGCAACCCTGACACAAAATCAAAAAATGAAAAGACATTCATGTAGAGGTTAAAAAATGACATCCGAAGACCTAAAAATATACAGGGTGTTCCATTTAAAAAAATCTTTGTTTTTGTTATGGCACGAAAATGGGACACCCTGTATAGCTGAAAATAATTTTAAGACGTAGATCTTTTGAAACCAATAACTTTTTGTACTTAAGTTTTTTTTCTATCTCCTACGGGCGGGGCGCTATGAAAGCCCGACGCACTAATGCAGAACCCTGTATATTCTTTTATGTTGGTAGTTTTAGGATTGCCTAACAATGTTTGTTTGATTTCTTTGCTTCTTTTTTAATTGTATTACAATGCGGTAAAAAAAAATTTAAATGTGTTAAGTAGGTTTTAATAATTATTTCCATGTATATTTAATACAGGTTGTCTATTAAAGAGTGTCACTTTCTCTACTGAAGTATTGTTTCACTTTGTCAAGTGACCAATACAATTCTTTTTTTTTTTAATCTAATGAAACTATAGCAGTCAGTTACTGAAATTTAACATAATGGGGATATGTTTCCAAGCAACTCGATAAATAACCTGTTAACAAATAAATTTGTATGCAAACACATGGTTAGCATTGTATACATTAAGAAAAAGACGACACTCTTATATTGACTTTCTGTATAAACTGTTTTATGTACATGTTACGATTCAAGTTCATTAACAACCGGTCAATGTGATTAATATGAGTGGTTTCTTAAAAATAAAACTTAAAGCGATCATTAATCTGATCGTCATTCGTTTGCTCAGTAATAGAGGGTCAGGTTAAAGGTCAGTTTAAGTTTTTCTTTTTAAGTAAACAAACGAATTGTGATCCTGACACACATTAATCATATTGACCAGTTAGTATTAATACTAACTGGATTTATCACACTAACATTGATTCTTGCTTGACCTTGCATTTTTTATTTAAGCTGTATGTGTGATTTCTGCAATACCTATAGTTTTATTACAACCAAACACCTTAATCACCAATACAGATAAGCAAAATTAAAAAATACTCCTATATATTTTTTAGTTAGGTACTATTATTCAGTTTAACATTTATCATCATTATAATCCTTTCCTATTCATACCCTTGGGTGTTGTGGTTCTTAGCAAATATTAATCTAAATGGTGATGTTTCATTTCTGTTATATAATTTTATATTTGCTTTAATAGCATTTAATACAATGTTGGTTGAGATTTTACTAATAAATCATATTCCAGATGAATACTTAAACAGCTTTAGTTGGAATTTTCACATAGCGGAAACTGAACAACTGAACCTAGATGAAACAGTAGCTGATGATAATAATCCAACACCAAACGAAAAGATGAATGTCGAATTACCTTTATGTACTACTAAACTACAAAATAAATTAGAGAATATTTCATTTTCAAACAGCGAAAAAACTTGCGAATCTAGAATTCACGAGTCAGTTCAAATTTGTGACTCGATTAAAAGTGAAGATGAGAGTGAATTATTAAAACCAGATGACGAAATAAATACTGAAAACAGTTTAGAATTGGACGGTGATCAAAGTAAGATATGTATAAATTATTTTAACTTTTAGAAAATTAACTGGTGTGACCACTAAATGACTTTCGCCATAAATATATTGTGTGTATTATCGTAGGCGATTGTATATTTGTGGGTATAAAAAGTTTAAATTGCCACTCCAGGCATTCTAATTTGTTTTTGTAAATAACTTCTGTCAAAATGACGTATCATGCACATGTTTATTTATGCATGTGAACAACCACAGCATTCTTAAAAAATATATTTACTTTTTTTATTTATTCATAACTTTTTTCATGGAAATTCAAGAGAGTTGAGACAAACGGCATTTTACTAAGAAAAGTAAACTCTATATAACATACTAAATTTTAAAAAAAAAATTATACATCCTTCGTAATTGGGTTCTCGAAAATGTTCGTGATCAAAGTACTTTCTTCATACTACGTATGGCAGAAGTCAAAACAGTTTTAAACGATATATGAAAATCACACAGATTGTGATATTGGTCAATGTAATTTTAATTAATAATTTTTCACGTAGATCCAATTGCAACTGAAACAAATAATATCTCAGGAAATTTAGCCACAGTTTCTCCTGTTGAATCTCACATCGACTTTGAAGAAGAAGATCCAGTTGAAACTGACCCAAATAATAGGTCAAGAAAATTGGCCACAGTTTCTGCTGTTGAATCTAACATCGACTCTGAAGAAGAAGATCCAGTTGAAACTGACACAAATAATAGGTCAAGAAATTTAGCCACAGTTTCTCCTATTGAATCTCACATCGACTCTGAAGAAGAAGATCCATTTAAAATTGACACAAATAATAGCTCAAGAAAACTAGCCACAGTTTCTGCTGTTGAATCTAACATTGACTCCGAAGAAGATCCAGTTGCAACTGAAACTAATAATAGGTCAGGAACTTCAGCCACAGTTTCTCCTGTTGAATCTGACATGGACTCTGAAGAAGAAGAAAGGCGAAAAACTAAAAAAGAAATTAGGAATGCCATGCAGATGTTGCAGGAAGATAGCGATTTGTTATTTTCTGATTCAAGTTCTACAAGTACACCTAGGTATATGCTGTTTTATAATACTATGAAATATTATATCGGTATTTACCACTCACCCCAGTGCTAAGTTTAGATTATCATATCGTAATCAGAATCAAACTAGGGAATTTCCTATCTTCATAATATACAGGGTGTCCCAGATTACATTTCCAGCATGGGGATCTAGCTTATTATAAGAGATACAGGTTTGTTTAAATTAGATGAATTATTCCCTAGTATGAGAGGAGCCACAATCAATTTTTAAAAGTTCAAAATTCCTCGTGCTTCAGATGTTATAGCAAAAAATATGAAAATGTCCAATTTCTTTTTTCTCTCATAACTTTTTTGTCTTAATCATTAGAACAATTTTATTTGTACTTTCTTGAGGCACTTTTTAATGGAGAATTTAACTGTTATTTTAGATTATTTTTAACACCTACCATTATCGAGATATTACCCCTAACTTCATTTTTTCTTATGGGCCGGTAAGTTGGCTATGGAATGGTTGAGAGTGCTTTTTTTTTCTCTTTATTTTTATAAATAAGTCACAAAATGAATAAAAATCGTATTTTACCCATTACTTATCAAGCTATCTATGAAAATAAAAACAAAAAACAACTAATTATGTATCAAATGACAGTTACCATTTGTCTGCGGTATCATTTATTAGAATTTTATAGTATTGTTGTGTAATTCGATAGTCTTTGTAGCAAATTTGTTATCATATAATTATGGGCACAATTACAACTAATTAAAAATGTTGAAATGCCACATTATTTACAATAGAAACTGTGTAAAATAAATAATTCTAATAATTATTGATTTGTTTTGGATTTTTGGTTGGTTTGTCGAAAAAACCATATACTTTTAAATTTATTTCCAAATTTTTGTAATTACGCATCCTTCTTTGCCTTTTCTCGGGATCTCGGGATATAGCTCTAATTATATTCGCTCAGCTTCTACACCGTTTTTTTGGCAAAGAATGTAGCATCTCAACATGTCAAATTAATCGGTATTTTTAAATGTTGCCATCATAACAATTACTACAAGGACTATCGAATTACACAACAATAATATGAAATTCTAATAAATGATAGCGCAGACAAACGGTAACTGTCATTTGACATTTAATTAGTTGTTTTTTGTTTTTATTTTCATAGATAACTTGATAAGTGTTATGTAAAATACGATTTTTCTTGATTTTGTGACTTGTTTATAAAAATAAATGTAGCAAGTAATATCTCATTTTAAAGAGGAGAAAAAGCACATTCAACTACTGCATAGCCAACTTCGCGGCCTATTAAAAAAAATTAGGTTAGGGGTAATATCTCGAAAATGGTAGGTGTTACAAATAATCTAAAAGAACAGTTACATTCTCCATTAAAAAGTGCCTTAAGAAAGTACAAATAAAATTGTTCTAATGATTAAGACAAAAAAGTTATGACAGAAAAAATTTATTTGACATTTTCATATTTTTTGCTATAACATCTGAAGCACGAGGAATTTTGTACTTTTAAAAATTGATTGTGGCCTCTCTCATACTAAGGAATAATTCATCTAATTTAAACAAACCTGTATCTCTTATAATAAGCGAGATCCCCGTGCTGGAAATGTAATCTGGGACACCCTGTAGATGAGTTTATTTACGGGTAGTTAAAACATTATTTTGTACATTCAATGAATTAGTTGTATAATTTAGGCATCTCGTCTTAATTAATTATAGGTTACTCCATGTGTAAAAAAATTGTTTTCTAGCGCATCTACAAGTTCTTCTGAAAAACGTATCCAAAGACGTTGTTCAGTGAGTGGCAAAGTGATATACACCATGCCTACAATTTCAAAATCTCCAAAAGTAGATCAACTTGTTGATGACAAGTGGTCTCATTTGATCAAACCATGTTCAGTTCGACTAGCTAGGTTAGATCTACCAACAATAACCAGCTCTCTATCTACAGCCAATGAACTAAAACAGATTGAAAGGTACCCATGATTTTTAATTGTCAAAAAATTGTAGTCTAAACTGTGTTTGTTACCAATTAATTGGCAATATTACAGATTAACAAATTTGAATATAAGCAAAAGAAACAGAAGGAAAAGTTCATCTAGTGATCAGTTACCAAGAAAGAAAAAACTTAAACGAAAGGATAGATCATCAACTAATAGGTCCTCATCAGAAAATGAAAGCATTAATAGTGCGGACGATTTTATAATCAGTGGATCGGAACGGTCCCAAACTCCAATTTTGAACTTGCCATATCTTCAAGATGAAAAAGACGCGTTAGCAGAAATCATTAGGTACAATATTGGCTCAGAAACTACAGATGAAAGTATGAAAGAGAGCGATGAAGAGAAAGATGAAAATAGAAAAAAAATTAAAAAACTTAAATCAGTAGTAAAAAGTCCAGTAAAAACGGTAATGTATATACAAATTTCTTTTGATGGTTCAAAAACTGAAAAGGTCTCATATTTCAGGAAAAAAGTGAATGGAAAAATGATCCGTTGCTCAGAGCAAAACTATCAGAATCAGAAACGTCCGATGATGAAATTAATGAAGATGAAATATTATCGACAAAGATTTTAAGGAAAGTAGAAACTGCTGAAGAGAGACGAAAACAACGGTATGCTAATTTTTTTTAAATGTGTGTTGACTTATATTTGTCTCAAATTGTGTTTATTTTAGGTTATCAGCCAAAACATTTATAAAAACTGAGGAACTTCACAGCAGCGATGATACTGATTTGGAAAAGAAAAATAAAATAAATTTTCAAACCGTACCAATTCTTGTCGACTCTTGTAGCGATGTTGATAGTGATATAGAATTGTGAGTGTGTATTCGATGGGCTGATTATACATTAATAAAAATTTTTAATTTAGCGTTTCAAGAACAATGAAAACATCGAAATGCAAAAGTATTTGCATCTCTACAAGCGATGATAGTAGTGAAGAATGTTCTTATAATACACCCAAGAAAGGTCGAAAAAACATTAGAAATGTTAGTATAAACTCAATTGTTTTTGTACAGAGAACAGTAGAGCATTCATTATTATACAAATTACAGCAAATGTTTTGTAAAATTTTCTGTAAGCTAAAGAATTTTTTTTCATATTTGACATAAAATTAATAAAAAATAGTGCTTCGAACCGGAACTGAACCGAAAACCGGAAAAAACGTTATTTTTGTCGGAACGAAAACTGAAACTGAACCGAAAAAAAAATCGGTTTATTACGGTTCCGTACTTGTTCAACAAACTCGCTTGTTTTGTTTATACAGGGTGAGTCACGACGGACGCCACTGAGTTTCATGGCGAAACGGTATATTTTTTCAAACTTCTGTCACGGTTCGATTATGTAAGTCAATAAGGGCTACATTTTAAAAATATTTTCAAACTTACAGGGTGCTCCAAAAAAGAGTGGCATATCAAAGTTATACTTTTTCTTATGGAATACCCTGTATATTTTTGCAGTTTTGGATTCCTCTTTAAATTTGCTTCAAAAAATGTATAAGGTTATATGGGTCTAAAGTTAACCGTTTTCGTGAAAATTGCATTTTCATGAACATGCAGTACTTTCAAAAATTTTCAACATTTGGGAACTTTAAAAAGTCTGAAGAAATTCGCTTGGAAATTGGATTGGTGATAGATTAATTAACACTTTGCACCACCTACATTTTTAAAATATTATACAGGGCGTTTTTTACATTTGGTCAAACTCGTGAAACTTTAAACATCGATAACTCGTTTTTCTTAAATACAACACCCTATATTTTTTTACAGAGATACAAAATTTAATTATCTTTCGAAAACATAAAGGCTGTTTTTCACCTAAAATAGATATTTTTCGAGATATCGCGATTTTATTGTTAATTATTAGGGCAAAGTGATATTTTCAAGTAGGCTATGAAGGCAGACAGCGATAATTTGAAACAATTGAAAGAAAAAAAACGAAAAACTTATAATTATATTTTTTGCCTACACATTTTTGACATTTTTTCATAAGAAAGTTGCAATTTTACGTTTGAATGGGGGTTTCTCATCAGGGCCACAATATTTTTTATATAATTGAATTTGATCGTTTGCCAAGTCCTAAAAACCCATTGATAATGTATAAGGTACTCGAAAAAGACGCTGATTAATAAAAGATTTATACTGACTTGTCTAATAATACATTTAAAAAAAAAACATGGTTGGTACCGTTTTCGGTAGAACCAAGTGTCGTATTGTAAACATACAAAAAATAGTTTATAGGATTTAGTAATTATCTTATAACACTGGTCCAATAAATAAATGCATAAATAATTTTAAAAAACCTCTATTTAAACATAAGAATGGTAAAATTACAACTTTTTTATGAAAAAATGTCAAAAATGTGTAGGCAAAAGATAGAATTATAAGTTTTTCGTTTTTTTTTCTTTCAATTGTTTCAAATTACCGCTGTCTACCTTTATAGCCTACTTGAAAATATCACTTTGCCCAAATAATTAACAATAAAATCGCAATATCTCGAAAAATATCAATTTTAGGTGAAAAACAGCCTTTATGTTTTCGAAAGAGAATTAAATTTTCTATAAGACGGTGTAAAAAAATATAGGGTGTTGTATTTAAAAAAACTGAGTTATCGATGTTTAAAATTTCACAAGTTTGACCAAGCGTAAAAAACGCCCTGTATAATATTTTAAAAATGTAGGTGGTGCAAAGTGTTAATTAATCTATCCAATCCAATTTCCAAGCGAATTTCTTCAGACTTTTTAAAGTTCCCAAATGTTGAAAATTTTTGAAAGTACTGCATGTTCATGAAACGGTTAAGTTTAGACCCATATAACCTTATACATTTTTTGAAGTACATTTAAAGAGGAATGCAAAAATGTACAGGGTGTTCCATAAGCAAAAGTATAACTTTGATATGCCACGCTTTTTTGGAGCACCCTGCATGTTTGAAAATATTTTTAAAATGTAGCCCTTATTGACTTACATAATCTAACCGTGACAAAAGTTTGAAAATATAAACCGTTTCGCCATCAAACTCCGTGGCGTCCGTCGTGACTCACCCTTTATATGTTTCGTTTAATGAATTATATTACTATCATATGTTATATACTTCTATTTCCAATTATTATACCAAATAAAAACAATTAAAAATTTAAAAAAGCAATCACTCAGAGCTGAACCGAAAACCGAAAAAACCGTTATTTTTTCCGGAACGAAAACCGGAACCGAACCGATATATATTTTTTTAATTGAACCAGAACGAAAACCGAAACGAACAAAATTACGGTTCGAAGTCCTGATATAAAACACCCAGGTTGAACCAAAATATGTTGTGAAAATATGTTTAAGAGAATAACAGTTTTCTTAATAACAAATAGCAAAACATAGCAAAAGTTATTGGATGGTGATGAATCTTCTTAACTTATTGTTGCATTTTAATTTGTAGATCTTATCAGATGAAACTCTACAAGAGGCTACAAAGAAAGCCAATATAGAAGAAGAAAATAGAAAAGAACGTTTGAGTGCTCGTCGTTCCAATGTAAGTTGAATTAGTTTGTTTAATAATTATTATTTTCAACGAATACTAGTGTATAGGTACCAAATATATTTAATATGATTTTGTTTTTTGTGAACTTCATATTTGTGTTCTGGTTTTTTAAATGAATGATTTTGTCTATTCAGATTTCATTAATAATTTTAAAAAATATTTATATAGTTAGATAGCCTTTTAACACAATCCCAGCCGACCACCGAAGGGGGAATGATACTTGATATGGATGAAGAAAATGATGAGAATCTAGTTACAGTGCATCCTCGTTTAACAGATCGATTAAAGAAACATCAACAAGAAGGAGTGCGCTTTATGTGGGATGCATGTTTTGAGAGTTTAAAACAAATTGAAAACGATTCAGGATCAGGTTGTATCCTTGCTCATTGCATGGGACTTGGAAAAACTTTCCAGGTATGTATTTTACACTTCCGAGATAAACTTTCTGTTTTTGAGGGGTGTGTTGCTTTGTTTAAAGAATATTTGTATTTTCATCAACAGCTTGCAAACCCAACAACATTGTGAATTAAACCTTCTTCTTAACCGGATCGTCTTGTATCTTTCGGTGTTGAGGTATCTTTTCCTAGTTCCTGATTGTGTTTCTTCATCTTTGTTTATCATTGATAACTGTGGCACATCTCTCCAGCTGGTGATAGTCCTGTGTTTTTAAAAAACTCCAGGATTTTCTTTAAAGGTGTTTTTCTTAACTCTTCTTGGTTGGCTTTTTCCATCCTCAGAAGTCTACGCCGATAGGGTGTGAATCCTTCACACTGGCATAGTACGTGGAGTTTCTTCTTCTTCTTCTTCACCACATCTTCTGCATATATTGGTCTGTGAGAGCCCCATTACGTAGAAGTGTTTGTTTAACCTACAGTGTTCTGTGATGAGTCCTGTGGCTGCTCTGATTACTCTGCTCATCTTGAGCATTTCTTCTGTCCTTTTTTTACAGACCTTTGACAGGGTAGCCTTAAAATTGGCATTATGCCCCTGTATTAATTAATATGTCATTAAAACACCGCTTTGCTGTTCCATAGGATGTACCAACTGCAGGTTCTGGTCCGAAGAAAGGTGTGTCGCTGCCAATTTTGGCTAGGCGATCTGCCTCTCGTTCCATGGTATATTAGCGTGTCCTGGGCACCATACCAGTTTAACATTTTTCGTGCTTCCTAGCATGTTAAGTGCACGGATGCAGTTCAGAACAAGTCCTGAGTTTACTTCCAACGAGCCAAGAGCTTTTAGCGCTGCTTGGGTGTCAGACACTATGAAGATTTTTTTATTAATGAAACGTCTTTCTAATAGTGTTTCTGCACATAAGTGCATAGTGTACACTTCGACTTGAAATATTGTTGCACACTGTCCAAGGCTTACTGATGTGCCTTGTCTCAGTTAAGCTGCTCCCCATATTCCACAGCCTGTGCCATATCCCAGGTAATTTAGCTCTATTTATTGATGCTTCCATTAGTCCCGTGTTGGAATTATGATTCAAAAGGTTTTCTCAATGGTTAGCATCCTGTTTATTCTATCCGAGATCATACTTAGTGTCAGATGTGTATCGATCTTGTTGAGAATAGTTAAATGCCCTTCTCTACGTCACCCCTCTTTATAGGTGATTTTCAGTCGATACCGCCCTCTTAATGCTTGTGATTTGACCACAAGGTGAAAAGGAGGTTAATTCAGCAACACTTCCATTGCCGCCATGGGCGTTGTTGTCATCGCCCCAGTAATACTTACTCAAGCCAGTCGCTGAAGCATTTCGGATATCCATTTACAAATTGTAGAATGTACAGGGTGGACCAAATTCGAATGTTTTATGGGGTATCTCGGTTACCGCAATAGATAGTGAAAATCTGATTTCGGTCTCTTGGGCTATTTTTTGAGAATATAACACCTATGCAATCAGATTTTTTCTATCGTATTCAATTTTGGCACTACAGCCGAAAAATGAAATTTCATCATTTTTGAAAATTTGCTATAGCTTCTCTATTTGTTAAATTAGAACAAAATGTTATGTACATAGGTTTTTTATACAGATTTTTATGCTTAATTGAAAAACAAAACTAATTTTTTTTAGCCATCTTGACATTCAAGATATGGAGTAAACTTCCATTTTTTTAAATGGAAACCGTAGTTGGCCATGATTTTATGTGAAAGAGTATTTTTTTTAGCTTTTCAAAAATATATAATTTTATATATTTGTTGCAAAAAATAACCGAGATAATTTTGATCATCAAAGTTTGCCATGATTTCGTAAACAAGTGATGTTTGCAATTATTAAACTAAACTAAACATCATTTCGAAGTACATTTGTCAACTTTAAAGCAAATTCGTGTATTCTTTTTTATTTTATAACTGTTTAATATGTTAGAATATTACTTTGTAAGTGATAAAAACGTAGCGGTTGCTACATAATTTACTTGGCAATGACGTTTAGTTTTTTAATAATTGCAAACATCATTTGTTTATGAAATCATAGCAAACTTTGATGATCGAATTTTTACAAAATTGGCCATATCTCGGTTATTTTTGGCAACAAATATATAAAACTATATATTTTTGAAAAGCCAAAAAAAAAACTTTCACATAAAGTCATGGCCGACTAGGATTTCCATTTAAAAATATATAAATTTACTCCATGTCTCAAAAGTAAAGATGGCAAAAAAAAATTATTTTTGTTTTTAAATTAAGCATAAAAATCTGTATAAAAAACCTATACAGGGTGTCCCACATTACATATCCAGCATGGGGATCTCGCTTATTATAAGAGATACAGGTTTGTTTAAATTAGATGAATTATTAGTTAGTATGAGAGGAGCCACGATCAATTATTAAAAGTACAAAATTCCTCGTGCTTCAGATGTTGTAGCAAAAAAATATGAAAATGTCCACTTTCTTTTTTCTCTCATAACTTTTTTGGCATAATCATTAGAACATATTTATTTGTAGTTTCTTAAGGTACTTTTTCATGGAGAATGTAACAGTTATTTTAGATTATTTTTAACACTTACCATTTTCGAGATATTACCCCTAACTTCATTTTTTCTTATGGGCCGTGAAGTTGGCTATGGAATAGTTGAATGTGCTTTTTTTTCCTCTTTAAAATGAGATATTACTTGCTACATTTATTTTTATAAATAAGTCACAAAATCAAGAAAAATCACTTATCAAGCTATCTATGAAAATAAAAACAAAAAACAACTAATTAAATGTCAAATGACAGTTACCATTTGTCTGCGGTATCATTTATTAGAATAGTTTAGTATTGTTGTGTAATTCGATGGTCTTTGTAGCAAATTTGTTATCATATAATTATGAGCACATTTACAACTAATTAAAAATTTTATATGTTGAAATGCCACATTATTTGCAATAGAAACTGTGTAAAATAAATAATTCTAATTAATCATTGATTTGTTTTGGATTTTTGGTTGGTTTGTCGAAAAAAACATATACTTTTAAATTTATTTTAAAATTTTTGTAATTATACATCCTTCGTTGCCTTTTCTCGGGTATAGCTCCAAGTAAATTCGCTTAGCTTCTACACAGTTTTTATGGCGAAGAATGTAGCATCTCAACATGTCAAATTTTTCGCTATTTTTAAATGTAGCCATCATTATAACAATTACTACAAAGACTTTCGAATTACACAACAATAATGTGAATTTCTAATAAATGATACCGCAGACAAATGGTAATTGTCATTTGACATTTAATTACTTGTTTTTTGTTTTTATTTTCATAGATAGCTTGATAAGTGATGGGTAAAATACGATTTTCCTTGATTTTGTCTTATTTATAAAAATAAATGTAACAAGTAATATCTCATTTTAAAGAGGAAAAAAAAGCACATTCAACTATTCCATAGCCAACTTCACGGCCCATAAGAAAAAATGAAGTTAGGGGTAATATCTCGAAAATGGTAAGTGTTAAAAATAATCTAAAATAACAGTTACATTCTTCATTACAAAGTACCTTAAGAAAGTACAAATAAAATTGTTGTAATGATTATGCCAAAAAAGTTATGAGAGAAAAAAGAAAGTGGACATTTTCATATTTTTTGCTATAATATCTGAAGCACAAGAAATTTTGTACTTTTAAAAATTGATTCTGGCTCCTCTCATACTAAGGAATAATTCATCTCATTTAAAAAAACCTGTATCTCTTATAATAAGCGAGATCCCCATGCTGGAAATGTAATCTGGGACACCCTGTATAACATTTTGTAGTAATTTAATAAATAGAGAAGTTATAGCAAATTTTCAAAAATGATGAAATTTCATGTTTGTTCTGTAGTTCCAAAATGGAATCCAATAGAAAAAATCTGATTGCATAGGCGTTATATTCTCAAAAAAATAGCCCAAGAGACCGAAATCAGATTTTCGCTATCTATTGCGGTAACCGAGATACCCCGTAAAACATTCGAATTTGGTCCACCCTGTATTCCTCTGCATTCAACTGTATTTCGTATTGATTTCGGGGAGGCATAATCAAACGCTTGCTCGATATCTCCCTGTCTTACTTCCACTGTTTTTTAAATTTTTGGGAACAACTGTTGTGGGTGCACACATCATTTGTACTTGAAATAAATTATAAAAAATGTCACAATTTATCAAAAAATTCCTTGAACTTATGTTAACTTTGACATGTTTCTGCAATTAATTAATAGTATTAACTCTGCATTTTTACCTTAATTTTTTTTTTTAAATAAGTCATTGTATTAAAGGTCTTTCAAGATAAGCTGAACTGTGACGCAAAAACCAAAACTCGTCTAAGCGTTAATTACTGTGCCACCTAACAACATACGATAATTTCAACAACATGGTTATAACCAGGGACTGAGAACGGAACGAAAACGTTAAACGAAATTAACCGAAATTTTTTTAAGAACGAAAACGAAACCGAAAACGAAATTATTATTTTTCGTTCAAGAACGAAAACGTAATAAATATTTTCCAAAACCGGTTTTGTCGCTATTTCAATTTTATTTGTTAAACACAAACGCGAATTTACCTTCTGCGCTGGGGAGACTCCACGAGGCAGTAAAAAATCTCACTTGAAATAAGTGAGCTTCACTTTTCTCCATATATTTACGTGAATATGATTGTATTAACAACTTTATTGCTTATACTTGCAATTTCGAGTAACACAATTAACGGTACAGATATTCTCTATTTCTAATTTGTTTTTTAGATCATCAATATAGAATATAGGTACACTTGATTGGATATATATTATCAATGTGTATGTCTTATTTGCGTTTAGACATAATAATAGTGAAATTTATTCTTACTTCGAAAAGGACTAATGTAAAAGAAGGTTTATTGGAAGATGTGTTGCTAGTAAGATTTAACGGAATGTGAAAATGTTTATTGTATGGTATGTACAAACTATAAAGTTAAAGTATATTTCAAGTTAATATAAGTTTTTTTTTAGTATCTTTTTTATTTATAACATTTAGTAAATTATTCACTTGAATTCATTCTTTTGTCTTTTTAAATTACAGCAGGATCTTATTTAATTCAAATGCATAGATTTTTAGTACTAAAACAAATTTAAAACAGCTCTTGCTATATTTTTAGATAAAGATCGTGTGTCTAATTTAACCTAATCACGTTGTGTTTTTGAACCTTACGGGTGTTAAACTTAATAAAATGGTTAAATGTTAATGGGTTTAACGATTGGGTAAATTTAATATGGCGATGGTTCGCCAGTGTAAAATATGCTGTCCGTGAGCATCAAACCCCATCGTCATCGTTTATATTTTAGTTGAGACGCAAATATTGTTATCGTATTTATAGAGGGTTGTGGTGACTAGAAAAAAAATTGATTTTTTGACGACAAAAAAATATTGTAAAACCGGTTTTAACCGTTATTATTTCGGTTCACGAAAACGAAAAAAGAACTTTTTCGGTTAGAACGAAAACGATATATTTCGTTTTCGTTCCGAACAGAAACTAACGGAATTTTTTTCGTTTTTAGTCCCTGGTTATAACCTATATTAACATAACGTTTTTAGAAAGGTTTACATTTCAACCGCCATCCCCCCTTTTTGCGCATTTCGTGCTTCAGTGTATTTTGAAAGACCTCTAGGATGTGATGATATTACCAATTTTTCAAGAGGTTCAAATAGGTGTATTGTGGTTTGATATTAAGTAATCAGAATAATTTATATTTTGTGTTGAATCATTTATTTTTTAGGTGGTTTCGCTAATTCACACACTGGTAGTACATCCCAAAACAAATACAAGGTACATTTTAATTGTTTGTCCATTATCAACAGTTCTCAATTGGCAAAATGAATTTAAAATAGGATTGGAAGAACTTGACGAAATAACTAGGCCAAACATTTTTGGTATCAGGTAAAAAATTGTGGCCATGTGAATGACTGCAAATTATCTTCTTTTTTATGCTAGTGGATCTTGTAATCAAGATAAACGACTGTATATTATCAATCAGTGGCATAAAAAAGGTGGAGTCTTGATAATGGGATACGAAGCTTTCCTTGTTGTTTCCAACTTGGACCCAATTACAAACAAAGGCATAAATGTAAATAAAATAAAAGAAGCTATTATAGATCCAGGTAATAAACTGAAAGAAATGTCTTTTTAAACTCTTAAGCCTTGTGTTGCGTGTAAACAGAAAATCAGTCAAACTCATAAGGGCCATCAGTTGAATTTAAAGTTAGAAAAAAGTTGGTTTCACTTACCAAAGTTACACGCGCTTTACGGCACATGGACAAAACTGCTCTGAGTTTTCATTGTGCCCGAAAAAGGCCATTTTGGCGGACATGTGAAACGAACCCAAAGGCGCGACAGAAGCAAGATTAAAAATAAAACAAAACCCACATTTACTTCAACGAAACGATACCTAACACCTTGTTTTTATTAGTAAATTTATTGAAGCCAGTAGATATTTAAAATGGCGTCGAAGCAGTTGGTGCATTTCATATATTTCAAGGAATTAACTAACTTTTTTCATGTTTTTCTTATTCATTATCAACATTTCGATTGACTTTTCATAAACGTTGCTCAGTTGTATCAAATTCAGGTCAAATTTGTATGATAAAACAGTAGCATCATTGAAATTGTTGTCGGTGAAAAGTTAAAAGACTCACAACTCTACTTGAAAAGGAATTTGAAAGTCAGCGTCATGTTGAATTTACATGTGTATAGTAGTTAAAGCAAGTTACTAAATCAAATAAGTGAATTTAGCCCCTTGCAACGTTTAGTACTTGCTTAAGTAAAGAACTCAGTAACTTGTTGAGTTAAGTCAGTGGTTTCCAACCTGTGGGGCGCGCCCCCCTAGGGGGGCGCGAGACTATTGCAAGGGGGGCGCGTAGCTGTTACCAAAATATCATTTTTGAATACAAATAAACAAAAAGAACTTTGTTTATACAGAATATGGCGTATTGGTTTGTAGTCCATTAAATAATTCTTATTTATCAGAACAGTATTTATGAAATTAGATTGTAACTAAAAGTGAGGGGGGCGCAAAAAAAAATTTATGAAAAAGGGGGGCGGAGGTACAAAAAGGTTGGAAACCACTGAGTTAAGTAAACAGGAATCATTCCCGTTTACTTGAGTACGATATTCATTTTCTGTGAATTACTAAACAATTTTACTAAATTGGGTGGTGTAGACGCTCACTAAACCAACATTTTGACAAGTTCAGCTACTTGATTAAAAACTTGCTTTAGCTACTTGATTTAGTAACTTGCTTTAGCTACTATACCAATGTAAATTCGGCATCTGCTTTATTCTCATTAGTCAAGTCAGTTGAAATCAAGTTTCTTCAATTTAAGTAACTTGACTCATAAGAACGAGGCTTACAAGTCAACTTCAATTGGACTAATAATATCAGCTTCACATTAGTAAGGTGCTTTCAACTTGAATTCAAATAACTTAACTAATGACGATGAGGCCTTAACCCCTTAACGCTCGTTTTTATAGGAAAAAAATGGCCGAAAAAAATCATTTTATTTTATTGTTAATTTTTAATATTTAAATATTTTTAAATTTAGAAATAAAAAGAAAAGAATAGAAAAATAACTACGATCTGTTATAATAGTTATTTATGTATCAAGGCCAAAAAGTGTAACTTTTTCGGCCGCGTCTGGTTTGCTGGCCTCGACTACGTCTCGGCCGAAAAAGTACGTTTTGGCCGAGGTGCATATTACATTTTTTGTGCGATCGAATTAAAAATTATTTAAATTTTTAGTAATTTTCAAAATTATAGGTTAGAAACTACGTGACATTCTGTCACTGACAGATGACGGCGTATGTACTGCATTACCGGCCCTCTCCTTAGCAAGGGCTGTAAAAGTTATTTTTGTCACAACCGTTGAAAAATGTTGTCATTACCTTATCAAAAATAGTGGGCAAAACGACATTTTACTCTCTAGTGAGCAAAAGTGATTACTTTGCTCCCTAGAGAGCAAAATTTGTTGAATTGTCATGGTAACGTCGTGTAATAGCGTTTTAGACAGCGAAACTATCATTCGTGTCAAATACACAACTGACATTTTAAGGTTATATTTAATGTAGACGTTTTGCCTTTATTGTTTTAATCGCATTTTTTACGGTTGTGAGAAAAATGTAATACACAACTCGTGAGCAAAGTACCTTTTCTCGCTCAACTGCCGTGCCCGTGCAATTGGCAATCTCACGAGAAAAGAAGTACTTTGCTCACTTGTTGTGTAAATAACTATTTTCGGCCGTTGCTAAGCGTAACGGCCTGAAAAGTAACTTTTACAGCCGTTGCTAAGGATAGGGCCGGTAATGCAGTACTTTATGGTTGCTAACGCGTCCGTCAAACAGCTGTTTAGATGGCCTGTGTAGATTTAAATTACTCTAAAACTATCACTTAGTGAAATGTTGACTGGGTTTTGTGTATTTCTTTATTTTTTTTTACAATTTTTAAATAAAAAGTGAACAAGAATGGCTGATAAGTATTTTATTTTCATGATTGTTATTATTAACAAGCATACATAAAATTTTAACTGAATATTTTCACATATAGGTACTTCAAATAAAAGTAAATTGCAAAGGTGGTTTCCTAGGATATTCATATGCTACCAATTAGTATGATTATATTAATTTCGCATCATGGCATCACATTTGTTTTATTATCACCGTTTAAAGAGTGACAAAAGATAGACTAGCAAGTGTCGAAATAAAACAATGGAAGTGGATTATTGTTTTTTTCATGGCACCGTTGATTTTTATCTTGCATTTCGCAATTTTTAGCTATTTCGCCTATTTTTGTAAATAAACATAAAATATTACATCATTGTAAAGAAAATTAAATATTCTTTTTATCTAAGTCATCACCTCCTAAAACTGCCATTTAAAAAGAAGTTGTTTCATCAAATATCTCACATGAAATTTAATAAATAACTGACTATTACCATTTTATATTATCATTTTATAGCAAACAATATCCAGCAAACATTTTTCCCTGGCATTTTTGTGTATTAGCAACGATAGCCGATATATTTGAGTTTAAAAATTTTGGTCGATTTTGGTTTTTCCGTAATATCACGTAAGCCATGGAATTCTTAAACAAAACAAGAAGTTGTGTAAAGTACACTCGTAAACAGCGAATGTTAAACGACTTTCAAGTTTTAAAAAAAGTTACAAAGTATTGCAATAAATAGGTACCTATTGATTATTATAATGTTCTTTAAATTTTTTTCTAATTTGAGGTTTCTTTGTATTCAGTAATAACAATTTAATATTTTAAATTTGGTTCTCTAATGCCTAATTTACATTGGTATAGTAGCTAATGCAAGTAACTAAATCAAGTAACTAAATTTAGCTACTTGCACCGTGTAGACAGTTTTGTTTAGTACTTGCGCAAGTAAACAATTTAGTGACTTTTTGAGTAAAGTAAATAGAAATCATTACTATTTACTTGAAGACTATACTTCATTTATTGTCAAATACTAAACAATTTCCTTAAATTGGGTGTAGACCACGTATATATTGTGTAAACACTCACTAAACCAAAATTTTGACAAGTTTTGCTACTTGATTAGTGACTTGCTTTAGCTACTTGATTTAGTAACTTGCTTTAGCTACTATACCAATGTAAATTAGGCATAAGGGTTAGCAAGGAATTCAAGAAATTAAATTTACACAAACAAACCCGTCTAAACACTATATTTTTGAACCCTTGTTTACAGAACGGTTGCTAAGAAACCAAATATATTCAGTGTTGCCAATTGATGGATTTTGTTCGTACTAGATGACATTGGCAACACTGAATAGATCATAGAGTAAATCGCGTAACTCACAACTCAAAACTTATTTCTGTGAGCATAAAACCTGAAATTCGGAACTTGTCCAGAATTGCAATATTTATTTTCATACAAAATAACGAAATTATCTGTTGTACTATTAAAATTTTGAATCGACAACATTTTTTAGTTTTCTTACATGCATGAACAAAAATGTATAATAACAAGTTTTGAAAGGTTTGAAAAATGTCGCAAAAATATCATAAATGACTGGTAAATAACAACATTTATCTATTTAAAGTTTTGACCTACGAAATAAACTAAAATGACAAAATATGAAAATAATTTTTAACAATTATACGTTTTACAACGTGTTGGCTTCTAGTAATGGTCTTCCCGGGTCACACTGGGGCAAGTACATATCGGTAATCTAAAATCTAGTATTGCCCGAGTCGCTCTCGGGTTTGGGCAAAAACGACATGTACACTTGCCCGAGTGTGACTCGGGCTTGGGTGTTAAGGGGTTAGACTAATGTGGAAGCTGACAAATATGTGTCCGTTTTAACCTTTTTATATAATAGCAAACCTAACATTTAAGAAATTTTAACTATGTAAGCAACTACTTTTTTTTATATAAATAAGTTAAATGACAAATCACTTGTTTTTTTTTTAAATAAAGAATCTCTTGTAGAAATGCTAGACCATTTTCAAGAGATCTATCATAAAAAATATACTTATAATATGAATTTAACTTATTTTTAATAAATCCTTTAAATAATTTGGTACTTTTCAATTTTGTGAGCACTACGTCTATTGTCACTGAATTACAAATACTGTGTTTTCTTAATTTTTTTTTTTTTAACTAAGTCTTAATCTGTCCCGTCATTCATTTAATCAGTAAAAGAGGGTCAGGTTAAAGGTCGATTAAAGCTTTTTTTTAAAGGTAAGTCATAAAAATTATTGTCATAGGATGCAACGATAGTGGCTGGTTGGCAAACAATGACAATAGGCACTACTGGCTATCACGAAATAAAAAAATATCAATAATTCAAACAATTATTAAAGCTAATTTTTATTACTTGTATGTCTTCTTCTTAATCGGTTCCTCTTGTACCTTTCGGTGTCGAGGTACTTGTATGTTTAAAACAATATTTTGAAAACATTTTTATGCAATTTTTTATTTTTTAGGTCCTGATCTCATAATTTTAGATGAAGGACATATGCTTAAAAGTCTTAAAAATAGTCGCACGAAAGCCTTAATGAAAGTCAAAACGAAAAGACGTATTATTCTCACAGGAACACCATTACAGAATAATTTAACCGAATGTAAAATGTACATATAATCGAGTATACTTGTATTTTACATTCAGTTTTTTGTAGATTATTACATGGTGCAGTACGTAAAACCAAATCTGTTGGGTAATTATCATGAATTCACCAATCGATTTGTTAATCCAATTACGAATGGCCAATACGACGACTCTACGGAACAAGATATTAGAAAAATGAAGTGTAGAAGTCATATACTTCATAAAATATTACGGGGTACAATCCAGGTGCGTTCTATTGTTTTTAATTTTTGATACAAGATTCCTCAAGTTCAATGTTTAACATGGAGAAACGCTTACTTTAAGAGCTTTAGAGTAAATTTGGGCAATTTTTAGTAGCATCTTTCAGTGCAAAAGTTTAACCTATAAGAAATAACCAAGTTGATGATAATCCAACAAACAAAAAATTTGCGTATAGAGCAGTGGTCTACAAATTATTTTAATCGTGTACAGGGTGGTCCAAATTCAATGGGATTGCATTGGTATCTCGGTTATCAAGATAGAGAAACGTTTAAATTACCAAAAATGTGCAGTTTTTTTGTGACAAACTCAGAACCGTTTACAAAAATATTCTATCGTTTCCGGTTTTCCAGTTATTGAATAAAAAGTGTTTTTTTGTCATATTAATAATGTGTCATATCTCCGTTATTGCTGTAAATATCGAAAATATTTATGGAGATTATTTTTGTTTAATTTGATTATACTAAAAACAAATTTTTTATACATGCTGTTTCTAAAGTTATGACACAAACTTAACTTTTTTTAAATGGGAGCGATAGTTGGCTATGACCTATTTAAATTTCTTATTTTTTTCTCATTCCAAATATATAAGGGTTGATATATTGATTTTCAATAATACGCAAGTTACGAAGGTTTTTTAGTTTTTTTTTTAAAGAAAATCATAATAGGCTGTGAAAAAAAAAAAAAAACAAGGTGTAAAACCTTATAAAACTCATGTGGTACAAGTTACCAAGGTTTTTAAATTTGTTGTTGAGAAAAACATCGAAAATTTTTGAACATAAGATAAACAGCAATATACTACATTACTGCTGATTCCGACTATGTTGTTGTTCAAATATTTACAATGTTTATCTCAACAACAAATTAAAAAGCCTTGGTTACTTGTACCACATGAGTTTTGTAAGGTTTTACACCTTGTTTTGTTTTTTTGTTTCCACAGCCTATGATTTTCTTTAAAAAAAAAACTAAAAAACCTTCGTAACTTGCGTATTATTGAAAATAAATACATCAACCCTTATATATTTGGAATGAGAAAAAAATAAGGAATTTAAATAGGTCATAGCCAACTATCGCTCCCATTTAAAAAAAGGTAAGTTTGTGTCATAACTTTATAACGGCATGCGTAAAAAATTTGTTTTTAGTATAATCAATTTAAACATAAAAATATATATAAATGATCTTGATAAATATTTTCGATATTTACAACAATAACGGAGATACGATACATTATTAATATGACAAAAAAACACTTTTTATTTAATAACTCGAAAACCGGAAACGATAGAATATTTTTGTAAACGGTTCTGAGTTTGTCTCAAAAAACTGCACATTTTTGGTAACTTAACCGTTTCGCTATCTTGACTATTAACCGAGATACCCATGCAATCCCATCGAATTTGGACCACCCTGTACTTCTAAGAGTTTAGTGCGTACCCCGAAAGTTAGATATACCGGGTGTCCCAGTTATCGTGCACAGCATGGGGATCTCGTAAATTATAAGAGATACAGAGTTAGTTCAATGGTTCAAAATGATTATGATTTAAGAGCAACTGTACTATGACTAGAGAAAAATCAATGGTTTTTGCACTATTAATAAAACAAAAAAATTACGTTTTCAATTTTTGCTTATTTAAAAACATACTCAAATTATTTTACGACATTACCAGGACACTTTTTTTGCGTAGATTTGAAATTTGTTGATAAATTTTACATATCTTTATTTGTTTTTGTAATTTTCACATCAACTTTCTTGTTTTAAATACGGGTTGTAGTTAGCTGTGACACCACTAAAAAGAGAATTTTGTTCTCGTTTCATTGATGTATGGGTTGTTAGGTTTATCTTTAAAAATAAGTAAGTTATTACGATATTATTGTATTTATCAACTTTAATAATTTTGTGTGTGTTTATATTGTATAACTTACTTATTTTTGAAGATAAATTCAACAACCCGTACATTAATCCAACAAGAAAAAAATTCTCTTTTTAATGGTATCACAACCAACTACAACTGGTATATAAAATAAGAAAATTGTTGTTAAAATTACAAAAACAAATAAAGATGGGTTAAATTCATTGACTAATTTCAAATCTACGTGAAAAGTGGCCTTGTTTTTTTTATCAACAGCTAAAAACTATTAATTTTTTTCATAGAATAGTTGCTCTTAAATCAGATCAGTTTGACCTATTTAACCAACTCTGTATCTCTTACCGTTTACAAGATCTCATGCTGTCGACGATAACTGGGGCAAGTACAGAGTGGTCTATTTTCGATGCCCATACAGGGTATCTCGGTTATTGTCAGAGATAGAAAAAAACTAATTACGTAGTCTCGATTTCTTTTTTCGAGAGAAATTCATTGCCGTAAACAGATTTTTGATATCTTTTTTAATTTTCGAAATATAGCCAAAAACCGATTTTTGGCACTTTTCAAAAATGTTACATATCTCGCTTAAAAGAGGAGATAGAAAAAAACTAAAGACATTTTTGGCATGGTTTTCTGTTCTTAATAAGATAGCGATGTTCAATTTTTTTTACCTATACGAATATTGATTTATTACACCTAACTTTCTTATTTTAAATAGCAACCATAATCAAATTATATATTGTTTAAAAGTGCAAAAAATAAGCTTTTAATTTACGTCAAAGCCAACTATGGTTGCCATTTAAAATAAGAAAGTTAGGGGTAATATATCAATATTTGTATGAGTAAAAAAAAATTGAATATCGCTATCTTATTAGGGACAAAAATCCATGCAAAAAATGTTCTTAAAGTTTTTCTTTATCTTTTCTTTTAAGCGAGATATTTAACATTTTTGAAAAGTGCCAAAAATGGTGTTAGCTATATTTTGAGTATTAAAAAAGATATCATAAATGTTAAATATCTCGCTTAAACAAAAAGATAGAAAAAAACTTTAAAGACATTTTTTGCAGGGTTTTTTGTCCTTAATAATATAGCGATGTTCAATTTTTTTTTACTCAAACAATTATTGATATATTACACCTAACTTTCTTATTTTAAATGGCAATCATTTGACATAAATCGAAAGCTTATTTTTGCACTTTTCAAAAATATATAAGAAAGTTAAATGCAATATATCAATATTCGCATGAGTAAAAAAAAATTGAACATCGCTATCTTGTTGAGGATAAAAAACCATGTACAAAATGTTATTAAAGTTTTTCTCCATCTTTTCTTTTAAGGGAGATATTTAACATTTTTGAAAAGTGCCAAAAATCGGTTTTTGGCTAAATTTCGAAAATTAAAAAAGATTTTAAAAATCTGTTTTCGGCAATGAATTTCGCTCGAAAAAAGAAATCGAGAGTACATACTTAGTTTTTTTCTATCGATGATAATAACCGAGATACCTTGTATGGGCATCGAAAATAGGCCACCCTGTACATAAAATGAATTACTTTTCTTTTTTTTGTCACTTGGCATAACCCAGAGTATCGACTCATATTCCACTTTGTAGACCACTGGTATAGAGAATAAAAAGTTGCTTTGAGAAAGGGGTTTTAGTTTTTTCCTAAATAACCTGCGCACTAGCACTAGGAGGGTTCTGACAATTTGATTTCATCACCAAATTAAGCAACTTTACCCCTATTTAATTGACTTTTTAGCTCCAATCATAAAAGAGATCTCCATGTTGACACTTAACTTTAGGACACCCTATTTAATTCACAGTATTAACTCATTTTTTAGAGATATGAAGTAGCGGAACTTCAGCAGTATTTACCAGAGAAAATTGATTATGTGTTGTTTGTCCAACTTCACCCAGTTCAGGCTGAGTTGTATAAAATTTTTATGGATGGTTTACGAAATAATAATGAAATACGAAATGCGAGACTTTTTGGCCATTTTAATCAGCTTTCGTTAGTGTGGGGTCATCCGTACATGTTGGTTTTAAATGAACAAAAGGTATTTTGATATTAAAAAAAGTATTAGACGAAGAAAACCATTATAAATATTTTTGTGTTGTTTAGTTACATACAGACATAGGTTAAAATTTCTGCAAACTGCTTTAGACCGTTATCTGAGCTCACGATGACAGTGCAAAATTACTTGATTATCTTTCTCAACCATCTGTCAAGTACAGGCCATGTTTTCTTTAGTAAAATTGGTCAACTGTCACGGAACTTTTCACTTAATGAAACTCGTTTGAATTTAAATTGTTGAACCAGCTGTACACAGTCCTCAAACTGGGGGCTGCATCAATAAATGCAGCATGAAGTCTCTTACTGCTTTCCTTCGGACACAGGCCACTCTTAAAATCATAAATCAGCATGAACATTTGTATGATAAAACGACAGTCTACTACACAGGTTGGGAAACTCCCATATAAAACCAACTGAGGCCGGTAACTAGTTCCGAGAATAATCCCACAGATGGCAATAAGTCTAAAAGCTGGTTCTTGCACAAAATTCGGAAATAGTCAGCGACATTAATGAGCCTTTATGAAAAGTTCACAAACTTCGAGTTTGATCAATCAATGGATGTATACAGAGTGTCACACAAAAAACGCCACAAGCTGTATCTCCGTTGTGTGTGGTCCGATTTTGGTGAACAAAAAAGTAAATGAAATGGCTCCTCAACAAATACTATAAACTGAATTGGATTTCAATTTTTTTCAAGTTGAACTTAAATGTCAAACGATAGTCAATTTTTTTTCCCCAATGGCACCATCTGATTTTTTTTACTAAACTGGTAGACATTTTTTTTTCTTTATTCAATGATGTAATCAATCATAAGTTAATTTTAGTGCTAAACTAATAAGAAATAAAAAATAAAAGTTTAACTATAATAGGTTAGGTTTCACAAAATTTTCAAGCGTGCCATGGAAAACAAAAAAATCTTAAATCAACAAATGTCATTTAAATACCACACTGACGTTTTAATGCCATTTGTTGATTAAGATTTTTTTGTTTTCCACGGCACGCTTAAAAATTTTGTGAAACCTAACCTATTTTAGTTAAACTTTTATTTTTTATTTCTTATTAGTTTAGCACTAAAATTAACTTATGATTACATCATTGAATTCAGAAAAAAAATGTCTACCAGATTTAGTAAAAAAAATCAGATGCCATTGGGGAAAAAAAATTGACTATCGTTTGACATTTAAGTTCAACTTAATTTTCTAAATATTGCCAAAAACCGATTTTTGGTAATTTTCAAAAATGTTAAATATCTCGCTAAAACATAAAGATAGAGAAAAACTTTTAAGACATTTAGGCATGGTTTTTTGTCCTTAATAAGATAACGATATTCAATTTTTTTTACTCATATAAATATCGATATATTACACCTTTCTTATTTTAAATGGCAACCATAGTTGGCTTTGACATAAATCGAAAGTTAGGTGTAATATATCGATAATTAGATAAGTAAAATAATATTGAATATCGCTATTTTATTAAGGATAAAAAAACACGCCAAAAATGTCATTAAAGTTTTTCTCTATCTCTTCGTTGAACCGAGATATTTAACATTTTTGAAAATTGGCAAAAATCTCTTTTGGCTATATTTCGAAAATAAAATAAGATATCAAAAATCTGTTTACGGCAATGATCTCCTCTCGAAAAAAGAAATCGAGACTACATACTTCGTTTTTTTCTATCTCTGATAATAACCGAGATACACTCCCTGCATGGGCATCAAAAATAGACCACCCTGTACATTTTGTTTTAACTTATTCAGTGTCATAGCTGCCTTGATTATGTTAGTTTGCAGAAATATTCGGTGCAACTTAATATTGCATGTCATTTTCCATGTTTTTTTTTTGCGCTAGATATAAATCTTCCAACAATGATTTTTGTGGTTACTTATATTTTGTTTTTTCTTAGTTAAACCAGAAAAAAGCGAAAACTGAAGTGGATACTATTAATTTAGAACCCGAAGATAAAAATGATAATCCCGTTGTACCACCAGAATGGTGGAAAAGCATTGATTATTCAGATTTTGCAAATAATATTGATTATGGCCCAAAGTTTAAAATTATGTTGTCAATTATAGAAGAATGTGAGGAAGTGGGCGATAAAGTGTAAGTTTTAGAAATATTAAACTGATTTTTGTTAAATATCTTAGCTTATTTTATAATTGTTGTGCAGCGGCGGGAGGGGGTTAGGGGGGACTATGACCCCTTTCCAAGAACCTGTATATATCAAACTAGGGAGTATAAAGCTCACTGTACGTGTCCAGCCAATTTTATGAGAAAGTTTTTATAAATATATTTTGATATATCCTACAATTCCTGTTTGTATGTAAGGTTGGACAAGTAAAAATCAATTTAATAGACTGTTGCCTTAATTAACCTTCCCCACGAAAACATAACGCCTATTCTACTTCTTATGTGTATTAACATTTTTTATTGCAGAATAAAAAATTGTTGATTCACAATGAACTACAGCTCTTTAGCTGTACAGATATTGTTTTGTTTCATTATTTTATAAATTATTAGTCTATTTATTTTTTTGTGATATTATGTATTTTTAGGTGAGATAAAATATTTTTAAAAAATGACAACAATTATGCTACTGTATAATGAAAAAAGACATTTTCTGCTGTTTTTCATAATATTTCAAAATAATACAACTAAAGACTCGGTAGTAATATTTAAAAACTCATTTTTCTTTATGGATGTATCATTTATATACAGTGTGTCCAAAAGTAATGGAATATGCCATATACAGGGTGTCCCCGTTATCACCGCGAATATTTTAAGTGGTGATAGAGGACCTTTTTCTAAGAAAAAATTTCAAGTAAAATTTTTTCCTAAAATCAAATGCTAAGCTGATATCAACACTTACTTGATTTTTTTACACTTCTGCATTTATAAGACTCTGTAGCCGAAAATATCAATTTTATCGTAAAATACCTTAAAGCTTTTTAATAGAGCATAAAATTCTCTACAAAATTAGTTCTTGTTATTTTTTGTCTACAGGCAATGGTTTTAAGAGTTATAAAGCAGTTTGTACAAAAAAATGTAAAAAAATTAATTGTTTCTTAGACTTTGCAACCGCTGTATCTTTAAAACGAAAGGTTGTACAAAAAAACCGACGGCCCATTCCGGATAGCAAATTTTATGGGCTATAACTTTGGTCTAGTGAAATTTTTTGAAAATCAAACCGATTTTCCGGAAAAGCTGAAAATATGGAATAGAGTGCAAAAACAAAATTTCCTTCAAATATTGTTTTGTATTTAAAAATGCTTTTAAAGAGAGTGCGATTACGTGATTGAAAATGATGGAGGTCATTTTGAACACTTATTGAAGTAATTTTGTGGTTACATGTTAATTTTATTGCGTCCAGATGGATTTGCATTGTTTTGCATTTTATCGTTTTTTTTTTCACCTTTTCCACTATTATAAACATTTCTATGATACATTTAGTTTTATTGAACAACATATTTACCGAAGTTGTAGTCCGTTAAATGCCTTATCCTCAATAGGCATCTTTTTTGCTCTACGACGTTTCGTTAAAAAATGCGGCGTTTTTAAAAATTTACATAACTTATTTATATGCAATTTTACAATTTTTTGTTAAATTTGTTCGTTAGCTCCTTAAAAAAAAATGATAAGGGGTGGTTTTCTGAAGAATTTCAAACTTTATTAAAAGCTTTGAAACTGATGAGATACATAATTTTATGAATGTTGCCGATGCTATGGCATTTTTAAATACAAAATATCATAATTACCGGGAGTTTTTGTTTTTCGAAAACGATAAAATGCAAATCTATCTGGACGCAATAAAATTAACACGTAACCACAAAATTACTTCAATAAGTGTTCAAAATGACCTCCATCATTCAATTACGTAATCGCACTCTCTTTAAAAGCATTTTTAAATACAAAACAATATTTGTAGGAAATTTTGTTTTTGCACTCCATTCCTTATTTTCAGCTTTTCCTGAAAATCGGTTTGATTTTCAAAAAATTTCACTAGACCAAAGTTGTAGCCCATAAAATTTGTTATCCGGAATGGGCCGTCGGTTTTTTTGTACAACCTTTCGTTTTAAAGTACAGCGGTTGCAAAGTCTAAGAAACAATTACATTTTTTACATTTTTTTGTACAAACTGCTTTATAACTCTCAAACCATTGCCTGTAGATAAAAAATAAGTTGAACTAATTTTGTAGAGAATTTCATGCTCTATTAAAAAGCTTTAAGGTATTTTACGATAATATTAATATTTTCGGCTACAGAGTCTTATAAATGCAGAAGTGTAAAAAAATCAAGTAAGTGTTGATATCAGCTTAGCATTTGATTTTAGGAAAAAAATTTACTTGAAATTTTTTCTTAGAAAAAGGTCCTCTATCCCCACTTAAAATATTCGCGGTGATAACGGGGACACCCTGTATCTCAGTAAATATCCACTTTAGGGAAAAATGTTTTGAATAAAAGTTGTTTGGTACTTAGTTTTCCACCATAAGACAAAATTTAATTTTTTTTTTTCGAATAACAAAAGCGCAATGAAAAACAATTGGATTTTTTTAAATGACAAGGTACCCTATATTATACTCATTTGATAGAGATTTTGTTTCTCTTTTCAATGATGCAAAACTTTAGTACCCTTACTTAAGCAATTTTTTGAGAAAAACGCAAAAATTATTTTAATTGATTAGTATTTATTTCTAATAAAAACATAATAAGAACTAAATTTTTTTGACGAAATCCACAATAAGTGTTCAAACTGTGAACCATTTACAGCTTGGCAATGATAAACTCGGTTTTTAAACCCGTTTATAACATTCCCAACCCTTTCAGTTGTAATTTCTCTAATACGATCTTTTAAATTTTCGATATTCTCCGGCCTCTTAGCATAAACTTAATTTTTAAGGTGACCCCATCATTGAAAAGAGAAAAAAATCTCTTATCAAATGAGTATAATATAGGGGTACCTTGCCATTTAAAAAAATTCAATTGTTTTTCATTGCGCTTTTGTTATTCAAAAAAATATATTTAAATTTTATCTTATGGTGGAAAACTAAGTACCAAACAACTGATATTCAAAACATTTTTCCCTAACGTGGATATTTACTGAGATATATAGCATATTCCATTACCTTTGGACACACTGTATAATAAAATGTTTTAGGTTCAGCACAAATGTTTTCTTTAAAAAAGTTATTATTTTGTCATCTCTATTTTAGGCTTGATATTAAATAATTTGTGAAAATCAGTGTGATACAGTATTTTTATAACATTTTAGTAAAGGTGTGAATGTAACTTAGAGCGTTTTTTAAATTGTAGGTTAATATTTTCCAAAAGCCTTATAGAACTGGACTGCATTGAACATTTTTTACGCACTATAGGCACAAAGCACTGCAAATGTTGGGAATCCAAACTACATTATTACCGAATGGATGGTACTGTTAGTCCTGATACCAGAAATCAGTTGTGTAACTCGTTTAATGATAAAAACAACAGGAAAACCAGGTAATTTTATCACAAAATTGAATGTGTTTAGAAAATTACCGAACCTCCTGTGACTCGCTCGGAGTTCTGTAGATACCCCCGCACCTTTTTTAGTGCAATGAATTTTTCCAGTTAGGCTTTGTGGCCCTCCTTTTTCAGTAGCTGGGTTTACAAATGTTTCAGACCTTTTAAAAAAAATTGGTTTTCTGCACAAAAAAAACTATTCTGCAAACTTCAAAGCCATTTAAAGTAACTTAAATGTCAATAAAACTTTACAAAAACGTTTTTCGGACACTTGTTGACATAATAAAATTCTATTTATGCAGGTAATGGCCACCGAACATACAGTAATGGTACAGGGTGGTCCAAATTCGATTGCATGGGTATCTCGGTTAATATTCAAGATAGAGAAACGGTTAAATTACCAAAAATGTGCAGTTTTTGAGACAAACTCAGAACCGTTTTCAAAAATATTCTATCATTTCCGATTTTCGAGTTATTGAATAAAAAGGTTTTTTTTGTCATATTAATAATGTCATATCTCCATTATTGTTGTAAACATAGAAAATATTTATGAAGATTATTTTTAGATATTTTTATGCTTAAAATGATAATCCTTAAAAAAAAAAAAATTACGCTCGCTGTTCAAAAGTTACGACACAAAATAAATTTTTTTTAAATGGGAACGATAGTTGGCTATGATCTATTTAAATTCGTTATTTTTTTCCCATTCCAAATATATAGGGGTCGATGTATTTATTTTTAATAATACGCAAGTTATAAAGGTTTTTTAGGTTTTTTTTTCTAAGAAAATCATAGGCTGTGAAAACAAAAAACAAAAAAACAAGGTAAAACCTTATAAAACTCATGTGGTACAAGTTACCAAGGTTTTCTAATTTGTTGTTGAGATAAACATTGTAAATTTTTGAACATAAGATAACAACAACATAGTCGGAATCAGCAGTAATGCAGTATATTGCTGATTGCTGTTTATCTTAGGTTCAAAAAATTTTGATCTTTATCTCAACAACAAATTTAAAAACCTTGGTAACTTGTACCACATGAGTGTTATAAGGTTTTACACCTTGTTTTTTTTTTTTTTGTTATTACAGCCTACTATGATTTTCTTAGAAAAAAAAAACTAAAAAACCTTCATAACTTGCGTATTATTAAAAATAAATACATTAACCCTTATATATTTGGAATGAGAAAAAAATTACGAATTTAAATAGGTCATAGCCATCTATCGTTCCTATTTAAAAAAAGGTAAGTTTGTGTCATAACTTTTTAACGGCGAGCGAAAAAAATTTTTTTTTAGTAGAATCAAATTAAACATGAAAATATCTAAAAATAATCTTCATAAATATTTTCGATATTTGCAACAATAACGTAGATATCACACAATATTAATATGAAAAAAAACACTTTTTATTCAATAACTCAAAAACCGGAAATGATAGAATATTTTTGAAAACGGTTCTGAATTTGTCTCAAAAAACGGCACATTTTTGGTAATTTAACCGTTTATCTATCTTAAATATTAACCGTGATACACATGCAATCCCATCGAATTTGGACCACCCTGTACACTTAATAAAAAAATAAATATTCGTCCCAAAATTATTTAAGGTTATTAAAATTAACCAAAATTGTAAATATTGAAAAAAATTACGAGATTTTAGATATTTTTATGCAAAATTTGATTATAATTTTAAAAAATGTTTAACTCTCGCTGTTAAATGTTGTGACACAAACTTGCCCTTTTTAAATGGAAGCTATAGTTGGCTATGACCTATTTGAATTCCTTATTTTTTTCCCATTCCAAATATAAAAGGGTTGATGTAGTAATTTTCAATAATACGCAAGTTACGAAGGTTTTTTAGTTTTTTTTATGGTACAAGTTACAAACGTTTTTTAACTTGTTGTTGAGGTAAACATTATAAATACTTGGCAATGTGACCAATGTGCCACAATTTGAAAGCCCCTTATTTTTTTTCTACATATTTCTTGCTGAACTTTTTAATTATTTTTTTGCAGAGTATTTTTAATGTCGCATAAAGTTGGAGGCTTAGGACTAAATTTAGTTGGAGCAAACAGGGTTATATTGATGGATGTGTCGTGGAATCCGGCCTACGACTTGCAGAGCATATTCAGAATGTATAGATTCGGTCAGAACAAACGTTGTTTTGTGTATAGATTAGTTTCAATGGTAATGTTGAATAACCAACGTAAAAACAATTAGGTTCAATAAAAATTATTTTTGCTTATTTGCAGGGCACCATGGAAGAAGTTGTATACGAACGTTCAATAACTAAATTAGCAATCGCAGGTCGAGTTGTAGATGAGCAACAAATCTGTAGACATTTCAAATGTCAAGATATATCGGAGATGTACAGGTGGGTCATGATGGCTCAATAAAAATAAGCCACATCGAGAACATATTTATGGTTTTAATATTGTTTTAGATCCAGAATCAATTTAGATCAAGAAAAACCACAACCGCGTCTTCCACAAGACAAGTTATTAGCTAATTTGTTGCAGAAATTTGATAAAGATATTTTTAAATATGTACAACATGAAACCTTACTAGAAAATTGTCCAGACGAGGAGCTAGATGAAGAACAGAGGAAAGTGGCTTGGGATGAATTTAATAAAGAAAATGAAAATGAGAGAAGTATGTTTTTATACATGTTGGTTTTAATGTGAATAACATGGAGATCTCAGAAACCGTCAAAGATAGAATTATGTTAACCCTTTCCCACGGATTGCTTAATAAAGCGTACCACTTTCAAATGTCGTCTCCCGTGCAACGCGTACTAAAGCATAGTGGCTTTTTAAAAAGCAATAGTATGCCATCTATCGACGAAATTGGCAACTATGTGACATTTCTGTATACTAGAAAGTTTCCTTTAATAGACATTGTCACCTTTGGCGCTTACATACTACCTACTTTTAAATTCAAAAAAAAGGGGGAACTTTTACAGCAGTTGATAGGCAATTACACATTTCTGAAATGCCGGTAAAGAAAAAAATCTCTATCTACCTCTCGCTCTCTATCAAAAAATTATCATAATATTTCCAAATTTGAGGGAAGGGTGAAGTCCTGCGTATTCTGCATGAACAAAAAAAACACCAAGAGGAAGAGCAGTTCAGAGCAGCGTTTCTCAACCTTTTTTGGCCCGCGGACCGGTAAAATTTGTGAAAAAAATTCGCGGACCGGTGTTTTTTTTTTAACCAAAAAATGTTACAAGGTATCAAAAAAACTACTACATTATGTTCATTGATTAAAAAATTGGACAAAATGAGTTTTTCTCAAATTTTTGTGGTAAAATATCATTTTAGATATTGTGTCATATATCATTGAAATCAGAAAACAAAATGCTATCCGACTATGAGATTAGAATTTTTAAACCGTATTTAAAAAAATGAAGTTGATGGTTTTTAAAAGACGAAACGTTGTTGGAAATTCTATGTAATCTCAAAATATAAAGCGTAAGAAGATGCCATGGAGAAGTGCTTTCAGATTGTCGATATCTTAAAAAGTTTCGGAAATAGGGCCAAAAAACAAAAATCAATTTTTTATTTTTTCTTGAATAACTTTTGAACTAAGACAGCTATGAACATTTTCTTTGCAGATATTTGATGAGCATCTAATTTCGCAACTTTGCCCTAATTTAACCGACCTCGTAGCTCTTAAGATAAGCGAGATCCCCATGCATTTACTCGAATTTGGGACACCCTGTACCTATAGGTACACAATAAAAAAATAATTCCTATGATTATTAAAAAATTAAATACCTGTAGTTAATTTTGTTTATTTGGCATATAATGTTAATGAGAAGATTGCTGCTGCTCTACTTCAACTTTTCAATTGTGGGCTCTAAATCTTAATTAGTCCAATCTTAATAATTTTATAAATTAAAATGTTATTATAATTAATTGTTATTTTTGAATAAGAACATTTTTTAATGCGGACAGGTAAAAATTCTCGGCGGACCGGTCAAGTTTCTCTGCGGACCGGCGGTTGAGAATAGCTGGTTCAGAGTGCTTTTAAATGCCTACAATGCAATCTGACACTGTGTCGAGTGGGGTGTTTTTCTCCAGTAGGTATCATGCAGAAAAGAGAGTTCCAGTGAGCAACTAGGTGGCTGAATAATTTTTTATATAAATTTCATGATGTTATTGTTATGTGAAAATTAGAAATAGTTTATGTTAACTTATACATTTTCGAATAAATAATTTAAATGTTAATTTTGCTTAGCAAGACCACTTTGTTTTACACATATAACTGCCCAAATAATATCCGTGGGAAAGGGTTAAATCAGCAAAGAAGTGTTGTTACGTGTTTGGAAGAATATAAACCGAAATATGGATATTTTCAGCGTATATTCTTATTTAATATGTAAAAACACACTTCTTTGTAATTTAACCATATTCTTATTTCTAACAGATCCGAGATTCTAATTTTTCTCCTTGTTAAAAGATACACCTTGAATATATTTTATTGTAGGAACGAGTTTGAATTATTTTTGTTTTAGAAATGCAAGCTGAGCTAGTAAGGCAAAAATCACTACCGAGTACTAGTGGAGTTAAACCTTTTATCAGGTGAGTGCGGATAATTTTTTTGCAGTAAAAAATATATTTGTCAAAGAAAATTAAATTTGGTATTATAAAAATGACAACAAAAACTATGAGTTTTAATCCCCTATAAATTTGAGATAGTAATCTTCAAGCGGCAGTAACCAGAATGGTCCATAGTAGATCAAGTGTACTTCGGATGTTTTCATGGCAAATATGAGTGCTAGGATCACAATTATCGTTAAATGTCCAAGTTAAGAAAAATTCAACAAATATTTGTATGAATAGCAATTTTTCTTCATGATTCATAATTCATAATTCGCAATTGTCACTGAATTTGGAAAAAGTATAAATATTTTTTAGCAAAGCAACAAACCCCGTCAAAAAGTTGTGAGATTGGTAAATCACATATTTACCTCAGGAAATTTCCCATAAGCGAAGTTGATTGCTGTTGGCAGTGGTGTAGGCAGGAGGGGGTCAGGCGGAGAACTGTAAATTTTGTGCTAAAAAAAGGTCTTCGGCTCTTTTTTGCCGTTTATTAACCCCCCCCCCCCCTATGATGAAACCATCAAACATCCTGCTGCAAAAAAACTTAAAAAGAGAGTGGTGACCTAAAAAAATTGGTCCTCAGCTCTTTTTGCGTTTATTAACCCCCCCCCCATAGAAGCATCCTGCCTACGCCACTGGCTGTTGGTTATTTTTACAGGTAAATAATTATTATTCAAATCCAAAGTTTTATGGAAATACCGGGTGTAAATGAACTGTGGTACACCCCCTTTTTTTTCTTTAGTTTTGATTTTAGATAAATGAAAATTTAGACATGGTATGTGCAAAAAACCGGGCTTTTTGAGCCGTTGCACACACTTGTTTCACTTCCGGTTTCGCCGGAAATGACCCCAACTTTGTTATTTTAAATGGAACACCCTGTATATTTTTACATTTTTGGAAAGAGGAAGCGATTTTGGATACAAATGCACTATTTTGGTTAATTTTAATAACCTCAAAATTTTTTTTAAACAAAATTTAGTTTTATTTTAAGGGTGCCGTGACCTGCACAAATTAATTTTTATTATGTCAACAATTGTCCAAATTGTAGTTATGAACAGTGTACTGCGATTAACAGGAAATTTTCACAATAATTTGAAATTTTTAAAGTAGACTCTTAATAAAAATACAAGTTATTGGTATCGATGGATTCGTTAGAAGATGCTCCATTTAAATAACCGCTAGTACCAGCATGGTTCCATTTAAAAAAAATTACTTTTTGTCAAAAAACCGATTCCGCAACCTTCAAAGTCGATTAAAGTAACCTAAATGTCATTTAAAATTTACAAAAACGTTTTTTGGACAATTGTTGACATAATTAAAATCAATTTGTGCAGGTCATGGCACCCTTAATATAAAACTAAATTTTGAGGTTATAAAAATTAACCAAAATAGTGCATTTGTATCCAAAATCGCTTCCTCTTTCCAAAAATGTAAAAATATACAGGGTGTTCCATTTAAAATAACAAAGTTGGGGTCATTTCCGGCGAAACCGGAAGTGAAACAAATGTGTGCAACGGCTCAAAAAGCCCGGTTTTTTGCACATACTATATGTCTAAAATTTCATTTATTTAAAATCAAAACTAAAGAAAAAAAAGGGGGTGTACCACACTTCATTTACACCCGGTATGTGACTATCAATTTAAAAAATATAGTTATTGATATAGTTCACAGGGAGCGCCAGTTGACGTACTTTTTTGGCGTTTACCTGGGAACGATGTTTATGGTCAATTGGGACGGCCATATAAGTAGCGTAACGGACTATAAGAATGAAGTTGGCCATGATTCTATCGAATTTTAGCGCCATCTTTTATGTTTCTATTTTATTAAAATTGATCATTTTGCCATCTATGAGCCGCGTATGACACTGAGTCACTGACTGACTCAGTGTCAGTGGTTGACATTAACGGTTTTGTGTGTTGTAAAGCAGCTACGAAATAGTTGTATTATAAAACAATTCGTTTATTTTTTGATAAAAATTACTTTTTTTATTACTTTCTCATTAATTTTTTCAAAAAAAAATGGGATTTTAAACTATAAGTAAAATTAAATAAAAAGGTTCAAAATTAAAAATGACATATTTTTTTAAAGAAATTATTAAGAAATGAAAAAATATTAAAATTAACTTTAACAGTAAAAAACAAAACATATAATCTCATTACATATTATTGCGCCAGCAACGTCTCTGAAAATTCTTAATTGCGCCCTTGCTTTCAAAAAGGTTGGCCATCCCTGCTGTACAGGTGGCCTATTTTTGATGCCCATACAGGGTATCTCGGTTATTATCAGAGATAGAAAAAAATCAAGTATGTAGCCCCAATTTCTTTTTTTGAGAGGAATTCATTGCCGTAAGCAGATTTTTGATATCATTTTTAATTTTCGAAATATAGCCAAAAACCGATTTTTGGCAATTTTCAAAAATGTTAAATATCTCGCTTAAACGAAAAGATAAAGAAAAACTTTTAAAACATTTTTTGCATGGTTTTTTATCCCTAATAAGATAGCGATATTCATTTTTTTTGTTACTCATAAATATTGATATATTACACCTAACTTATTTATTTTAAATAGCAACCATAGTTGGCTTTGACATAAATCGAAAGCTTACTTTTTGCGCTTTTCAAAAATATATAATTTGCTTATTAAGTATTAAGCAGATCACATGCCATTATAGTCATAACCAAAATTTCAGATCGGTACCCTTTTTCATTCTTCATATATTTTTAATGCCCAGTCCCGATTAATCACCCTGTATACTATGAGTATGTACTTACACTAAATTTGCAATAAAAATTGACTACCTGATGAAAGAATATTTGGAAAAAATTATTTACTTTATTAGGTTTAAAAAAAGGAGAGGGGACCTGCAGTTCTCCTTCCATACTCTAAGGGTTAATCAATTAAACCACATTTAACATTTCAATTTTGTCAAAGCACTTTTTTATGGTGTGAACATTTAGCACAAATTTAGAAATTTAAAATCATAATTTCAACTTTTTACAGCTATTGTAATCATTGTAAGTTTTTTAAAGTTTTGAGTGTTTTTAAAAACTGTACAAACATGATATTTTAATTATATGAAATATTTTCAAAATTAAACACTATTTGAATCTGCTATTTAACATTATTTGCTATAATTAATGAATTTTTTACATTTTTCAATATTATTTTTAGGTCGGTTGTAATTCCCGTACCTGATGGTAGTACAAATGCAGTAAATCAGCATGTAATAATTAATGGCCAAGAAGAAGTGTTAGCAGATCCTTTACACACAGAAATAGTGATAAATTCTGGTGAAACAAAACGTCAAGATTTGGTTAAAAATCCATATCAACCATTTCCAGCATCTCAAATGTCGTTTAAGCCGAAGCTAAATCCTACAAAATTTGTTCCCAACAGGTCTGTTTTACTGAAAAATGTAAGATTTCCTAAACTGCCTCCAAATAGAGCTACAGTAACTTCGCAAAATAACCAGACGTTTACAGAAGGACTACAATATATGGCGAAAAATAACCAAAGGTTTTCAGAATTGCAAAAAGCGGGGATCACAAAGAACCACAGTACTATGAATGCTATGATGGCAAATAATCAAATTTTACCAGAACATCGAAGTGTTAAAACAAACAAATCACTACAATCTTCAACTCCAAATGTAAATAAAGCAGTCAATAGACAGCAAATGGATAATTTAATACTTCGACAAATGAAACAAAATTTTGCCAACTTGTTGGAACAAACAACATCACAGTTTATTCCAGAAAATATAAATACGGCAGTGCCTAAAATTAGCGGCTGTTTTAGCTTAAAGCCACAAACCTCTGCTTCGGCCAACATTCCCCCAACATCGAAAAGTTATCCAGCAAATATGAAATTAATTAGCCCTGCAGGGCATCCAATAGCAAGAAGACCAGTTATAAATGTAGAACACGAAGAATTGCTAAAGAAACTGTCTACCAAAACCGATGTTACTTTATCACAAATTGGACCACCACAAAACGAAAATATAGTATGTCCAAGACCGTCTGTGGTGGTACAGCAAAATCCAGCTGTAAGTACTTCACCGCTTAATTTAAGTGGTAGTAACAGGATAAGATATGTCCAAATGATAGAAAGAAGTAGGAGTAATGTTAATAATGGCGTACCAAATACACCCGTAACACCAGCTGCCAACTCTAATCCTTTACCATCACCCAGTAAGTATTGCAACATTCCTAAGTTTGAATTATTGTTGTGAATGTCTACAGACGGTGGTTCCAAATTTGAGACTGTAAAAATCAGGGCTCAGAACCCAAAAAGTTAATCAATTAAAGGCTAATGGCTGTATTACACTATACAATTTCTTGTACAATTTGCTGTCAAAAAAATTTATACTAGATTGTACAGCTGTTGCCAAGTTACAACACTTCTTAGGCACGGTCTACTACACAGGTTAGGAAGCCTGTCAAAAAATCTGGAACTTTTCGACATAAATTTCCGCTAGGTGGCGATAAGTCTAAGAACCATTCGCCATAAAAATCCGTTAGATGGCGATTATGTTTAAGAACACATTTTGAACAAAACTGACTTAAAAATTCGGTTAAAACATTTTTATGTACGTCATCTGATTGATTAAATTTAAATTTTTTAAGCGAGAGCTTATAAATCTTGCTGACTGTCAAAATCTTGTGCACGAACTGGTTCTTGGACTTATCGCCATCTAGCGATAATTTTTAGCGAACGGTTCTTAGACTTATCGCCATCTGTGGGATAATTTACGGAACTAGTTACCGGCTTCAGTCGGTTTTATATGGGAGTTTCCGAACCTGTGTAGTAGACCGTGGTCTTAGGTCGTAAACTGACACTTCGCGTATGTCAATTGACGACATTGTAACTTGGCAACAGCTGTACAATCTAGTATAAAATTTTTTGACAGCAAATTGTACAAGAAATTGTGTAGTGTAATACAGCTTTAAGCGATATGAAAATGATAATTATTAAAAAAACTGTTCAAAAATCACTGTACAGGTTGAACCAAATTCGAATGTTTTACGGGATATGTCGATTACCATAAAAGTTGGCGTAAATCTTATATTGGTCTCTTATGATGTTTTTTTTTGAGATTGTTTCCAGATTTTTTGTATGTCTCTTCCTTTTGGCACTACAGATGAAAAATGAAATATCATCGTTTTTGAAATTTACTGTTACTTTTTTATTTAAAAAACATTTTAAAATCTTTATAATGACCCTGACTTTTGAGATATGAAGTAAACCTATAATTTTTTAAATGGAAACTATAGTAGGCCATGGCTTTATGTGAAGGAGCATTTTTTGTAGATATTCAAAAATATAAAGTTTTATATATTTGTTGCAAAAAGTTTGCCGCGATTTTGTAAACAATTAATGTTTTCAAATAAAAAAACAACTAACAAGGGAGGGTCACGATACGTTGTTGCTAGAATTTGATTAAGGCTGTGTTTATTGCATCAAGGACATCAAAACTAGAGGTTTTCCAGAGTTATACGAGCCACTGGCTATTTCCTTCGGAAAAATAGGGGAAAAACTGAAAAATTGGTATAAGAAGGTCATTTTTACGATCGCGTTGGCCATGAAACCGTCAGAGACAAAATCGAAATTTTTCTATTTACCAACGCGTGCATCCTTTGCAAGTAAAATGGTGCAAAGTTTTTGAAAAAAACTTGGAACGGTTCTGGAGAAAAACGTTAAAAACGAAAGCCCTGCATAAGCGCTATGATTTGAGAAGTTGTATAACTAAATCTATGCGACTTGCATAGTGTTTAACATAGAGAAAACCCTATTTTTCCGAAGAAAGTGACCAGTGGCACGTATAACTCTGGAAAACATTCAGTTTTGATGTTCTTAGCAATAAACACAGCCTTCATCAAATTCTAGCGACAACGTATCGTGACCTTCCCTGGTAAGTAAATTCTGCAGCAGTCGCTGTTTATATCATTTACAATGTAAAGTTCTAACAGGTTAAACTTTTTTAAGTGTTCAAATTTAGCCATGTTTACAATACCACAATAAGCAGTTATAAAATTTAAAAAAAAAACACGAATTTATTTAAAACTTCAAAAATTTACTTGAAATGACGTTTAGTTGTTTTTTAATTGTAAACATCACTTATTTACATAATCAAGCAAACTATGATGATAAAATTATCACAAAATTAGCCATAGCTCAGCTATTTTTTGCAACACATAAAAGTATATATTTTTGAAAAGCCAAATGTTTTTTCATATAAAATCATTTTTATATTGAGCATAAGAATGTTTATAAAAAATCTGTATAACATTTAGTTCTATTTTTATTTTTTATGTATAAAAAAGTTATAAATTCTCAAAAATGATGAAATTTTATTTTTCGTCTGAATGCCATAATGGAAAATGATATTAAAAATCTATCACAGGTCTTTTTATCTCAAAAAAAAAAAAAAAACTAAAATATACAAGATTAAGGGGCGTCTTTCATTTGGATAAATGTAGGACAACGATATTTGATAGATGTTTTATACTTATTGAAAGGTATCCCATGGTAATATTTTCAATCATCTCCCACCTTCACAGGGGGCTGAAAAGTGCGACCCGTGTTGGTTTTTTTATCAGAACTTTTTGGTGTGCTAAAATTTTGCAATTTTAAATTTTTATTTTGAAAAATTGATTTATTTACAAACTTTTTTGTTCTTTAGTTGTTCTTGTAAAACCTACCATTTTTGAGTAAAAAATAAAAAAAGTCAACTTGAACCATCAAATTTTCCAATATAAAACGACTCATTTTGGTGGTTGTCATGGTTTGTTTATGTTCATATTGGATAGAATTGACGGGTGTAATACATTTTAAGGTTAAAGCGGCGACAACGCCATAACGCCCGTCAATTCTAGCCAATATCAACATAAACAAACCATGGGAACCACCAAAATGAATCGTTTTATATTGGAATATTAATTTAATGATGCATGTTTACTTATTTTATTTTTACTCAAAAACTGTAGGCTTTACAAGAAAAACTAGAGAATAAATAAAGTTTCTAAATAAATCAATCTTTCAAAAAAAATATTTTTAATTAAAAAATTTTAACCCACCAAAAAGTTCTGATAAAAAATCCAACAGAGGTCGCACTTTTCAGCCCCTTGTGGAGGTGGGAGAGATGATTAAAAATATTACTATGGGAAACCTTTTAATAAGTATTAAATATCCGCCAAATATCATTTTCCTAAATTTATCCAAATTTGAGAAATAAAATAAAAACCTAATTTTACCGCCCTTCTTTAGAGGGCTGTAACTTGGAAAGGAGACATCTAAGGAATTTTTTTTTATGAAAGACCCCCCTTAATTTTCGATAAGTAATCAACTCCTGAATTTTTTTGCAATACTTAAGAAACACCCTGTATATCAGATTTTCGCCAACTATTATGCTAACTGAGGTACCCCAGAAAACATTTGAATTTAGTCCACCCTTTACTATCCACGCTCATTTATAAATGAAATAAAACAAATACAGATCTGCAGTCTAAAATTAAATTATAAATGCTAATAGATCATTTCATCGGCTTTTAAAAAATAATTTGATAATTTGAGTTTTTCTATATTTTTCTACAAATAAAAATTAAACTTCAAAATCAACTTAAATTTAATTTTTATGTATTTAGCATGTTTGATTTTGACATCAGTTTTTGACTTAATAAAAATTCAAAAATAAATAAAATCTTTTTTGTTTTAAGACAGCTTTTAAGATAAGGAAGATTTCAGTATTAAACCTTAATTTGTGCATAACTAATTTTAATATATTGTTTTAGGTGATATTATAGAAATCGAAGACTAACGGTATTCGTATTGTAATATATTTATTTTTGTTGTTGTTCATAACATGAATTATACTATGTACTACTATTATTTTAATAATTTGTAATGTTTTAATAAAATCAATTTAATGATTTGTATCAAGTTGTACATACTGTGTATTTAATAGTTTTATGAATAAAATGTTTGTAAAGCATATAATTTGTATTAATGCATAGCAAATATTTAAAATAATTATTTTTGTGTTACATTAATGACATGCAGGAGTGGAGAAACTTAATCCAGAAATAGAAGAGCATACCTTGACACCGAAAGGTACAAGAGGAACCGATTAAAAGAAGATTAAACTTTTTAAATTATATTTGAGATTTTTAAATGTTTAAAAAATTACTGAGCTGTTTTAAACACAGTCTACTACACAGGTTAGGAAGCCTGTCAAAAAATCCGGGACTTTTCGACTTAAATTTCCCCTAGATGGCGAAAAGTCTAAGAACCATTCGCCATAAAAATCTGTTTGATGGCGATAAGTTTAAGAACCTGTGCTTGCACTAGGTGGGATCTTATTTTGAACAATACTGACTTAAAAATTCGGCTATTCATTTTTATATACATCTTCTGATTAATGACAATCGAATTTTGCGAATTTTTTAAGCGAAAGCTTATAAATCTCGCTGACTATGTCAAAATCTTGTACATGAACCAGTTCTGAGACTTATTGCCATCTAGCGATAATTTATGGAGAATGGTTCTTAGACTCATCATCACCATCCGTGGGATAATTTATGGAACTAGTTACCGGCCTCAGTCGGTTTTATATGGGAGTTTCCCAACCTGTGTAGTAGACCGTGGTATTAAATTAGTAATTTTTCTGTTTACAGATATCATAGATCACTAAATACCTTTTTTTGTCAAATAGTAACATGTGTCAAATATATTACAGTTTGTTTTTTGTGAAAGAAAGATTAGCATATGTGTCAAGATTCCTGACTTATTTCTGCAGATATAATTCTTCGTACATTGTGGTTGGAAGAAATTATGTAACACCTAACGATTTTACTGGTGACGAAATTAAATCTTTGTTATGGACAGCCATCGATTTGCGTACTTTACTTAACGATAATAGGAATTACAATATAAATATAGTACAAGGAACCAGAGTTACTTTACTATTGCAGAAGCCCAGCTTAAAACTTCAGTTGTCGTCTGCATCAACAGCTGTGTTATTACAAGCTCATTTAACAAGCATAATTGATCCAAAATGGAGTTCACACAAGGAATCCCTTCCAGATTTAGCTAGATACCTAGCTAATAGCTCAGACATAATTTTTTGCGAATCGAAATATCAACATAAAATAGAAAAAGTAGCGCAAAGTGCTAGGATACCTGTTGTATGTGCACAAAGTGGTAAATTTGTAATTTTACAAGTTCTAGCGGATATGCTAACGCTACATTTACATTTTGGTCACTTAAAAGACTTGAAGTTGGCCTGGATAGGTCAGCCGTGCCCCCTGTTAAACACTTATTTATGCATCGCCCCATTATTAGGAATAAACATAAGTTACTGTTGTTCCGATGGACCTGCGGCACCTTTATCTCCCATAATGTTAAAAAAAGCTCGTGAAAATAGTGAAAAAACACACACAGCGATAAGTGAATGTTTTAGTGTCAACCAGACTGTGAATAAAGCAAACGCTATAGCTACTGGAAAGCATGCTAACGATACTTTTAAAGTATTACCTAAACACGTTGAAAGGGCTGAAAAAAATTGTTGCTTTTTACGACCTTTACCCAGAAAGTGTAAAGATGTGGAATTTAAAGACTTTGAAAACAAGGAGAGTACAGCATGGCAAACTGCTGAAAATTTAAAGTGGATATTTGCAGCTTTAATGCTAAGACTTCTCAAACTGCATACACACATTACTGAAAAACCAAATTTTGATGATGTAAAGACACATAGTAAATAACATGATATACTTGAAATATAACTTACAATACAAATTAAAACTTTTAAATGTCAGATAGCTATTACATTTTTGTTAATTTAAAAGTGTGAGTATCGTCACATTTTACACTAAAACCCTCATAATTGTGAACTAGGATATTGTGTGCATCTTCCTTTATGATGGGTCAGAATAAAAAACATAATTTATAAAAAAATTTATTAAAAAATTAGCAAACGCTAGTTACAAAATGTTTTATCTTTTATAGCTCTAAGGCAAAATATAACTGTACATTATTTAAATGCCACTTGAAAAAAAAAAGGAACAAATATTTTGATATAGCAAAAATATACCCAAAAAAATCTGACTAGAAAAAGACATGATTTAATCAGTAGCATCACTTTTACTAACAGCGAATGGTTCATCTACAGTTTCGGCTCCACAGTTGACAATAACAACATCTTTAACTGGACGATCACGACCATCTGTACCAATATTTTCTATTTTTTTGACAACATCCATACCCTTTATAACTTTTCCAAACACTACATGTCTGCCGTCCAACCATGATGTACCTTTTACAGTAATAAAGAATTGGGATCCATTGGTGTCTTTACCAGCATTAGCCATTGATAACCAACCACGTCCATAATGCTTCAGTTTGAAGTTTTCATCTTCAAACCGTTCTCCATAAATACTGCGACCTTTACACAAAAAAAAAATTAATTGCAAAAAGTACAAAGTATTTTGTATACAGGTTGGTCCACATAGAAGGGCCATTTTTGGGATCTCGTAAACAGTAAGAGCTACAAAAAAGTTTAAATTAGACAAATTGTTCCCCTTTCTGAGACCTATTCAGTGATGCTTTAATGTTTTAAAAAAGTTCCATAACATGCTAGATAATAAGAAAAAATCAAAATTGGCATTTTGTTTAAGACGTTAACTGCCACGTGAGTTAAATACAACTCACACCATGCTGGGACCCGGGTGCCTTGTGCATTGTATACCACTCACGGCTCTGTGCTAAACCATTGCCAAACAAACAAGTGTGGCACCAGAGACCCACTCTCTTTTTCCAACGTGACGTTTAATGTGTTAAATGGTTAATAGTTTGGTTACATTTGATGGTACAAAAATATTTTTGGAAAAAAGTTGTAGATTTTTTACGCACTGTAAAATGAAAACATTCATTTGTTTCCATATTGATTAAATTCATGGCACTCTATTAGGTTCATAGGGACGGACGTTGTGATGAATTTTATTGGTTTTGAGCCTAAATATCAAATTAAATGCATTAAACCTTATTGAAAAGAGGAAAAAAATTGTTTTTTTCATAAGGTCATAGCCAACTATGGTTTCCATTAAAATAATGCAAGTTTGTAATTTATCTAAGAATTTAAACAATATTGAAACAATGTTTTCATTTTACAGTGCGTAAAAAATCTATAACTTTTTTCCAAAAATATTTTTGTACCATCGACTATAACCGAGTTATTAGCGATTTAAACAAAATGCCAATTTTGATTTTCATTACCTAGCTTGCCATGGAACTTTTTTAAACATTAAAGGCATCATTGAATAGATCTCAGAAAAGGGAACAACTTGTTTAATTTAAACTTCTTTGTAGCTTTTACCGTTAACGAGATCCCAATAGTGGCCCTTCTATGTGGACCAACCGCCCTGTATATTAGCTATTGAGTATACCATAAAATGAACCAATTACCAATTAAACATTAACAGCAATAATATGTTATTAAAGATAAATGAAAGATACAATTTATTTTTAACACATTCAATTGCCCTAAATAAGAGCAGATTGAAGACAATTTTTCAATTTATTATTACAATGGAATTAGTTTTAATGCTAGAAGACTTCTGTGTTAGGACACATCACGTTTAATATAACCGCAACTCAATTTTTAATAAATCGATCAAATAAATAGTTACAGTAAATTTATACTTAAAATTTTAAAACTGATAAATGTACAGCAAACATTATCTTACCACCAGTGCCATCTCCCTTTGTAAAGTCGCCTCCCTGAATCATGAAATCTTTGATGACACGATGAAATTTACTGCCTTTGTAACCTTCACCTTCTGGCTTTTTAGCAAGTTCAACAAAGTTTCTCACTGTTTTGGGAACAGTCTTTCCAAACAAGCCAATCTCAATTCTTCCAGCATCTTCATCACCAATTTTGATGTCGAAGTAAACCTACATTGATAGAAAATAAAGTTTTAATTTATTTATTTCAAACTGCAAACAGACTACGTACCTTTTCTGTTACCTTCGGGCCTTTGCTTTCATCGCAGTGGATTGAAACAAATATGATTGCAAGACTGAGTATCAATAAATATTTACTAGTAAACATTTTAAGCAGTTGCGCTTAACTTTCGTTTTATTAAAAAATTTACTTGAAACTTAATAAACGTGTCACCTAATAATTATCATTAATTTTATACTTCGCTGTTGTCTTCCAACGAAGCTGACGACTCAAACAACCACGCAAAATTGCAACGTCAGCGAAAGAACGGGAAGGTGGATGACAGCATCATAGAAGAAGATAGAATACGAAGTGCCTAGCATAGAAGAAGATAGAATACGAAGTGCCTAGGTAACTGCTTGTGCAGTATTGCTGCGCCATCTCTTCCATGTCTTAGTGAACTAAATTAAGCGGGATTTTCGAAAGTCGACACAGCTTCAAAACTTCAAATAAATTCACTATTAAAAGTTACTATTCAGTTTTGTTGGCATGTTTTTATTTAAAAATTATATTTTTAATTAAAAACATACCAACAAAACTGAATAGTAACTATTATGTAAAGATGATGAAATAAAAGAAAAAATTATAATTATAAATTTATTAATAAGCAATATAAAGATTGAAAAAACATTGCACAATTAATTATAAAACACACCATCAAGATAAATAAAAATAATATAAATTATTACAGTAAACGCAGTTTATTGTGATCACCTTCATTAAATGATTATATTAAACAGCGATTGTAATAACAAAAAATTAGAAATATAATATATTTCTAATTTTTATAATCTACACGTGAGAAAAACAAAAACAAAATATACAAAGTATGTGTTTAGGTATGTTTTTGCTTACCAAATGAACAAAATAAAATTAAAAAATCTGGATAATTTAGGTTTTAATTGTTGTTTAAGTACCAAGGAATACACAATAACATAAATGCATCAAAAAGTGACTCTAATATTAGAAATTATGATTCTAATAAACGATTATTATAATTTCAACGTATTAAATTAGATTCTGTAACATGGTTGATTTTAATAGCCAGTGATCACAGTATTAAGCGCTTACTGTATTACAAAAAATACTTAAAATTAAAAATTTACAATCGCTTACGCAATCTCTTGTCATAAGTAATGTGTGCTGCCTTTGCCATCTAGATTAACAGGCAAACTCTGCTTTCCTAATATGACCCCATTTAGTTTATTAATATAATTGAAAATTAAAAGTCTGCAAAAATTTGATTAAAGAGTTTCAATCAAATCTTCGCGATGAATGCATTTGTCAAATGGAAAACTTACATGATAGACAACAAAAGATTTTAACATCACTGAAATTTGTTTTTTATATAAAATATACGGTAATAAAAAATTGACATCATTGTATATAGAATGTAAACATGAAATAAGTTTGTCCGAACAATAATTCAGCTGAACTTCCTCGTCATATTGTTTTAAATCCACAAATGCATGTGCAACGGAAAGTTCACCTGAATGTAAAATATTAGCTAAACATACCCTGCAGTCTACAAATTTTAGGATGCACTTAAAAATGAAGTCACTAACATAGTCAATCGCAGCCAACTCTAATGGTTTGGCTTTGCCGAAGGTTTCGGGCACGAAAGGTGGTACCCAATCCTCAGGCTCGGGTGACTGTTGGACCCCTTGAGTGTTGTAGTGGAATGAGGAAGCTTTGACAATTATCAGCTTCACAATTGGATCCTGGTGAATGTATTCTGGAAAAATTATTTATGATTAACGTTTTGAAATAAGGCCTAAAAGCTGAACACGTTACATTTATATTTCGGACACCAAAAACATTATATAATAAACAAAAACAATACAAACACTTACCCTTTTATACCATCTTTTCAATTTCGTTAACGGCAAGTTACATTTGAAAGGATTTCTTGGTTTCCAGATTTGAGAATCCATTCCACATTTCCTAGAACTATTTATAATCTCCATTTCACTGTTAATATCACAGTTAGGCCACTAATTTGGGTGTAGGATAATTAAATCACAATGTTGAACGATGTTAAATACTACTTATTACCGTTATAATCCCGCACAATTTATTTTTTAGGAATAAATATGTAGAATGCAACGAATGCAACAAGAGTTAAATATACGTTAAATTTGAAAATGATTCGCTTCTGGGATTCGATATCTGTTTTGTGATGTAAGATTGTCTTCTTTGCTAAAATTTCAACTTTTTATGTAGCGCCATCTCCACCATGTCTTAAAGAACTAAAAACGTATAAAAAAAGTGACGGCACAAGGTCGTGTATCCCGCTTCGCATACCCTGGTGCCTAGGTAACTGCTTGTGCAGTATTGCTGCGCCATCTCGTCCATGTCTTAAGTGAACTAAATTAAGCGGGACTTTCGAAAGTCGACACAGCTTCAAAACTTCAAATAAATTCACTATTAAAAGTTACTATTCAGTTTTATTGGCATGTTTTTATTTAAAAATTTTATTTTTAATTAAAAACATACCAACAAAACTGAATAGTAACTATATGTAAAGATGATGAAATAAAAGAAAAAATTATAATTATAAATTTATTAGTAAGCAATATAAAGATTGAAAAAACATTGCACAATTAATTATAAAACACACCATCAATATAAATAAAAATAATATAAATTATTACAGTAAACGCAGTTTATTGTGATCACCTTCATTAAATGATTATATTAAACAGCGATTGTAATAACAAAAAATTAGAAATATATAATCTACACGTGAGAAAAACAAAAACAAAATATACAAAGTATGTGTTTAGGTATGTTTTTGCTTACCAAATGAACAAAATAAAATTAAAAAATCTGGATAATTTAGGTTTTAATTGTTGTTTAAGTACCAAGGAATACACAATAACATAAATGCATCAAAAAGTGACTCCAATATTAGAAATTATGATTCTAATAAACGATTATTATAATTTCAACGTATTAAATTAGATTCCGTAACATGGTTGATTTTAATAGCCAGTGACCACAGTATTAAGCGCTTACTGTATTACAAAAAATACTTAAAATTAAAAATTTACAATCGCTTACGCAATCTCTTGTCATAAGTAATGTGTGCTGCCTTTGCCATCTAGATTAACAGGCAAACTCTGCTTTCCTAACATGACCCCATTTAGTTTATTAATATAATTGAAAATTAAAAGTCTGCAAAAATTTGATTAAAGAGTTTCAATCAAATCTTCGCGATGAATGCATTTGTCAAATGGAAAACTTACATGATAGACAACAAAAGATTTTAACATCACTGAAATTTGTTTTTTATATAAAATATACGGTAATAAAAAATTGACATCATTGTATATAGAATGTAAACATGAAATAAATTTGTCCGAACAATAATTCAGCTAAACTTCCTCGTCATATTGTTTTAAATCCACAAATGCATGTGCAACGGAAAGTTCACCTGAATGTAAAATATTAGCTAAACATACCCTGCAGTCTACAAATTTTAGGATGCGCTTAAAAATGAAGTCACTAACATAGTCAATCGCAGCCAACTCTAATGGTTTGGCTTTGTCGAAGGTTTCGGGCACGAAAGGTGATACCCAATCCTCAGGCTCGGGTGACTGTTGGACCCCTTGAGTGTTGTAGTGGAATGAGGAAGCTTTGACAATTATCAGCTTCACAATTGGATCCTGGTGAATGTATTCTGGAAAAATTATTTATGATTAACGTTTTGAAATAAGGCCCAAAAGCTGAACACGTTACATTTATATTTCGGACACCAAAAACATTATATAATAAACAAAAACAATACAAACACTTACCCTTTTATACCATCTTTTCAATTTCGTTAACGGCAAGTTACATTTAAAACGATTTCTTGGTTTCCAGATTTGAGAATCCATTCCACATTTCCTAGAACTATTTATAATCTCCATTTCACTGTTAATATCACAGTTAGGCCACTAATTTGGGTGTAGGATATTTAAATCACAATGTTGAACGATGTTAAATACTACTTATTACCGTTATAATCCCGCACAATTTATTTTTTAGGAATAAATATTTAGAATGCAACGAATGCAACAAGCGTTAAATATACGTTAAATTTGAAAATGATTCGCTTCTGGGATTCGATTTCTGTTTTGTGATGTAAGATTGTCTTCTTTGCTAAAATTTCAACTTTTTATGTAGCGCCATCTCCACCATGTCTTAAAGAACTAAAAACGTATAAAAAAAGTGACGGCACAAGGTCGTGTATCCCGCTTCGCATACCCTGGACAGCATCTGATTTAAAAAACGTCAACGTCCTTTCAAGAAAGGCAACTTTACACAAGCAAAGTTTCTCAGCACCTATACAAAAATTTGAAAATATTGAATATAAATACATTTTAACCAAACAATAGTATTAAACATTTTTGTTGATAGTGTTCTTCAAAGGTCTTTTTACTTAAAAAAAATATAAAATAATTATTTGCATTCCATATGTTGGTATGATACCTTGAAATTGACTGTCACTGGTGTGACAGTGTTCTGTGGTTGTGACTTATTAGGTTAAAAATTAACATATATCTGTCAGTTCATTTTTTAATTTAAGTTTTAAGTGAACTTGATCACAGAACATAGCAACTTGATACTTTAAAAATTAGTAATTAATTTTGAAAGATAACGGTGATAAAAGTCTTGTCAAAATTGGTAACGTATTCGTAACTATTTTATAATTTTAGTAATCGCCATGAATGAACATAAAGTTAAAAACGAATCCGATCTTATTAGTAGCACTGGAAGTTTATTACATAATTTAAAATATACCAGTGAATTAACTGACATTCCTTCACAAATCGGAAAAGAACATAAAAATGCTGAAAGCGAAGTCCAAAGTCAACCCTCCTATGCTGATGAAATTAACACAACTAACCCAAGCGAACTTTTTATTACTTTAGAATCGGATTCAAATTGGTCGTTGGATCAAACAAGCGATTTTAACAACAGTGCAAGTGAAATACTTAATGATAAGACAGAAGACACAATGAAAAATAAATGTGCAAATGAAATATCGAGTGATAATTTACACCATGAAGAAAAACATGTACGTCTTGTAGGTTTTACTACAGATGATAGTTTAAGTATTGAGAATAATACAGTCGTTGAAAATGAAATAAAGTCCGAGTGGGATGATGTACTAGGAAGTGGCAGTTTAATGAAAAAAGTTATCAAAGAAGGAAAACCAAACACTAGGCCTCAACGTTTACAAATTTGCACCATCAATTATAAATGTTATCTTGAAGATAAAACTATTGTAGAAAATTTTTATAACTTCGAATTACAGCTGGGTGATTGTGAGGTAACCGTTTTGAATGTTAATATGTGCATACTAAAACTTTGCGAATATTTAATAGGTTGTGCAGGGATTAGATTTAGCGTTAGGATTAATGGACGTTGGAGAAAAATGCCTACTTAAATTAGAAGCAAGACTGGCTTTTGGTAGCAAGGGGTTGAAACCACTGGTTCCACCAAATACGACAGTTTATTTTGAAGTTGAATTAGTAACAGTCGATTTTGAAGACGACCTAGAGGTTCTTTCAGTTTCTCAAAGAAAACTTAAAGGGTATGATAAGAACATGTTTTTAATTTATTTACCCCTTAACACGCACACTCAAATTAACTCGAGCAGGCGTTACTGGCAGAAATGTGCATGCTCGAGTTAACTCGTACAGCGTCGCATTTTATGTTCCCATAATGTACGTGCTCGAATGGATACGAGCAATAAAAAATAATCTTAATTCATGATTGTATAAAACATTTTTAAAATAAATGTTGTAACTTCATAATCCTAAAATATCATGATTATTTACATACACTCAGGGGCGTTTCATGCTGGGGTGCAAGGCACTCAGGCAGCACAATTTATGTCGGTCAAAAAGTACTGGGACATTATGACTTACAGAAAAACATTTTCTCAGTTCTGTTTTGCTATTTTCAAAAAACAGGCGCCTGCTAGATACTGCGTGGTATGCTGCGTACATTGCCACTGTCCAACTGTAAAAAACAAATTATCAATTTTTGTGTTAAAATAATATAGTTATTTAATTAAAAAGTTTTTTAATAATTAGTTACAATTAACCACAGTATACCACGATAAACAGGATTTCCTAATAAGTTTTTATTATATTTTAAGTATTTGAAGCAGCCTTCCAACACAAATATAACTTATTTTTATTGTCACAAGGGCTTTAAGGTCTAAACCAGGGGTTCCCAAAGTACGGCCCGCGGGACAAGTGTGGCCCGCGAACCCTAAAAGTACGGCCTGTGCGAAGTCAGACCATCCACCATCTTGAGATCGTACCAGATATTTTTTTTTGTAAAAAGATATACAGTGTGCCCAGAATTCGAGGCTCACCATGGGTAACTTTTAAACCGTAATAGATACAAGGTCGGTCAAATGGGACAAAAGTTACATACTTCATAGAGCAATACAGCGATGCTTTTGTTTTAAAAAAAAAAAATTCAAGGCTAATTTGATATTGATGAAAAACCAAAAATGTGGCATTTTTTTACATTCGAGAGCTTGTTTTTTTCTCTTTTTAATGATGTGCCATATGATACATTTATTTTGAAATTTGACGGCTCTAACATTAAAAAACGATTTTGATGAAAAAAATTAAACAAGCCATGAATTAATAATGTCGGGTTTTACCATATATATAATAAACATATATCGCGCCTTCCCTATCTTCACAATGAGTGGAAAGTGAAGCCGATCGAATGAAATGGAAATATGTACCTCTCTTTCTAAGGTGTACTTTTCACAGTTGGCAGCAAACATAGAAAATCAAATAAAACTAGGATTACTAACAGAACTTACATGAAAATTGTTGAGGTCATGTTATGGAACGTGATTTTTGTAAATTAAGCGTGCAGACATCGATGTTTAACAATCCGAGGCGAATTTGCGAATTAGTACAAACCTTAGAACAGGTTTTTGTATATTAATTGTAGTTTTTACAAATCGTAGATCATCAACGTCAAATGTCATATTTTTAAACTGGCAAAAATTAGGTGAACATTACGCGCGCTTCTCACATTGTCCAATCCGATGTATATTAGCTGTCAATGGTCCAATCGCCGCATTAAAAAGAGAGGATGTATATCTGTACCGTTGACTATGTTACGCAAAATTTGAACTACTAGCAATATATGTTTATTAGATATATGGGTTTTACCTATTAGCTGATAAAAAAACAATAGAATGCCTTAACAAAGCAAAATATCCAATATTGGTAATACTACTTTGTAATTTTTGATAAAAACAGTTTTTTTTTCTGTGTATATTAAATGCTCAAGGAATTCAAAACGAGCATATGCTGATTACATGAATTTGTATCCAGAGAGGCGACAACCTAACAGAACTGTATTTTCTAAACTGGAAAAAAATCTCAGAGAAGTTGGTTCGTATAAAAACCACGTAAAAATTATAAACAAAACAAAGGGATCCAGGAAACAGAAGTACCTACTTGCTGCTACAACTGCTGAAACTGAACCCATTTCACTGAATATTATGACCATTCAGATTTAGAATTTTATTGTTAATACATATAATGAATATTTTGTTGTTTGGCCATCATATTGATAGTTTATAATTAGCTTTTTTACATTTTTGAAATAGTCTTTCCAAAGGAAAAGGTGTTATTTATACATAAACAACTCTCTTATGTAAGATTGCACATAGTATAAGAAAAAACAAAGACGCTATTAAAAAATTACTGTAGAAAATCAATTAGTGTTGAAAGAGATTACACTTCAAACTTATTTTTTTGTGAAAATAATCAAGGTTTATAATATTTATTTTGTAAATGTTTATTTAGATATTTAAAATTGCGTACTAGATTTATGACATAAAAATGATTGTATTGATTGTATGATAGGAGTATAATTTAAGTGTTGTGTTGAAAATAAAATAATTCATTGATACTCTCATTTTTTGCTTTGTTTAGGCGTTTTTTTGTTTCTTATCAGCTAATAGGTGAAACCGGACGTTATTAATTCATGGCTTGCTTAATTTTTTTCATCAAAATCGTTTTTTAATGTTAGAGCCGTCAAATTTCAAAATAAATGTATCATATGGCACATCATTGAAAAGAGAAAAAAATAAGCTCTCGAATGACACTAAAATCAACTGTGGTTTGCATTTAAAAAAATGCAAGTTTATGCTGTATCTCGTAAAGTATGCACTATTAAAAAAATTTATATTGTCGCCATTTTATAGCGATCAAAAATATCTACCACTTTTGAAAAAAACTTTTTTGCTATATCTTATAGCAACTGAGATAAATTCATGTAAAAAAATGCCACATTTTTGGTTTTTCATCAATATCAAATTAGCCTTGATTTGTTTTCAAAAACAAAAGCATCGCTGTATTGCTCTATGAAGTAGGTAACTTTTGTCCCATTTGACCGACCTTGTATCTATTACGGTTTAAAAGTTACCCATGGTGAGCCTCGAATTCTGGACACACTGTATACCTATACTCTATTACCTACATATTTTGACATTTCGAGATTTTGTCGGTTCTCCACGAATCAAGGTCTCAAAAACACTTTTTTTTTGGCTCGCCAAATATTCGGAGTCTACAATTTGTACCGCCTGGTCAAAACTTTTACTCCCTTTTGATATGTCTTCTATGTCCTGTTCTCTTTTTCTTTTCGAATCCTCCGACTTGTACTCGTCACTCTCGAGGTGTATTGTTTCTCTCATATCTTTCATTGTTTCTTTAATCATGTTCTTAATCATATCTATTTTTTTCAAATCTTCTGACGTATATTCTTCATTCTCACATCCTACAAAACCACTCCCCCTGTGCTGTGCCATAAGTTATCGAATAGGTTATCGTCCACCTTGTTATCTGCCTGTATATTAGAAGCTTCTCGCACTTACACCTTTATTACACTATTTATTTTAGGATGCCAACATCGCTGATATTGCATTCGTGATTTTTTCTTTCAGAAAATAATTAATTTAAATAACCGCGTGTACCACTATCATTTCTTTTAAGAAAATTGACTTTCTATCAAAAAACCGATTCCGCAACCTTCAAAGCCGATTAAAGTAACCTAAATACCAATTAAAATTTACCAAAATAGTATAGTTATATCCAGAATTGCTTTTTCTTTCCTAAAATGTACAGGGTGTTAATTTTGAAATAAAAAAGTTAAGGAAACAATAGTGTATGTATGTTAAAATAATTTGGTTTTTTACACATATCATGTCTACAATTTTATTTATCTAAAATCAAAACTAAATAGAAAAAGGGGGTGTACCAGAAGTCAGTTACACCCGGTGTGTAAGTATTGTGCCTAAATATGTTCAAATAACGATTTCCTCAGATTAAAAAAACAGATTTTTTGTGCGATCGTACTAGCAACAGCTGTTTGACGGATGCGTTAGCAACCATAAAGTACTGCATTACCGGCCCTATCCTTAGCAACGGCCGTAAAAGTTACTTCCTCTGTCCCGAAATAAGTGTCCGATTACTATATTTGCTGGATCTTAATTGTATTTTAAAACGTAAATTGTAATTGTTTATAACGTCAAGTAAAATATGTCTAAAGTGACATTTGTGCATAGTCAGAAAGTTTAAACACGTTAGCTCGGCTTTTGGATCGTTATTTTAAAAACATATTTTATCTTGCCATTTTAAACAATACCGGTGTAGACACATCATGAACAGTGAAGAAGGTCCTGTAGTTGCACCACAAAGAAAAAAGCCTAATTTGTCACAGAAAAGCTTCAAAGTGTGTACCATTACCTGCTATAAGAAAGTTGGTGCATGAGAAATTTTAAGCATCGCTCATGAATATTTCAAAAATCGCTTAAAATCTAGTGTCCTATGACTGTTTATTAAAGTTTTTTTAATTTTAAAATTTGTTTTAGACCATGCACCAACTTTTATCAAGAATAAAATTTTCTCAGAAATCGATAATAAATTTTTTGTTCTATTTGTGCAGACAAAATTTTTTACCAAATCGGACACTTATTTTGGGACAGAGGGAGTACTTTTCAGGCCGTTACCCTTAGCAACGGCCGAAAAAGTAACTTTTACAGCCGTTGCTAAGGAGAGGGCCGGTAATGCAGTACACACGCCGTCATCTGTCAGTGACAGAATGTCACGTAGTTTCTAACCTATAATTTTGAAAATTACTAAAAATTTTAATTGTTTTTAATTCGATCGCACAAAAAATGTAATATGCACCTCGGCCAAAACGTACTTTTTCGGCCTTGCCTGTTTGCTGGCCTCGACTACGTCTCGGCCAGCAAACCAGACGCGGCCGAAAAAGTTACACTTTTTGGCCTTGATACATAAATAACTATTTTTGATAAAAAGTGTGCTTTAAGGGGTTCAACAAGTTAATGATAGCTTAGTTTGATTAGAGGAGAGGTTTAGCAGTTGATAATTGTCAAATTTGGAGATGGCTTTAACACTTTTTTAAATTTTAGCAATAAGAAACGTGAACGTGGTAACTGGTGGTACGGTCGTGGTGAGAATCAACTGGCTATACAGTGTTACAGAAGAGCATTAGACTTTTTAGATGAGGTAGAAGGTGGTATTAAAGATCCACTACCTGAAGGAGACATAGATGTAACTGATGCAGCATTACAAGAACTTTTAGAAGATCGAGTGAGTGTGTGTAATAATATGGCTGCTGCTCAAATTAAATTGGAACTACACGACGCTGCACTCCAGTCTCTGCAAACAGTTCTGCGATGCCAACCGTGCAATGTTAAAGCCTTGTATAGAAAAGCAAAGGTAAAAAATGTACATTAAACGATTAAAGATTGTTTATGAGACTTAACCACAAAGAAACAATTTAAAAAAATATTGTTATTAGTGTTTAAATATATAATAGGAATATTTACTTATAGATGATAATTTTTTCAAGACATATTTAACTGTGTTTTAGATTCTTAGAGCCAAAAATGATATCCCAGCCGCTCTAAAATGTCTTCAAAAAGCAAATTCTATATCTCCAAATAATGCAGATATACAGAAAGAAATTTCTGTGTTACAAAATCTTCTGCAAAAACAAAAAGTATCTGAAAGAGAGTTGGCTCGAAGAATGTTCAGTACTACCAAAGAGCAGATCCAAGAAGTTCAGGAACGTGATAGTAGCTCCTCCAAAGTAAGTGCTATTACAGCTAAGTTTGTTAAGTGATAAGAATTTGTTTTGGAGTTTCCAGTATACAGGGTGTCACACAAAAAACGCTGCAAGCTGTAACTTCGTTGTTTGTGGTCCGAATTTGGTGAACAAAAAACTAAATGAAATAAATGGCTTATCAAATACTATAAACTGAATCGGATTTTCAAGTTGAACTTAAATGTCAAACGATAGTCAATTTTTTTCTTCCACACTGACGTTTAAATGACATTTTTTGATTAAGATTTTTTTTTGTTTTCCACGGCACGCTTGAAAATTTTGTGAAACCTAACCTATTTTAGTTAAACTTTTATTTTTTATTTCTTATTAGTTTTGCACTAAAATTAACTTATGATTACATCATTGAATTCAGAAAAAAAGAATCTACCAGATTTAGTAAAAAAAATAGATGGTGCCATTTGGAAAAAAAAATTGACTATCGTTTGACATTTAAGTTGAACTTGAAAAAAATTGAAATCCGATTCAGTTTATAGTATTTGAGGAGCCATTTCATTTAGTTTTTTGTTCACCAAAATCGGACACCCTGTATATATACAGTGTGACCCATTTTAAAGCAGGTCACCCCTATAAAAAGTTTATTTATAGTCCGATTTTCATGAACTTTTTTTTTAAACGATTAAGTATCAAAAACTGTATTTTGGCATTTTATTTTAAAATTCAGTATATGCTCACAAAGCCTACTATGATTTTTTTTCGATACCAAAATTGGCAAAATTTGTTTGGCGATTTTTTTATTTAAAATCTGACTACACCACTGGATTTAGGATGCCCTCAAATGGATTTGTACCAAATGTCATAAAAAAATATTTTTTATTAAGAGGTTAATTAAGAGTTCAATATTTGTGATTAAATTAATATCGATATTGGAAACGCAGTGTATTATGCTATGTAAAAAACAAAAGTTAGAGAAGAAAACGTATTTGACGTAAGATCTTTTAAATAAACAACAATTTATTTGTATCAGTATTAAAATCACAACTTTTATTGAATGTTCGGTCGGAGAACAACTAAATTTACAAGAAAAGATACAAAAATACAAAGAAAAAAGGAAAAATATTTTTTCATGAAATTTGGTACAACCCCATTTGAGGACATCCCAAATCCAGTGGTGTAGTCAGATTTTGAATAAAAAAATCGCTAAACAAATTTTGCCAATTTTGACATCGAAAAAAAATCATAGTAGGCTTTGTGAGTGTAAACTGAATGTTAAAATAGGGTGCAAAAGTACAGTTTTTGATGCTTTATCGTTTAAATAACAATTCATGAAAATCGGAACATAAATAAACTTTTTATAGAGGTGATTCTCTTTGAAATGGGTCGTCACACTGTATATTTACATTTTAATTGATATATCACTGAATAAATTTTGCCAGATTGAACAACATACATTGATTAATCTGTTTTTGAAAATAAATAGGATTTAGATAAATATTTATTCTCTAGTTGATAGTATACTAAGCTTTGAAAATTAATGACAATTCCTACAAAGCAAGTGAACAGATTGTGCATTATAGATAACAAAAATAAAACTTTAAATGGTTTCAAATTTATTTATTTTGAAAAATAGCTGAACCGAACAACTGTTCACAGTGTGTCAGAAATTCGAGACTTTCCATTAATAACTTCTAAACCCTAATAGGTACAAGGTCGATTAAATGAGACAAAAGTTAGTGATGCTTTTTTTCAAAATATGGTCAAAAAAGCGAACATAGTGAATATTTTACAGAAAAAACTTGTAAAAGAAAAGTTTACCTAGATATTTTTATTCTATTTTAAATCGTGACATTCACTTGTTTAAACATTGCTTTGATTCTGAAATAAAAGATAGTTTAATTTTTTAAATGGTAGGTAATCATATTTGGCTTTGACATCGGGAAAAAGCTTGTCTTTTCCTCTTATCAATAACCATATGTAATGATAACTATATTGCTAATATTTGCAATTTTGTGTAACACACGGAACGGTACAGATACCTATACTGGATTATAAAGAGAGGATGTATACATCATCTCTTTCTAATCCAACAATGGGCGTTTACACAAAAAAATAAAACTTGATAAAATATTTTTTAAATGATAATCTGATCTATAAAGTTTATTCTCAACCACCAAAAATTAAAAAAAAATCGTCCAGTTCCGAGAAATAAATTTTTAAAATGCCCTTTATATTTCAAATTCTGAAACGCGCTGTGATTGGCCGTGACGTCACTATCCGCACAGTCCATGTGCAGCGGACTAGTTCCTATGCATCGCATAATGACAAGTTGTTATGTATCTTAATATAATATGTTTTTTCTTTTATTAACTATGTATATTATTGCAATGTACGTAAATTATTATTGTGATAAGTTCTACACCCTTTTTTTGGGATATTCAGAACAAATAAAGATTATTATTATTATTATGTTAGGCGCGAAGCGCGCGACGAAGACGCCGCAGGGGCGTACTTTGGCCGTTGATTGTAAATAATAAACGTAATCGAACAACAATTACAATTTATTATAATGAATAAAATACAAACAGTACTGCCTTTTAACAGTATTAGCAAAAGAATGATCTCAAGCCAACCCCGAGACCCCTCAGGGTGGCTTCACAACTTATCTTAAGTGTTTTTAACATAAACAAATATGACATTCCTTGACCAGGCATATTTGTGTTCAAATATTCTTTACGTAAACAGTATTGCTAGAGGTTTTAACTAGTTGTTAGTTTAGTGTATATTTCATTATAAAACAAAGCAACTAAGTAAGTAAATTAATTATTTTGTAGAAATAATTCGATATTACTAAGGTCATTTAACAGGTGAAAATATGAACAAAAAGTATGTTTCAGTTTATTGTTTAATAATAGGTGATTGTAAACATTAAAAAAATGTACCTACTACTTTTTTAGTCATAGCTATATCTAAAAAACTTACAAAATTAATCTTAAATTCAAGGTAAATAAAATATGGGCTATATATAATAGTAGATAATTGATAAAGTTGGTTTCTCCTGTTGTTTGATTATAGGTTAAATAAACGAAAAGTTGCTGGTTTTCAAACAGGTTTATTCGTTGCAAATTCTTTTTTTAAAAAAGAATTTGCAACGAATAAACCTATTTGAAAACCAGCAACTTTTCGTTTATTTAATAGTAGATAATGTTCAATTCAATAATTCTACTATATTAATTTACACTTATAAGTTTTAAATGTTATCAGTTTTATGCTTAGATCATATAAAAAAAGGTATATGGCTTTTTGTAAAACAAGCACTGTTAGTTAAGTATAAATATAATACAAATTTCATAAACGAAGCAACAGTGCTTTAAGACTAATCAGCATTTTTAATCAAACATAAACATGCACCAAATAGCATACTACAAATAAGTATTGTTTAAAACTGCAGATTTTTTTGTTGGAAAGTTATAGGCTGCTTCATATTACATATTATTGCCATATGATTAATGCTTAATGCTAATGATAATGCTTAATGATAATGTTTTTCACTTTAGTGTATTTTTTTTTGCATAAATACTATTTAATATATTTTTTAGTTTATTCAAATTTTAAATGGTCTTCGCAACAATATAATTTAGTTTTTTCGCTTACGTCGGAAATACAACGTCTTGCTGCATCAAACCATTTTTTTCTTTTGGTGGAATTATTCGGAACAGCAAAAAACAATTTTTCTGGGTTTTTTGTAGAAGTGGTCTTACATTCAGGCACAAAACACCACTTTCTTCTGTACGACGACATGGTTGCGTTGTATTTACAACAAGCACACACGTGTGATTTGCCTCATCGAGGAGTACGTACGGAAAGTGACGTAATTTCTCGTGCGCATCGTTCAAGCCGTTTACGGCGCAACTTGCCGCGGGAAAACTTTAATCGTTAATAATAAATAAACGAAGTTGATTTAAACAATTTTAACTTCACATACGATATTCTGAACACCAAATCTATCAAATTCTGAAGAAATTAGAAATTAGTGTAAACGCCCATTGGACCATAGACAGCTAATGATATTGGATTGGACAACGTGAAAAGTTTAAAAAAAGACATTTAACATTGATGTATGGTTTGTAAAAACTACAATAAATGTATAAAATTCTAGTCTGTTTGTAGTAATTCGTCTCGAATTGTTAAACGTTGGTGTCTGCACTCATAATGTGCGAAAATCATGTTTTGTAACATAACATCAACAATTTTCATGCAGATTTTGTTAATAATCCTAGTTTTATTTAATTTTCTACGATTGCTGCCAACTGTCCAAATCTTAGAAAGAGAGAAATATATATTCATCTCACTTCATCAGCTTCAGTCACCACTCACTCATTGTGTAGATAGGGAATGCGCATGTAGTTAGTACATGTGTATCAAGAACGTATGGTTTTGTACATTTATATTGATACTTGATCTCTAAACAAGAAAAAATTAGAGTTATTGTAATTGGATTAAAGTAAAAAGTAATGTAATAAGAACAGATTGTAAAATTTTCTAGTAGTTCCCAACGCATCGCATTTATTGTTTAACACACGTTACGTTAGTGCTGCGAATAGTTATTTAATTTATCAACTATTACTTTTTAACAAATAACGAAAATGGTTACTGAGTGTATGTGATAAAAAACAAACAATTTTAGTAACTTAGATAAATTTTTAATAAATAAAAAGCTCCAAAGTAAAATCACAAAATATATTCCATACTTTTGTTATTCAGTATTCTTAACAAAACTTGTCACTATTTAATTATTTGTATCATCTGGTGGTCAATAACTCTATGTATCAAAATAAAATAAAATGTATTATTAATTTTAACCCCTTCACGGCCAGACCGAAAATGGTAGTCGCTGAAAAATCGTGAGATTTCACGAAAAAATGAACTTTTTCAAATCAATTTTTTTTTTGCTATTTTCTCACTAAACATACTAACCACAGAACATACACAAGCAGAATGGAAATCTCCTAGTTACAAAACGAAACCGTATTAGACTGCCATCTAAATAAGGCGCCGTGAACTTTTTAGCAAATAAATGAATCGTAGCACGCGATTAACGCCCAATTTACAAGGATTGTTCAAGCACGGCTATGTACAATCCGAAGAACTGTCGGGCATGCGTAGTATCGATGCTGCGCATGCTCTGACCGTTCGTTAGATCGTACATAGCCCTGCTTAAACAAGCCTATACTTAACTTTAATATTTCTGATTTAAAAAAAATATAATTCATTTTAAAACAATAGAAAACTGTTTGATAGAATTACTAAAACTTTATATTATTCGATTATAAATTAAAATACGCAAAAAAAAACGAAAATTAAAATAATACAAATATATTCATAAAACTGTAGTACATAGCATATAATTAATTAGTCATTTTAAATGGATAAAATCCTAGTGAACATTTATTTTGTGTGGTTTACAATGTCGTCCTACATTTATTATAAATTGGTAATTGTTATTTTTACGTCAGATGATCAGTCTCGTACATTACATACTATTTTTACTTTTTTATGCTTAATTTGCTAAAATAAGATAATAATGATCTTAAACGAAATCATTAAGAAAATTATAAATGCTTTTTAAATATGTAAATGTATTTTGAATACAGATTTGAAAGCTAAACATCTTTTCTTTCTTGATTCTCCCAAAACAGTTATATTTAGTGAGTTGAAGACTTTATACTGAAAAAACACTACAACTACTTGAATTATTAACGAATACGTAACAATATTTATGAATTATACAGCAAATATAAAAAAAGCATTTATATACACTCAAACATATAATAATAGATATATATACTTATATATCTTATTTGTTATAGTATATGTAGCTTACCTGGTAAATTAATTTTCGAAATGGCATTTTTTTCTAAACGATTTGCCCCTACCAGATTATTAGGGACAAAATGTGCTCTGCAAATCCTAAAATGCCTGTAAACCATTGATGGATCTCTTCCTGCAATTTTAGGATTTGCAGTAGCCACAGCCCAATTATTATATCGAGCAGGCTCGCGATTAGGGTCCGGAAAGTTGTGCATTATAGTTTCTGTACCGCTGCAGTTTATTATGCAACATTTTCTCTTCATGTTTTATGAGTATTTGTTAAGTTTTTTAAATATTTATTACCACTTATTACTTTAATTTTTGACTTTGTTTACAATAAATTAAAGTTGACGCCAGGTATCTATTACCATTTTAAATTTAAATCTCTGCGCTACTATGTTAGCAACCAATCATAATAATGTGTGTAGTTGTTGTGCTACTAAAATTAGTGGAATCTGTAACTATCTTAAACATTTTTACTAGCGCCACCTGAATAAGGCGCTTGGTACTAAATCAAATTACGGTACCAGCGTTGCATATAGCAGTTCCACCGCCCTGATACTAACCCTCACTTAAATATTAAAAAAAAAACGCCAATAAAGTCATATGGGAGGGGCTTTCCATGTTGACAAAAATTGAATAATTTTGTTTAATTTTACTTTGGAATAAACTGCACTGAATGACTTATAATGTTGGTGCCGAAAAACAAGTATAAACCAATCAGATTGAAGTATCATGGATCTCGTGCAATCAACAAACACCAAAAGTGCATAAACCAGCCCAAAATCATGAGCTACCGTATTACTGGGGTAAACAGAACAAATAATTTTGTTGCCACATATGATGACCTGGTTTGTGGGACCGCATTTAGCATGTTGCCACCGTTGGCAACATGGACGTGAAGGGGTTAAATAACAGTCGCTTTGTTATATTATTCTTAAATTTTTTTGCTGTAATAACTGTTTGTTTTTTAAGTTATGTACCAAGCTATCTTTTATTTCATGGCCCTCTAATTTTACAGTATATTTTTATCAACTCAATTTGTTTAGAAGTTAAATATCAAAATAAATGGACGAAACCAGGTACTATTAAAAAGAATAAACATTAATTTTATTATATAATCAAAGCCACCTATGGTATTCATAAAAAATATTAACTTCATCATTTTTATCTCGGAATAGAAGCAAAGTTTAAACAAATAAATAATGCCATTTAATACACCATAAAAATGGTTTTTCTACGACCACTAATGTAAATGAATCTTACCGTCCAGCCTGAATACCTAGTGAGTCCTTACGCACAGTAAGCAAAAAGCAGCAAATGATCAAAGTAGATTCACTTCAAACACTTCCTGCATGTATAGTAAATGAGTTATAACGCATGGTAAGTGAAACACACGCTTGTCTAGAAATGTCAAAGTAGGCTTACGTCAAAATTGACAAGACAACGTAATTACATGTGTATGTTAACCAAAAAGCCATTAAAATCGTAGGTATTATGTGATCGTAGAAAAAGTAAGCTGCATAACACGGTTGTTTTCTTTTATAATTTTTCTCTGTTAATCTTCACAACAGAGCTATTTAACATTTAAAATATGACTAATTTCAGTTTTCCAACCAAGTCTGGTGTGCCATGGAATTTAAAAACAAATTGAAAGCATCGTTAAGTTGCTTCACAACTTACGTGACTTTTGTCTTATTTATGTGGCCAGTATCTATTAGTTTAGAAGTTACCAGTGGTATTTTTAAAAAGTAAAAATTATTGGCCCAAATTTGGTTTAGTACCTTAGTGTCTGCGTGAAATAAAAATGAAAATACACCATTTGTTTTTGCTTTGTAAAATTTATTTTTCAGACGTTGAATTTTTCTCGACAAAAATCTAACATGTTAGTGTCGATTTTAAAACAATATTGTGGTCAATTTTCAATTTATTAATTGGATGTTTTTATCTATAGTTGTTTTTTTGGGCCACCATGGGAGTTAGTGTAGCTGCCGGTATAGTTGGATGGGCAGCTTATCGTTTTAAATTAACATAAGGAAGTGAGTTTTTTGTTTTTAAGTTAGTTGTGCATTTATAAATACATTGTTCTTTAAATATTTTAAGTAAATTGTTAGCAACTGTTTGGTGGGATTTGGTTCTTTGTTGTTACATTTAATATATCGCAATATCTTATTAAGAATTTATTATTTAAAGAGTTTTAAATGTGTTACGTTACTGTTATATTAGCCCATTGTTTTATACTTTTTTATGTATTGCTTCGTTTTTGTAAATTAAACGTTATGCATTATGGACTGCTTTTTACTTTCGTCATTTGTAGTATGAAGAAAGTATTGTGATCACAAAAATTTTTTAATTCCAGATTTCGACGGATATACAGGGTGTCCCAGCCAAAACTAATCATTCAATAGCTCTGTTATCAGTGAAAATTTAAAAAAAAGTTTTAAAAAATTTGATCGAAATGATAATTTTCGGGCATAAGCAAAATATTTATATATATTATAATAGAATCAAACTAGCAGACTTTGGAAAATTTTCCAAAATTTGTTTCAAATGTCAAATACAACTCGATTTTCATCTTAATGGGTAGTTCACACGGTGACTTTTAAAGTCGTGACTTTAAAAGTCACCGTGTGAACGACCCAAATTAAAAGTCGCGACTTTAAAATAAAAATGGCCGCTCTTGTAATTGCAGCATCGAGTGTAGTAAAGCAACTAATTATTTTGAAGTTGCTATTTGTTGATAATATTCTAAAATCGTTGGAACATCTATTGGGGACATGATAAATTGGAAATCGATGACAAACAAATGTATATTAGGTTAGGTTAACCTAACTTATTTGTCTGTTATGTCAAAATATAAAAATATGGTAGGCTTACGTCAAATGCCGAACTGTCAAATCGAAGTCGCGACTTTTTAGTACACGGTGACTTTAAAAGTCACCGTGTGAACTACCCATAAGTCTGTATTTTCATTTGATTAATAATTAATAATTTAACAAATAAAAACCAACAATCAAGGTTGTTTAATCTACGTAAAAGAGTGATGGTTTTATTTTTCTGACCTATATGAAGAAATACTTGCTAAGAACACATACTGCATGATTTATTTTTAATATACCTGAAAATGCACACGTAACATTTAAGAACTATTAATGTTATTGATATTAATTTTGTATTGCTCCTATAAATGGGCATTTTTACTCGCATGACTTCGATATGTCATACGTCTATTAAAATATACAATATATGATTGTTTTAGTTCCTTTTTCCACACAAGTCCCATAAATAAATAATTTTTATGACCTTTGATATAATACAAAGAAATTTGTTTCAAATGTACATTTTTTCTAAAAATTAATTTTCAACTCGAAGAAAGTACAGCTAAAGATGAAAATAAAATTATGTTGGACATGTGCATCAAATTTTTAAAATTTTTCTAAAGCCTGCATGCATTACAGGGTGTCCAAAATTTAATTTTCTTTTAATACAACTTCAGACCAATAAAACTCGTTTTTTTTCAAATACAATGCCCAAACTTTTTTTTATTTTCTAATGCAAAATGACATTCTGCATCAATCTTTATAATATTTTTGAAAACGGTCCTGAGTTTGTCTCAAAAAGCTGCACATTTTTGGTAATTTAACCGTTTCTCTATCTTAAATATTAACCGAGATACCCATCCAATCCCATCGAATTTGGACCACCCTGTATGCGCCAGACGTTATAAATGTAAATTTTTGAGATTAGTTATCAATAAAGCCTTAAAGCAGTGGTTTCCTCCGTGTGGGGCGCGCTTCCCTAGGGTGGCGCGAGACTATTGCAAGGGGGGCGTGCAGCTGTTACCAAAATATCATTTTTGAATACAAACAAACTAAAAGAACTTTATTTATACAGAATATGGTATAGGTACTGTTTTGTAGCCCATTAAAAAAGGACAGTATTTATGAAATTAGATTGTTATGAAAGTGAGGGGGGGGGGGCGCAAAAAATAGTTTTTTATTAAAATTAAAATCATTGAAAAGTATGTTAATATGGTTTATGTGGTTAATATTGAAATAATTTTTGAATACTTCGTTTTTGTGCGTTACGAAAATAATCAGTGCGAACTAAAGAGGTGGGAATTTCAAATGATTTTATACCAATCAAAGAAAAACTTTTTATTAAAGTTCACAAATAACAGAAACTTCATGGAGAAACATAATAATTAATTGGGCAAAACTGTCAAAAATACTTAATGTAAAATGAAACAATAAAAAACTTATTTTTTTAATACTAAAGGCTTTGGATGTTTTTGTTTCTTACGATGATTTAAATTTTAAAAGTGGCATTAAAAAATTTTTTAAATCTTCTCTTGTGTTGGGTTGAGATTGAAGCATATTCGAGAGATAATTTAATGATTCTACATCCATACTATTATCAACCGAGTTTTGACTTAGTAACTTGGAGGTTTCTGGTGAAACAGTTGTAGTTTCTACATCCCCTATGGTATTTAAAGTTATGTAAGAGTTATTTGGATCTAGTGCATTATCATGGAGCAGGGTTGATCGTGTTAAATTATTTTCATTTGATGTTATGTGGCTTGTAAAATCAACACCTTCAGTTACTGAGAAAGAATTTTTTACAAACTGCGCTGAAGTGTTTTCTGTTGCTGCAACACTTATTAGATTATTAAAATACGTATGTTGCCCAGTGTGGTCAATTTTATTGCCACATAACACTTGCGCATTATATAAGCCTCGATTTGAATTTGTAAAGCTAGTTTTTGCATCTTTTGTGAATGTAACAATACTGACTGTAGGCATATTCAAAGTATATTCAACTGTAGATCCATTACTGTACGTTGTAGTCGTTTCATTGGTGATAGGTTTTGGATCTTTTTTCTTCTTGGGTTTTTCCTTTTTTTCAAATTGAATTGGTATTAAAACTCCTGTATTGTCAGTTGTTAATCGCTGAACTCTTCTAGTTTTTGATACTATTTTGTGAGCTGATTTTTCATGACGCCGTAAATGTGCAGACCGTTTATATGATGAACTGCATATCATGCAAACGTGGGGTCGTAAGTCGGAATGACTTCCATGATGACGAACAAGTTCTGAATTTCGTTTGAATGTTTTCTCACAAATATCACACGGAAACGCCTTTTTCTGTAAAAATATTTAGAAAAATTAATGTTATTAGTCCCTTTATAAAATTTTGGTAATGTTGTTTTCTTTACTTTATTAAATGTAATTTTTTTTCTATAATTTTGAGAATAAGTAGTATTTCCTTGTTACAAAGTATAATACAAAAATAAGCAAAATAAATTAAGAACAATTTTAATTCAACAACAAACAGACAAGCATACAGAGTGACCCAATTTCGAGACCCAACATGGAGATCTTACTAAGGATATTGTTTTTTTTTAAAAATAATTTAACCTCTTAAGCCGACACGGCCTCTGAGCGCGAGGCTTTGCACAGCGGACACGAACTCTAGACCGCTCGCGAGTATTTACGTCATATCCATTGCATGAAAAATTTTGTTCGTTGTATTGAAAATATGAAATAAAAAATTAATGAAACATAAGAATTATTTAAAATTTTACTTTTTTATAGTGTATACAACATATTATATCACACAACAATGCATAATTATCCATTTGGCATGTTTTTAAAAATATTACAAAACAGTACAAAGTTTTCAAAAATTTTATTTTTGGTATGAAAATCTTTAAAGCAAGGTTCAGGGCAAAGGCCCGTGCTGCAAATTGCACACCAATAACGACTTTCTTTTCTTATTCCTTTTTTGAAGCACAGAACACATAGTTAATATCGGCAAATGGCGCTGGAAACGGTTTCGAACAAACAAAATAGATGACGTCATAAAGTGATCCTATATGTAATGACCGAAGCAAAGAAATCGTACGTTTTCGTCAAATACAATAAGATATACACAAAGCGAATATGTACGGCATAGTCGCTATTCATGACCAAGGCCGATGACGATTATATGCGGCATAACAGCTTAAGAGGTTAAATAGGACATATTGAGAGAAGGAATGACAGCAGAATAATAAAAGATAACGTGGAAAGCACCTATAGACAAGAAAAAAAGAGGAAGATCTAGAAAAAGATGGAGACAGGCTGTGGACACAGAACTAAGAGAGAAAAACATAATGAATTGGAGGATAAAGCGAAAGAGAGGAGAGTGTGGAAGAACGTTACTAAGCTGTGGGCCTAAACTGCCTGCGAAATAGCTTTTATATACATATAATTTTAATTTAAAGAACTAAGAGAATTTAACGAAATTTATAGTAATGTAAAAAACGTTCAAACAGGAGTGCCACAGGGGCTGGTCTTGGGTTCCTTATTATATTTAATATGTTCTAAGCTTAAACACACCTGGCTTAAAAGCTACTTATTTCAAATATGCTGATAATGATACTATTTTAGTTTACCACAGTGAAAACTTAAATAATTCGGAGGCCACTGATAAAACTGTACTTATGTTATTTAAACAAAATAATAAGGCTGCGATTGACGTTTATATTAAAATTGGATCGAAAATATTGAGCCAAGTGTCAAATTGCAAATATCTTGATGTACAAATCAATGATCAATTATCGTGGTCCTTACATTATGAGCATTTGTGCAAAAAATGATGATAACGATTGGTGCTATAAACAAAAGAAATTAAATTTAAAATTTATCAGGGTTTTTTGGTGTAAGTTTAAATTCACATACTTAATTACTGCTTCTTGTACAAGTTCTTTTTCTTCTCAATCAGGTCCTCTAGTACCTTTCGGTGTCAAAGTTGTACAAGTTAAAAAAAAAAGTTTTTTGTACAAGTTAAAAAATTTCAAATATTACAAAATAAAGTTGGCAAAATACTGATTAATATAAATTATTAAACGCCTACCATCAATCGCGTATATGTTAAAAATGCAAGCATAGTATGAAAAGTTTAGTAAAAATCTAAAAATCAAACAATTTAAACTATTTACAAAATACTATACCGGGTGTAACTGAAATCAGGCTCACCCCCTTTTTTTTTCTTTAGTTTTGAATTTAGACAAATGAAATTTTAGACATGTAACATTTGCAAAAAACTGGATTATTTGAACATGGGTACACTTTTGTTTCACGTCCGGTTTTGCCGGAAATGACCATAACTTTGTTATTTTAAATGGAACACCCTGTATATTTTTACATTTTTGATAAGAGGAAACGATTTTGGATACAACTGTACCATTTTGGTTAATTTTTATAACCTCAAATAATTTTTTGACAAAAATTAAACTTTTTATTAAGTGTGCCGTGACCCGCATAAATTTAAATTAAATTTTATTTTGTCAAGAAGGGTCCGAAAAACGGTTTTGTAAAAAAAACACAAAAAAAGGATTTGTTTCGTTGCCATTTGGCATAGTCAACTATGATTATTAGGATATCTTACCAAAATCAATAATTTGAAATTTTTAATGACTGCTCCTAATAAAAATACCAAGTTATTGGTATTGTTGAATTCGCCAGAAAATACTCTATTTAAATAACCGCATGCGCCACTATCGTTCCATTTAAAAAAATTGATTTTTTGTCAAAAAACCAATTTCGCAACTTTTAAGGTCTATTAAAGCAGCCCAAATGTCAATTAAAATTTACAAAACCGTTTTTCTGACTCTTTTTGACATAATAAAATTCAATTTATGCGGGTCACGGCAAACTTGATAAAAAATTTAATTTTTGTTAAAAAATTATTTGAGGTTATAAAAATTAACCAAAATCGTTTCCTTTTCCCAAAAATGTAAAAATATACAGGGTGTTCCATTTAAAATAACAAAGTTATGGCCATTTCCGGCGAAACCGGAAGTGAAACAAAAGTGTACCTATGTTCAAATAATCCAGTTTTTTGCAAATGTTACATGTCTAAAATTTCATTTGTCTAAATTCAAAACTAAAGGAAAAAAAGGGGTGAGCCTGATTTCAGTTACACCCGGTATACTATATACAATATAATATAAATGACAAGTTTTTGTCGTTAGTGAAGTGAACAGTAAGTTTTTTCGATTTCCACGGCACTCTATTTGCTTCAATAACGATTAGAAGAAAAAAATGTCGAATATCTCGAAAACTTAGAGTTTTGGGTCTAGGACATACTTAACAAAAAATGAAGCTCTCTTGAAGACGAATTCGATGACATAAGAAAATATAGGGGTTTGCATTTGAAAAAATTGAGTTACGAGCTTTTGTAAATCATGGAAGTTGCCACCTATGCGTGATTCAAACTTTTTCGTATCGAGCTTATAGATAGAGCAATGTTTTCTGCATGTCCTTACCAAATTACAACTCTGTGCTTCGAAAAATCACTTCAGAGGAATTTTTTAAGTAGACTTAAAACCTTGAAAAATTTTTAAAACTATTTTTTTTTAATGACAAGGCCGCATAAAAACCTGTAGTATTTTATATCGATGTAAAGCTAAAATGAAGGCGGTCGAGAATATCAAATAAAAAATGGGGTGTTGTATTTGAAATATAAAAGTTGCTATTGGTTCCTGAGAGGTGACTCACACTGTATATTTAAAAATATTTTTATCGTGTTCGGAAAAACTGTATGAAATACCGTTTGAATCAACTTTCTATCTCAAACCGTTTAGCCACAATCGACCGATCCCACACTAATGACTCACCCTGTATAACAAGATATGTAATATCGTTTTTTTTAATGTAAAATTTTTGTATGTAAATCTGTAAGAATTTATTTATTTTGTTGTATTCTATTGTAAAGAGAATTTAAAAAAGTGTCTATAATATCTACGCAACTTAACAAGTAATATTCAATTTATTTATTAATCATCCGTGTACAACTTTTTTATCCCTAATATATTTATTATTTACATTTCATTACTTATCAAAAAATTCTTTAATTCCATTAACATCTCATTGATATGATTTCTATAATTTTCATATTTCTCATAACCCTTGCGCACCATTTCTCGTCGATCTTCAAAAATAAATTTTTTTGAAGTTTCTGGATTGGAAAGAATCTCCGGTTTCAATAAAATTAAATCGATATTAGCAAAACTTGCTGATTGAAATAAAACTTGCGGCAAAACGTACTTGCACATTTCTTGGAATTCTTGCGAAGTTATTTCGTTGTCAATATTGATGTCGTGTCTTTTTGATTCACTGTTTAAACTTTGGTAATAATGATCCAGTAAAAACTGCATGTGCTTCTGTCTAAACTGAAAGTCTGTAGAGGAATAAATAAGATTCATAACGTCGTGACTTGGAGGATTGTAGCGTAACCGTTGAAAGTCGATTAGTTTGCAGTTTATAGGTTCCCCATTTTCATATGAAAATAAGATATTAGGAGACCAAAGATCTCCATGGCATAAAACATTTCTGAATTTTGGCGAAGGTTTCATTATTTCGAAGATTTTTAATGCAATATTATCTAGTTGGGCATTAATAAGATCCGCATCTTTTGCCTCCACTGTGTCAGTAAATTCATACAGATCTTTTAATGTCTTTAAACTAGTTTGTACCCAAGCGTATCCAAAATAATTTTTATCTTGTCGATATAACGGTTCTTGAAATGCTTCAGGGTATTCCTCAAATAAATTATATGGTGCATTTATTTCCTTCCTTTTGTAATTTTCAAAAATTATCGTTGCCACATGAAACCTGGCAATTGTTGTTAAAGCGATTGTTAGATGTTTTAAATCTAACATGATTGTTCCAGATACGTTTTTGTAGCCAATCATGCCGAGGTCGTCCAACGCCAAGAAATGATTTTTTATGGTGAGGTAACATTCAGGAATTATTTCGAAATTGTAACCTGGTACTTTTTGGAATTCTTTGCTGAGAATTTCGTACATGTAGATTTCTTTTTCAAAAGCACCTTGTTTTCGTGCAATATCAGTTTGTAGGCTGTTTGCAGGAGTCTTAGTTATAATGTTAATTTCTTGGTTACAATCATTTAAAATAACTATAATTTTCACTTTGTGTAACTCTGACATCATGGCGATGATATCCTTTGGTGGTGAATTTATTTCTGTACTTAAAATTGTTACAGTTTGTGTTTTAAATTTGTTTTGCACAATTTTACATATATTTTCTTGCGAAAACACTTTGTTTTTTTGTGCCATTTTTCTAATTTGGTAACCTTTCTTTAAAACTAATAAAAATGACATATAAATCTAAAGATAATATTGTTTTTTATTTAATCTTATCATAGTGATATTTGTTTCAAAGATATTTGATTAAAATTAAATTAATAATAAAAGTTTGCAATCAATGTTATAATTTTTTATAACACACATTCTCATTATATACAGGGTGCGCCAATAGTGCGATGAAGTCCATTATTGCCCTTAATGTCAATTTATTAAAAAAAAAAGGTTTTAATGAAACTTATAATATTTCTAGACGTGCATGTTTTAAAATTTGTTTCAAGTATACAGGGTGTTTCATAAAAGTGGGGCGTCACTAAAGGTTTTTCTTTTTTTTAAATTGAACACCCAGTATATTTTTGCCATATCGAATTCAGCGAGAAAATCTCCATATGATAGTATATTGTTTTTATAATTTTTTTGCGACGTTGCCACTTTATCTCAAAAAATCTTTGAATTTCCAGAAAAACATGGTACAAATGATATTTTGTACATACAAAGTCTAAAGCTCTAAATACATCAAAATTAATTTATATTATACGGGGTGTTTTTTATAAATGTGCCAACTTCCCAATTTTCAAACATCAATAACTTTATTTTTTCAAATGGAACACCCTGTATATTATTACGTTATTTAATTGCATTTTTGTTTTTCTTTAACTTTCCTTGATACTTACCTATACCTAAAGTGAATATTTTCTGAGATATTTACATTTTACTTATTCTTATATGCGTTTTGTAAGAATTTCCTAATTTTTTCGAACTAGGCCCCGACTTTGAGAATAGAAACGATGGACTTCATCGCATTATTGGCCCACCCTGTATATCATGGTGTATTAAATAACCGCAATAATCAAAAATTCAATTTATTTTTTAAATAAAATAAATAAACAACATAAAAAAATCGTTAACTTTTTTGCGTTTATTAAGTTAAATATGCATTTTACAAAACATCGGAAACTATACAATAATATATGTTTTCCTAATTATCTCTTATAATTAGTGAGATTATCAAAGTAAGCCGGATCAAGTAGTACATCATCAGTGATCACTAAGCATTTTTTATTTTACTAATCCCTAATGAAACTCTAGTCTTATGTATGTTATTTTTGAAATAATCATTTAATTCTTTAAGCGTTTCATTTATGTGGTTTTTGTAACTCTCATGCTTTGTATAGCCTTCTTTTACTTTATCTCGTCTATCGTTAAACAAAAACTTCCTCAGCGATGCTTGATCACGCAAAATATCTGGTTCCAATAACAATAAATCGATGTTAGCAAAACTTGCAGATTGAAATAAGACTTGTGGCATGAAATACTCGCACGTTTCATGAAATTCTTGTAAAGTAATTTCTTCGTTAATATTTATGCCAGATTTATACAGTTCCGAGGTTAATTGTCGGTAGTAATGGTCTAATAAAAACTTTTTGTGCTTCTGCCGGAAGTCGAATGTCGTAGCCGAATAAATAAAGTTGAGGACATCAAAGGACGGTGGCTTGTAACGTAAGTTTTGAAAGTCAATCAGTTTGCAATCTACAGGGTGCCCGTTTTTGTGGGCAAATAAAATATTTGGGGACCATAAATCGCCATGGCACACAACGTTTCTAAATTTTGTCGACGGTTTCATGATTTCAAATATTCTTAATACAGTTTCGTCTAGATGGGTATTTATTTCAGGTATTGGTGAAACTGTGTCGTAAGTAAATGAGTATAAATCTTTTAAAGTGCTTAAACTGTTATAAACCCAGTCGTATCCAAAATAGCTATCATCTGGTCGATATAATGGTTCACAGAAGGTATCAAGGTACGCACTGGACAAATAAAATTGTACATTTAACTCACGATATTTGTGCTTTTCCAAAACTATGGATGCTGCATGAAACTTTGCGACAGTTGATAAGGCCCGAGTCAAGTGTTTCAAGTCCAACATTATCGTACCCATAATATTTTTGTAGCCCCTCACATTCAAATCTTCTAGGGCCAAAAAATAATTCCCTTCTGCATAATAACACTCGGGGATTAATTTAAAATTAAGATTCGGTATTTTTTGAACTTCTTTGTAAAATATTTCGTACATGAAGATTTCCCTCTCAAAAGCTGCTTGCATTTGTGTGATCTCTGATTGCACATCATCTGATGGTGTTTTAGCAATAATATTAATATCTATGGTGTTGTCATTAACAGATGCTTTTATTTTTATTTTGTGCAAATACGACAACATTGCGATTGTACCCTTTGGTGGTGGATTAACTTCTGTATTGAGTACTTCCACATTTTCTGTATTAAATTTGTTTTTTATAATTTTAAGCATGTTTTCGTGTGAAAACAAAGTTTCCAAATTTGCCATAATTTCAGTTATGATCACTTTATAAATCAAACTAAATTAAAAGTAACACTGTTCACACAATTATCAAGAACAAAATAAATAAATCTGTTGTAAAGTATTTAAATAAATACATATTGTAAATTATATCTGTTATCTTATCTCATAGAAATGCTTTGTAATATTGATTCTATGTAGTAGTCTAGTAGTGTATGATAATTATTATTTAATAGGTACTCTACAGCAGGGATCGGCAACCTTTTTGATAGGAAGGGCACCCCGAATAGCTAGCTTATCACAAAGGGCACTTTTCATTTATTTTCCAAGCTAATAGTGCGACAAAGAGCGCGTCATTGGGAAAGTGGTGGGTTAACAAGTTATTTTACGTTAGTGGCAGGCACTTTCAAAATGCTTCACGGGCATCCGAAAAATAATTTATTTATATATTTTTTACTTTATTTGCTTCATTTTTTAAAGATAATGGAAAATAACAACACTTTCTTGAAGCTACTTTTTATTCTCTTCATACAATGATGTACGTAATTAAATTTTGTATCAGTCGTTTTGTCTATTTAGGACAGTGGTCTCAAACTCAAATTGAATGCGGGCCGAATGCACAATCTAAACGTAGCTGACGGGCCGGTCTTTTTTTTAACCAAAATGAGAGTGAATATACAAGCTATTGTCCTTCTTTATTTACAAAATTTTTCTTCGACACATACAGAATATAGACATGTTTGTATGTAAATAATTATAAACTTCGTTATTTCTTACTACAACAAAATTTACTGATTGTAGGAAGTTCTCCCAAAATGTATTCGCGGGCCGCGTAAAATTGTTTTGGGGGCCGGATGCGGCCCGCGGGCCGCCAGTTTGAGACCACTGATTTAGGACTATCACCACTATTTAAGTGTTAGTATAACAAATTATTGGTGTTATTTGAAATAACATGTAACAAAAATATAATTTATTTTATAAAATCAACAGTATCTAAAACAGTAACTATCCAAAATGTAACAACATTTTAAATTGCTAGAATTTACAACTGCTATGGATAGTTTTACACTAACAATACTAATTTTACGACTAATTTAAAATGTTGGTGTAATAAAAATACCAAGTAATGGTCAGTACTTTATCTGAATGTGTGTTGTAAACTCACAACTCTATATAAAATTTTCTTGTATTAGCAGAGGCGGATTATAGTCGGTTGAGGCCTCAGGCGCAGAAGAAAATATTGGGCCCCTTAAAAACGAGAGGGAGAGACCGGGAAAATAAAAATACATGTAAACCATATTTTTAAATAAATAAAGTTGGGGTTTTGCGGGGCCCTTCAGAAGTCGGGGCCCAGGGCGCGCGCTCGGTGCGCCCGCCTCTGTGTATTAGAAAAAAGTTTAAAGCAAAATGGTTCATTTGATTTTATTTTATCTGTATGACAAAAATTGTTAGATGGAGTTGTTGCTTTAAAAAAATATTTTAAAGAAAAGTTAACAGTCTATTTTACATTTTTAAAGCTTTAATTAAATATTTTTTAGTTACTAATACATTATTAATATACAGGGTGATTCATAAATAATGCAAAAAACTTTGGGAGGCAATTCTTAATAAAAAAAAAAATTTGTTATACAGGGTGTTTCTTAAATATTGCAAAAAACTGCGAGAGGTGATTCCTTATCGAAAATTAAGGGAGGTCTTTATATACATTTTTTTCCGTAGACGTCTCCTTTCAGAGTTACACCCCCCTAAAGGGGATCGGTAAAATTAGGTTTTTAGTTTATTTCTCGAATTTGGATAAATGTAGGAGAATGATATTCGGTAGATGTTTTATACTTATTAAAAGGTTTCCCATAGTAATATTTTTATTTATCACCCACCTTCACGGGGGGCTAAAAAGTGCGACCCCTGTTGGTTTTTTTATCAGAACTTTTTGGTGGGTTGAAATGTTGCAACTAAAAACATGTTTTTTGAAAGCTTGATTTATTTAGAAACTTTTTTATTCCTTAGTTTTTCTCGTAAAACCTACCGTTTTTGAGTAAAAAATAACATAATTAAAAATGACCATTGAATATTCCAATATCTTCTTCTTCTTAATCGTTTCCTCTTGTACCTTTCGGTGTCGAGGTTGCTTTTCTGTTACTGTATTATCTTTCTCCACTCCTTCCTATCGTTGGCTAATTGTGGCACATCTTTCCAGCTGACTCCTTTTCCTTCTAGTCTCTTCCTCACTTCTTTTTCCCATTTTATTCTTGGCCTTCCTCTAGTTCTTTTCCCCTCTATCTGCATTTTCCATCCTATTTTCGCGTATCTACTTTCTGGCATGCGTAGTAAATGCCCCAGCCATCGTAATTGATTCGTCTCCATCTTTTTCTTAATATCTGTTACTCCAAGTTTATTTCGGATTTTTTCGTTACTGATTTTATCGATCAGTCTACATCCCTCTATTCTTCTCAAAAATCTCATTTCCTGTACCTGTATTCTTTGTTTTTGTTTTTGAGTTAGTGTCCAAGTTTCTGAATGTACGTGAGTATGGGTACGTACACTGCATTAAAAACTCGCGTCTTCGTCTCTTTTAATATTTCCTTCTTACTTATCAGACATTTATTTGTGGCGTAGTAAAATTTCGTCGCTGCCGCTATTCTGTTATTCAGATCTTCCTCCAATTTACCGTTTTCTGCAATTATTGTTCCTAAATATTTAAAACTTGCTACCTGTTCTATCTTTTTTTGGTCTAGCATTATTGTAGCTGGTTCATGATTTTTCGCTATAACCATAACCTTTGTCTTTGTTATATTAATATTCATATTATATCTGCTTAATGTATCTGCCCATACGCCTAGATTAAATTGCAAGTCCTTTTCGCTTTTAGCTAATAACACCACATCATCTGCAAAGGCTAATTCTGTTAAGGATATTGGTTTTAGTTTATTCCAACCCCAGTGGGCTTTCTTTGTGTTTTGCTTACATTCTTTAATAATTTTATCCATAAGAATTATAAAGAGCAGAGGACTTAATGTGCCTCCTTGTCTTACTCCCACTGTTGTTATAAATTCCTGGGAACTGCTGTTGTGGGTTCGCACATAATTTCTACTGCTCTTATATAAACTCTTGATGGCGTTTAATAATCCTTCTCGAACTCTACTTTGTTTCAATATCTTCCAGATCTTTTCCCTTGGCACTCTATCGAAGGCTTTAGAAAGATCGATAAAGCACAAATACACCATCTTTGAATGTTCCATTGATTTTTCACTTAACTGTCTTAGCGTAACAAACAAGATAAAAACCATACATTAAAGCAAATAATGGATAAACAGGGAAAAATACTGACAACAGAAAAAGAAATTATCGAAAGATGGGGTAATTATTTTAAGGAGTTATTGGAAAGTGATAACACAATGAATGACGAGGAAGAAGAACAAGGACAGGAGGAATACGAAACAATTGAACAAGAATATGAACAAGAAATAACCGAAGATGAGTTGGATAGAGCGATTCATAAAATGAAAATTGGAAAAGCAGCAGGGCATGATGGCGTTTTACCTGAAATGATTAAGTACATGGGAGTAGAGAGTAAGAAAATGCTGTTAAGAATAGTAAATAAAGCTTGGCAGGAAAAAGATATTCCAAAGGACTGGGAGGTATCTGTTATATTACCGATATTCCAATATAAATTGGATTAATTTTGGTGGTTGCCATGGTTTGTTTATGTTCATATTGGGTAGAATTGACGGGTGTAACTCATTTTGAGGTAATGCCGAATTTACATTGGTATAGTAGCTAATGCAAGTAACTAAATCAAGTAGCTAAATTTAGCTACTTGCAACGTGTAGACACTTTTGTTTAGTACTTGCGCAAGTAAACAATTTAGTGATTAGTAATTTCTATTTACTTGCGCAAGTGACCTGACCTGCGCTTCCTTTTTAAACGTCACTGTCAAGTGCGCTTAACGTGTGTAAAAAGTGTAAAAAGAAAAAATATGGCACTAGTACGTTGGGGTGAAGATACCACAATTAAATTTTTCTTATCACCCCGTACCATTTCCAATAATTCTTCGCTCAAATTTTCAATACATGTTTTGACTGATAAGCGGACTATCGCACGATAGTCCATTTCTGTCAGTTTACTAAACAACTTCACTAAATTGTGTGTAGACGCATAATTTAGCTACTTGATTTAGTAACTTGCTTTAGCTACTTGCTTTAGTTACTTGCATAAGCTACTATACCAATGTAAATTAGGCATAAATGTGGCGACAAAGCTAAAACGCCCGTCAATTCTACCCAACGTGAACATAAACAAACCATGGCAACCACCAAAATGAGTCGTTTTATGTTGGAATATTTAATGGTTCGTGTTTACTTATTTTATTTTTTACTCAAAAACGGTAGGTATTACGAGAAAAACTAAAGAATCAAAAAAGTTTCTAAACAAATCAAGCTTTCAAAAAACAATTTTCTAGTTCCAAAATTGTTAAGCCTCCAAAAAGTTCTGATAAAAAACCAACAAGGTCGCACTTTTTAGCCCCCTGTGAAGGTGGGTGATGATTAAAAATATTACTATGGGAAACCTTTCAATAAGTATAACCCATCTACTAAATATCATTCTTCTACATTTATCCAAATTCAAGAAATAAAATAAAAACCTAATTTTTCCGCTCCCCTTTAGGGATGTGTCTCCGAAAGGAGACGTCTAAGGAAAAAAATTTATATGAAAAACCCCCCTTAATTTTCGATAAGGAATCACCACCCGAAGTTTTTGCAATACTTAAGAAACACCCTGTATATTAGAACCCCTTAATTTTCAATAAGGAATTACCTCTTGAAGTTTTTCGCATTATTTATGAATCAGCCTGCATAATAAGCGTAACTACTACAAAATTCTCAAAAATAATTGCAGTACTTGACAACCTTTGATAAGTTGTTACATTTTAGATAGCTTTTGTTTGTCACTGCAATGTTGTTTTCATGAACAATCAATATTTTTGTAGTTACTTTTGTTCTGTGGTTACTTTTTAATAGATGGTATATCATTGGAGTCAGAATTTTTAGGAATACGTAGTTACGCAAAAACCCAATAAAAAATAAAGAAGTTGATTGTGGTCCAAAATACTCTTAATATTTGACACAAAATTTAATTAGGTCAGGGAATAGAGAATCAAAAGTTGCTCCATAAAAGTGCTTTTAGTTTAGTGATATTTCTAAAAATAAAGAAAATAATGCAAAAAAATAGAAAATATTTTTTTTTAGGTTTTAATAAAAAATATCTTCCGAACAAATAGGGCCTGGATATTTTATTCTCAAATTCCAATTCACCATAAAAAACACACTGTGCCCTTACTTAGCCAACTTTACAGTTTTTAACATAAGCGAAATTATCATGTTGAGTCTCAATTTTGGGACACCTTGTACAAAAAATTGGTTTCTTAGTAATTATTAAATTACTTACTTACTAAAATACTTTCCCGTGCAAAAATTATGTCCATAAAAAAATTTATAATGGTACAATATAAGATTCTATTTACAATGCTTAAACTATTTAAATCAATGTGCAGCAATTAAGAAGTTGCTTTAAAGAGATGTTCAAAATTTAAAAAAAAATAATAATTAAACAATTTCTTGTTTTTTTTACTAATTTTTGAACCAAGTGGGCTGTAGTACAGGGTGGACCAAATTAGAATGTAGTACGGTTACCGCAATAGATAGCGAAAATCTGATTTCGGTCTCTTGGGCTATTTTATTGAGAAAATAACGATTATGCAATCAGATTTTTTCTATCGGATTCCATTTTGGCACTACAGACGAAAAATGAAATTTCATCATTTTTGAAAATTTGCTATAACTTCTGTATTTATTAAATTAGAAGAAAATGTTATATAGGTTTTTTATACAGATTTGTAAGCTTAATTGAAAAACAAAAGTAATTTTGTTTTAGCTATCTTGACTTTCGAAATATGGAGTAAACTTTTATATTTTTAAATGGAAACCCTAGTTGGCCATGATTTTATGTAAAAGAGTATTTTTTTAGCTTTTAAAAAATATATAGTTTTATATATTTGTAGCAAAAAATAGCCGAGATATGACCAATTTTGTAAAAATTCGATCATCAAAGTTTGCCATGATTTCGTAAACAAGTGATGTTTGCAATTATTAAACAACTAAACGTAATTTCCAAGTAAATTCTGCAGCAACCGTTACGTTTTTATCACTTATAAAGTAATATTTGAACATATTAAACTTTTCAAAAAGTTCAAATTTAGCCATGTTCACAATACCACAATAAAGTTATAAAATACAAAAGAATACACGAATTTGCTTTAAAGTTGACAAATGTACTTCGAAATGACGTTTAGTTGTTTAATATTTGTCTTATCTATGAATAATTGCAAACATCACTTGTTTACGAAATCATGGCTAACTTTGATGATCGAATTTTTACAAAATCGGCCATATCTCGTTTATTTTTTGAAACAAATATAGAAAACTATATATTTTTGAAAAGCTAAAAAAATACTCTTTCACATAAAATCATGGCCAACTAGGGTTTCCATTTAAAAAAATGTAAGTTTAATCCATATCTCGAAAGTCAAAATGGCTAAAAAAAAATTACTTTTGTTTTTCAATTAAGCATAAAAATCTGTATAAAAAATCTATATTACATTTTGTTCTAATTTAATAAATAGAGAAGTTATAACAAAATTTCATAAATGATGAAATTTAAATTTTCGTGTTGTGCCAAAATGGAATCCGATAGAAAAAATCTGATAGCATAGGCGTTATTTTCTCAAAAAATAGTCCAAGAGACCGAAATCAGATTTTCGCTATCTATTGCGGTAACCGAGATACCCCGTAAAACATTTAAATTTGGTCCACCCTGTACATAAAATTCAAGTTTTTAATGGCAGCCTATTCCTAATTTAGCTAACTGAATATTACTAACCTGAGAATGTATGTAGTTTATGTGATGTTTCAACGTGTCCTTAGATGTAAAACTATTTCCACATTGTTCGCACATAAACAACTTTTCATTGTTGAAATGTAAAGCAGAGTGTCGTTTTAAGTTGGTATTATTGGTAGTTTTGTATTCACAAAACTGGCACGTTACAGATTCTTGATCGATATTATGGTACTGCTGTAGATGCTTCATTAGTTGATTGTTTTGATGAAACAGTTTTCCACAATTTTCACAAATAAAACTGCTCACTTTTGGATCATGTTTGTATGCCAGACAATGTTTATAATACTGATATAGGGTATGAAATATATTATCACAGTATTTGCATTTAATAGGAGGATTACTGTCTAAAAAAGTAAAAATTTTACTGTTACTTATTGTAAGCTCCAAATATATTTAATAATGAAAACAGTTTTTATGTAAATTAGTTTTTGTTTTAAATTTGGAAGTGTATGTTGTTTGACTAAATTTAGGGTAGTATGTACAGGGTGGTCCAAATTTGATGGGATTGCATGGGTATCTCGGTTAATATTGAAGATAGGGAAACGGTTAAATTACCAAAAATGTGCAGTTTTTTGAAACAAACTCAGAACAGTTTTCAAAAATATTCTATCATTTCCGGTTTTCGAGTTATTAAATAAAAAGTGTTTTTTTGTCATATTTATAATGTGTCATATCTCCGTTATTGTTGTAAATATCAAAGATATTAAAAAAGATTATTTTTAGATACTTTTTTGTTTAATTTAATTATATTAAAAACATTTTTTTTACGCTCGCCGGTAAAAAGTTATGACACAAACTTACCTTTTTTTTTAAATGGAAGTGATATGACCTATTTAAATTCCTTATTTTTTTCTCAATCCAAATATATAAGGGTTAATGTATTTATTTTCAATAATACGCATGTTACGAAGGTTTTTTAGTTTTTTTTTTTAAAGAAAATCATAGTAGGCTGTGAAAACAAATACAAGGTGTAAAAATTTTTAAAAGTTACCAAGGTTTATAAATTTGTTGTTGAGATAAACATTGTAAATATTTGAACATAAGATTACAACAACATAGTCAGAGTCAGCAATAATGTAGTATATTGCTGTTTATCTTATGTTCAAAAATTTTTGATGTTTATCTCAACAACAAATTAAAAAACCTTGGTAACTTGTACCACATGAGTTTTATAAGGTTTTATACCTTGTTTTCTTTTTTGTTTTCACAGCCTACTATGATTTTCTTAGAAAAAAAAACTAAAAAACCTTCGTAACTTGCGTATTATTGAAAATAAATACATCGATCCTTATATATTTGGAATGGGAAAATATAAGGCATTTAAATAGGTCATAGCCAACTATTGCTTCCATTTATAAAAAGGTAAGTTTGTGTCATAACTTTTTACCGGCGAGCGTAAATTTTTTTTTTAGTATAATTAAATTAAACAAAAAAGTATCTAAAAACAATCTTTATAAATATCTTTGATATTTACAACAATAACGGAGATATGGCACATTGTTAATATGACAAAAAAAGACTTTTTATTCAATAACTCGAAAACCGGAAATGATAGAATATTTTTGAAAACGGCTCTGAGTTTGTCTCAAAAAACTGCACATTTTTGGTAATTTAACCGTTTCTCTATCTTAAATATTAAGCGAGATACCCATGCATCCCATCGAATTTGGACCACCCCGTACCAGTAAGATACTCTAGCTTTTAAAGAAAGATATAAAATTTGAAGAAAAACAATTACCTAGATTAGCAATGGTTATTTAAATACATAAACTTAATTTAATGTTAATGGCATTGTTTTTATTAATAAAACAATTGAAAAACCAGAAACACTTAAACCAACTGAACATTTTACAAACAAATGAATTTAAACTTTTCTTTGATATACTGTACATTAATAATTTTAAAGTGGGTAGCAAAAAAGTATGATTAATATAAATACTGATCTACCTGGATGTTCCAGCATATGTTGTTGTAGTGAGATCATTTTACAAAATGATTTAGAGCAATACGGACAATGCATTTGTGGTTCCAATCCTTCAACATCATGACCTTTTCGTTTATGTTGAATAACATGTATCTTGGATGCATAGCTTTGATTACATGTTATACATTTATACAATTCATGTCTCTGCAAAAACCTTTTATATAACATAGCAAGTAGTCGTTACGATGCATTTTGTACCTTTAAGTGTGATAGATATTGCTGTCGTCGTTTAAAAGTTTCTTCGCATTTGTCGCACTGCCAACATTTCTCGTCTTCATGGCTTTTCATATGATCATCATATTCACTAATATCTTCATAAGTGTTTCCACACTGCATGCAAACCGATTTATTCGGTAAGTGTTTTTTTGTGTGATAATATAGTGACTGTTTTTTGAGGTAACTGGAATTGGTTGTGAAATAAATATGAAAAATAATGTAAAACTGTTATTATTTACCGTTTTTCACAATAATCACATTTATAAACTGTTCTTTCAAGTTTAATATTGTGCGCTTCTGCCGCATGTTGGACTAATTTTTTACGGTGAGTTAATAACAATCCACAATACAAACAATTGTTTCGTTTATGTCCACTTAAATGTCGATCATAATGCAGCTTAAAGTTAAATTTCTAAAATATAAACTATTCATATAATCAGCATTTAATATCAAAATTATCGTTGTACTTACTTTACCACACTGTTTGCATGTAAAAGTATTTTTTCTAATACCGATTTTTGTACGTGTTTCGCAAAATCGTTGCGTATGCCAGTTGAAAGCAATTTCATTGTTAAATGTTTTTTTACATTTTATACATGTTGATGATATCCCAGGATGAGATTGCAAATGATTTAAAAATATTTTAGTTGATGTTTTGGTGGTATTACAAACTTCGCATTTAAAACATCCTTTATTTAGTGCGCATTTTGTTGGTTTTGAATAATTGCATTTCGAATTTGAGATGACCCTCTGATATGAATTTTTATTTTTATATAAACCAACTTCATGATTGTTATCCACATTTTTCACTATTTTCTTTTTGCATTTTGGTGGTACATCACTTTTATTATGGGCAACAGGTATCGATAGTCCTGTTGCATCGATACATTCTCGCATGTACTTTATTGCTTCACTTTTAACTGCCTCATCACATTGTTTAATTTTGTTTAGAATGCTACAAAACTATTAATGATTTTAGCTTTTTATAACGATTTGAGTAGCAAGAAAATTACCTGTTTCTTTATTAATTCAATGTTTTTTGTTTCGAGGTGGATTGTATTTTTGAATTTTTTTCGGGACATATTTTTAGATTCATTTTCAGATCAACTTGTAAATTTAAAAAATCTTTAATACTACATCATAATACACAACGTTACAAATAATACTGCTAATTGCTAATAAATTAAAGTGTTGACAGTTACAACATAACCTTTATGAGCAACTTGACATCAAACGTCAAATGCGTTAAGTAAGTGTCCAATAGATGGCACGGTGTGTGTTTTTTTTTAAATATAAAATATGATTTTAAAAATTTTTGTTTTTCAGTTTTATTCGTTGTTGTAAAAAGACATTGAAATCTAAAATGTAAATTGCACTTTCAAGGCTTCACAGTATAAATGGCAATAACTATGCTAATAGTTCGGTTTCTGTATAATGTTTTTGAGGGGATTCGGTTTAAAATGAAATTATATTGAGTATTGAGATCGTAAAGTGGAATACTTAGGCCATTGTTGTAATTCTTGAAATTCCCAACAGACCTTTTCATATTGCAATATCTGAAGATGTTGGCGTCTTTGAATTGAAAATTGTAAACGACCCCAGCTATACCCTTACATTCCAAACGTTCAACATTCACACCAATAACTGACTGATAGATACGTGCGATTTCATATTCTTTTCCAACAAGCGAATGCGAATTTTATTACAATTTGATGCAATTGTTTTTGCAATAGGAACGATTCTTTTTGAGAAATATTCTTAAATATTGATCATCTATAATTGTTAAAAAAATTGTTGCTGCTAACGCTATTAAACTATTAATGATCCGATTAGTGTTCCTTTGTATGGAAAACAATAATTTTGCGAAAATTTATTCGCATTTATCATTTTACACTAATGTGTGTAATGTTATATTATAATTGTACTGGGAAGATTATATTTTGCAAGAGTAATAGAATAACAATGAATTATGTTGCATTTTTGGAAATTAAAAAAGCAATTTTATCATTTCTTTGCTTTAATTTTAACTTTTGAATATTGGTGATCGCTATTAAAACTGTAACAAGCCCTAGCCTATTTTTTTTTCTTTAAATTACTAGAAAATTTTAGACACCGTATTGCAAAGAAACTAAAACTGCAAATAAATAAAAGTTGTTATTCCAGATGTTTCTTTGTTATTTCTGAAAATAATTAAATTATCCATACACAACCTGATCCATTAACTAAAGTTCACAAGTTTTAAATAACGAAATCAATTAAGGACTAGTAAGTGGAGCATAGATCGAGTTTTGCAGAAATATCGTATGCATATGCGACAGCAATTATATTCTGATGATGGATTTCAGTATTAAATGCATCGTAGGACAAAAAGAAATATTATATGACGCCAACATTCCCTGCGCTTGCGATATCATTTGTTTTATTTTTACGTTTTTGAGAGCAGTTAAAATGGTTTTTGTAATTTAGATTTCAAGTGATTTTTTCCTCTTGAAGTCTCTCACATGGCTGCATGCAGTTTTTTTGCAATTAATAAATAAGTCTAAGTCCCTCAAAACGTATTTCGAACCAAACTATTGTATTTGCGTATTGGATTTATATTCAAGCACGTATTTTTAATTTTTTACACCTGAATTTTGTAATTATTGTGTTGTTTAAAATAATAAATCGCGAATAAAATCATTTTTAAGTAATGTAAAGTTATGTTATTAAAAAATATTTATGTATATGTATATTTTTATAAAAATGTCTTAGGTAATTTTTTTTATGTAGTGTGCTGTTTATAACGTCTGTACTTAATTATCGAAAATTAAAATAGCATTTGTTAAACATTAACACTTTAGCTCGTAAATGGCATAATAAAGTCATACGCCTTACAAATTATAATTTAGTTTACTACGGATTTTAAAAGTCACAAAAAATGTGGAACGCTTCACGATTTTGCGTGTCATCCTTGCGCAGGGGCCATGCTAATCTTCTCTGTATCGTTCCAATTTTAGTATATGTACCGCCGAAGCGAGTACGTATAGTGAAGGTTATAGTGTTGTATATAGACTGAGCGCGCCAAACTTACACAGTGTGAGAGGTTAGCTCAGAAAAATAATTATAGTGTCCTTATTTGTTAAAGCATCGCAAAACTGTTCTACAGTATTTTACACGCTATTATTGTTTCTTATGTCGCTTAATTAAATTTCTTTTATGGAGAATTAAGCTTATTAATTGTAACTAATATAATTTTCAACGTTTTAAGAGTAGTGCGGGTTGCATATGCTGCAGGTTGTCGCTTTGTAAATTAAATGGTAGTGGGACAGTGGACGGACACCCGTTTATTTACGTTACTACCGTAACTAAATGTATAATATTATTAATAATGGATTAAGATCTACATTTTTTAATGTTAAACATAACTTATATTTTGCAACCAATCATGTTAGTATTGCAAGGAGTTATTTTCTGAGTAACACATTATTTAAGAAATAGTTTGCTTAGAGAAAAATTAGCATTGTATTGCTATTTATTAAAACTGAGCTAGCGCTAGCATATACCATTAATTCTGATGATTCGAGAAAAGAAAGAAATATGTATTTGAGAAAATAAAATTGTGACAATGTGTTATACCCTTTTTTTTATAATTAAAATAAAATAATTCGTGTAATTTAGTATGTATTTTCTTGATTATGCTAAATAAAATTAAAAATAATCAGTAAAAAGTTGTTTGAGAATATAAACTGCATAAGCTAAAATTATTTCTAAACATCAATAAATACTGTTTTCGCGTACCAATACATATTTTTTGTAAACACGCTGTACTTAAAAAAAAAAAAGATTCCTTATGATAGTGTCTTTTAAACATATACATACCTCCTAAGTAACTTAAGCAGAGCAAAACAATCGTTTATCGAGAACACTTTTATAGCGTCTTTAAAAATATTGTACTGGGTGTTTATTAGGCTCATGGTCAGTATATTTTCTGAAGTTTAAATACGAATAAGCCCATTTCCTAAACAAAAAACACCAACATTTTTTACATCTGTTTATAAATAATTTAATTATCCTAGAAAATATTGAGCCTTTATGTTAGAAATAATAAATATTTTTCGAGTTGTTGCTGTTTTAATTATAATTTGAAGGTCAATATAGGTACAATATTTAATAGAATTGAACTAAAAGCCTTATTAAAATTTTAAACGAATGACGTATGTGCGAAATATTATTATTTAAATTCTGCAGCCGCTACGTTTTCGCACTTAACAATGTAAATTTCTAACATATCAAACTTTACAAAATCTTCTAATTTAAACAAGTTCACAATATCACAATAAACAGTTATAAAATGGAAAATAACGAACTCACGGATTTGCTTTTAACTTAAAAAAGTTACTTGAATATGACATTTACTTGTTTATCAATTGTAAACATCACTTGTTTACGAAATCATGGCAACCTTTGATGGTAAAATTTTTCACAAAATTAGCTATATCTCGGTTATTTTTTGCAACAAACATATAATAGTTATTTATGTATCAAGGCCAAAAAGTACGTTTTGGCCGAGGTGCATATTACATTTTTTGTGCGATCGAATTAAAAACAATTTAAATTTTTAGTAAGTAACAAAATTATAGGTTAGAAACTACGTGACATTCTGTCACTGACAGATGACGGCGTATGTATTGCATTACCGGCCCTTTCCTTAGCAACGGCCGTAAAAGTCACTTTTTCGGCCGTTGCTAAGGGTAACGGCCTGAAAAGTAACTTTTACGGCCGTTGCTAAGGCCAGAGCCGGCAATGCAGTACTTTATGGTTGCTAACGCGTCCGTCAAACAGCTGTTTCTAGTACGATCGCACAAAAAACTATATATTTTTAAAAAGCCAAAAAAATTCTCTTTCATATAAAGTCATGGTCAACTAGGGTTTCTATTTATAAAATATAAGTTTACTTTATATCGCCAAAACCAATATGGCATTTTTTTTAAATTAGCATAAAAATCTGTATAAAAACCTGCATAACATTTTGTTCTATTTTAATAAATGAAGAAGTTCTAGTAAATTTTCAAAAATTTAATTTTTCGTCTGTAGTGCCAAAATGGAAAGCGTGTAGTGCCAAAATGGAAAGCGATATAAAAAAATCTGTTTACATAGGCGTTCTTTCCTCAAAACATAGCCCATGAGACCAACATCAGATTTTGGCCAACAACTGACAACCGAGATACCCCGTAAAACATTCGAATTTTAAAACGTTTTTACTTTTTAAAATATTGAAATCTTTAAAAAAATTTTTGCTCCTTATTTTACTCGAACCATCAAAGAGATATCTTCTTAAATAAATCGTAATATTTTTGTTACTACAAACTAGGGGGCCGCGAAAATATTTTAGGATATTTAGGGAGTCGCGACTACTAAAAGGTTAAGAACCCACTGTCCTAGATAACATTTCCAGTAAGGGAATCTCGCTTATTATAAGAGATACAGGTTTGTTTAACTGGGATTGATAATTCCTTAGCATGAGAGGAGCCATAATCTATATTTAAAAGTACAAAATTTCTCGTACTTCAGAAGTTATAGCAAAAATTTGAAAATGTAGATTTTTTAAAATCTCATAACTTTTTTGTCTTAATATCAATAGATCAATTTTATTTGTACTTTCTGAAGGTACTTTTTTAAGGAGAATATACCTATTATTTTAGATTTCTTAAATCTCTTTTCAGCTTTGAGATATTAGCCCTAATTTCATTTTTTCTTATGGCCGTCAAGTTGGCTTTGGAAAAGTAAAATGTATTTTTTTCCACTACTGATTATCAAGCATTTATTTTTAACTGTTTATTTTTACAAAACAAAACGTTTTTAATGTACATATTTTTTCGTAATAGTTCATTGAAATTTTGAACTGTTACATTATCATGCTGCTAGAAAACGCATTGTGAAATTACTGCACTTAATAATCTTGATACATCAGCTGAGTGTTGGGCAATCATTATTAATGTCAACGTGAATATTTTCAAGCCATTATTACCATTGGAGAATTCATCCCTTTTATTAAAGAAAGACCGCCCAAAGCGAAACAAGTTTGGGACATTGTTGTAACAGAAACAGGCTTTGCGGTGTTGAGTTACTGCCATTGCTTTCAATAGCCACCTTTTGATGGCTGTCAGCCTCTGTAATTTACCAGGGAGCTAATCCTATGATTGTATACTGTCACATGTATCACTGCTGTATTAAAATATAGTTACTCATATTAGAAACTAACATGGCAGTTGCACCTATCCCGATACACTATACTTTAGCAATTATGCCCTTACAACAAAACTTATCCATTCAACACGTGATTATATCTCGAAAACGTTAGAATGTTATTATTTCCATTGTCTGTTAATGTTTAAAAGCAGGTAGCAACCGCAAAATATAATACTTTTTCTGAATATGACAGATTCTTAAAAAAATTATCGAATTTGTACTCAATAAATAAAATTTTTATTATTATTTTACCGGAAAGGTTACGAAGAGAGCTATTGTTTTATTTTTGTTACTTGAGGATTTTATAACTACACTACAATACATTTTTGTAATATTGTTTACTTGTACAACTTCTCTCTGATCTTCCTTTTAATGTTGAAATAAATTTCATCACAATATTTTTTATTGCTTGTGGAAAATTATAAAATTCAGTGAAACAGAATAAAAGTGATAATTATATAAAGAACTTTTTTGCAGATGATGTGACGCGTATAGCATATAGCTAAATATGAAAAAGACTTACAGTATAATCTGAAAAATGTTGATGTATCGGCAAAAATAGAATTTCAAAATTCCCGAAATGTTGGCACATTGGGAACGAGAAATTGTACACAGTGTGACAATTAAGTTCCCGGACTGGTACTATAACAATAATTCTACCTATGCTATTTACCGGGATAAATAGGAGTAGTTAGAGAGAAAGGTTGTTTACATGAGGTGTAAGTTTTAGCTTATTTGAGTGATAAATTCGGAAGTAGTAGTTTTTGTAAATTTAGTTTTTGCGTCGAGTTGGAACGCAAAATGGAACAGAGAGTAGCGATTACATTTTGTGTGAAGGTTTAAAAAACAACAACGAAAATGTTTGAAATGTTGAAGAAAGGTTATGGAGATAAATGTTTATCTAAAACAACAGTGTTTGCATGGCATAGAAGGTTCAAAGAAGGAAGAGAATCATTACAGGATGGTGAAAGGGCAGGGTCCGATAACCTTCAAGACTGAAAATTCAATGAACATTATTTTAACTCATTTGGCAAAAGATAGCACTTTAAGTGTTCGGATGTTAGAAGGTATGGCAGTTATTAACAGAGAGACGGTACGTAAGATTTTAGTGGAAGAATTGAAGCTGAAAAAAGTTTGCGCTTGTTTTGTTCCCCATCTGTTAACGCCGGATCAAAAACATCGACGAGCAGCATTATCCGTTGAATTTGCTGTAATGTTTAAGAATGATAGAAGTGTTTTAAAAAGAACTGTAACGGGTGACGAAAGTTGGTGTTTCATAGACGATCTATTAAAAAACGGTCAAAGTGCAACGTGGTTGGGCCCTAAGCAATCTAATAATCTAAAACGCAGAAAGTGAGGATGCAGAAATCGCGAGTGAAGACAATGCTGATGGCATTTTCTGATGCCAAAGGTATCATTCACCACCAATTTTTACCAGAGCACCAGACTGTCAATGGTTAGTTTTATAGGAAAGTGATAAAGGAGATTATTCACTCGAGTTCTTGGTGTGCGGCCTGAATTTCGAGGAAGAGAGTCTTGGTTGCAGCTGCACGACAACGGACCGGCACATTCGTCAATTATTGTGTCTGAATTTTTGGCCCAAGGGATCCCCGTGTTACTCCATCCCACCTACTTGTCTGATTTGGTTCCAGCGAACTTTTTTCTATTCCCTAAATTAAAAATAAAAATGAAAGGAACGGAGTTTCACCGATCCAGAAGACTGTAACAAAGCACTAAAGGCGATTCTGGAAGAAGTGTTTCCTAGGGCCATGGATTTGTTGTATGAGCAATGTAAACGGTGTCCAGGAACGGGCGGGAATTATATTAAATAATTACATAAACAAATATTTTTGATTTCTCTTGAAGGTTTTTTATGACCTCGGTCCGGGAACTTAATTGTCACACCGGTAAATCGCAGGAATACTCAAAAATTTTAGTAAAACACCAGTAATAATGACTATAACAGTAAGTGTTAATAAACAAGTATCATTTTGAATGGGTTAAATTATATTATTTGAGGTTTTCTCAAAATATAAACGATGCAATAACTATAAACTTTATTTAACAAAATCTTATGGTATACAATATCTTTGAAACTGTCCCTCGGAGGTTTTCCTAGGATGTTTTCTGGCAATGCTGGAAATGTAATTGTCGGATCGCGATTATTAGGAACCATTTCTAAGAGATGTATTGCGATTTGTACGTTTATTTCCCATTGTGGGTACTAACGGGTTCAAAGAGCGATTTTACTGATATCTCGAGCAATTGTTTTTAGAATTTGGGAAAGCGTGAAAAAAATCCCGGGGCGGGCCAGAATTCTTTATATGAAGCTAATATTTCCTGCGTTTGCGATTTCATTTGAATAATCTTTACGTTTTTGAAAGCATTTAAATGGTGTTTGTAATTTGGATTTCAATTGATTTTCTCCTCTTGAAGTCTCTAACACAGCTGAATGCAGTGTTTTTGCATTAATAAATAATCTAAACTTTTTAAAACGTATTTCAAACCAAACTGTAGTATTTTTGTATTGGATTTATATTCAAGCAGGTATTTTTTACACCTGAATCTTTAAATTAATAGGTTTATGTTTACAATTACGAAAACTACCTGTAGGATGAAATCATTTTTTATGTAAACACAGTAATGTGATTAAAATATTTCTATGTTTAAGTGCAATGTTTTTACAAAAAGGCTTCTTCTCCCTTTTCTTTTCCTTCATTTTCTTCTTCCCCCTTTTCTTCTTCTTCCTCTTCCTTTATTATAGGCATTAATTCTGCCTGTTCTCTAACCACTATGATATATAGTCACTCCACCTCTTATTTGATCTGCCTATACGTTTTTTTTTCTGCGAGTCATTTTGTCTCTTACTATCTTTTCTAGTCTATTGTCCCTCATTTTTGACGAAAAAACAAAAAATCGTTTTCGGTAAATTTTTATTCAAGTGCTACTTGCTGTTTATTAAACTTAATTATTGTATTTCACTATCAAAAATTAAAATTCTCGGAAATGCATGTGAATCTGGTACAGAGCATTGAATTTGATGTATGTTTTAAAATCACAAAAAATGTGGAACGCTTCACGATTTTGCGTGTCATCCTTGCGCAGGGGCCATGCTAATCTTCTCTGTATCGTTCCAATTTTAGTATATGTACCGCCGAAGCGAGTACGAGTAGTAAAGGATACGGCGTTGTATATAGCCTTAGCGTCGCCAATCAGCAGTGCGTGAGAGGTTGACTCGGAAAAATAATAATAGTCTAGTTATTTATGAAATTATCGCAAAACCCTTTTACAGTATACTAAATGCTATTATTATTATAAAGTCGCATCATTTAATTTTTGTTAAATGTTAGGTCTTGCTTTTTAATTTCTAAGAGATGCCTTGTGAGTAGTACGTTTATTTCCTGTTGTGGGTACTAATGGGTTCAAAAAGCAATTTTTCCGATTTCCAATATTTTTTGGAAGTCAAGAAAGAGTAAGCGTAAGAAAATCCCGAGAACCCTAAAACCACACAAGAAAAAATATCTCTGATGTAAGAAACATGATTGCAATGGATACAGCGAAGAGCCACTTAACGGAGTTATGACATTAGATTAAAGGAAGAATAAAAGAGGTAGCAAGTTTTACATATTTAGAAAAAGTAATTGCAAAAAAGGCAAACTGGAAGATCTAAATAGCAAGATAACCTTAGCGAAAAAATAGTAATATGCTATTAATAAAAATGAACATGAAACAAAGAAAACATTGTTTAATGCAGAGCTTGCAGTTCAGGAGTTTATGTTCTAACACAAACACAAAAACAACGGATGTAGACTAAAGATGAGATTTTTGATTGATGAAATTGTCTATGATTAAATTAGAAGGAAGCTAGTAGTGAATAGTAAATATTAAGAAAATATGAAGTCAAACCAACTAAAAGATGACTGGGACATCTATAATCTATTAAACATGTTAAATAGTAAATACGCAAAAATATGATAAAAAATGAAGACTGGAAGGTAAAGAAGTAGAGGAAGACAACAACAAAAAAATAAACAGAGAGACAGAGACTATGAGAAAAAGAAGGCAGTTCGAGAGCCGTTCTGGTGAACCAACAATAGAAAAAGGCGGAGAAACATAATCAAGAACTAGGAAAACATATCTCGATATAAGATGGTACAAGAAGAACTGCTTAAAAAGGACAAGAAAAAAATCACAACTAATACTTTATAAATTTCTTATCCTCTTTGGTAAATGCATTTTTTTAATTAAATAAAAATCGTTGCCGAGACGTACGCGTTTACTTTTATCATGCAAAAGATTGTAGTTAACATGGATGCAAAATTAAAACCTCAGAATTATTATATCATAATAGCAAACTTTTCATTAAATACTTGCGAACTTGTAACGTGTGCGGGATGTGTAAACGTGAGCTTTTTACAAGTATTTCTGTGTTGCGTAACAAAGCTTTGATGTTTTTCTGCAAGTACTTATATTCGTTAAAATTTCATTAAAGCTGTAAAAAATTATTTTCTCAGGTTTTTATGTACCTACTAATATGAATGTCCTCGCGTTATCAATATTTGTAATACATCCTTTTTAATTGAAAATATGTCTTTTTTGTAACGGTATATTTTAAAATTAATGTCGTGTAGGAAGGTACGAAAAACTCTTCTCTTTTCAAACACTCAACTATTAGTAACATCATTAAGGGAGGCAGCGCGCAACTTCACGCGCAGTTACCGCTGAAAGGCGACGTCCGCTCGCCGTGAAATGTTCTGTAACTTGAGGCAAATTATTTTCCCGCATCAAAGGTGGCTTGGAAATTGTTTTAACACGCGCCCTTCCTACCCGCCATGCTCCGTTGAACTCAGATTGCGGACTTTGTTTCTTGCTCGTTGTTATACGTCGTGTTTCTTGTTTTTCTTCTCAGTGGAGTTCGTTTTAAAGAGGATTGAGGAAAAAGTTGAAAAAACGCTTGAAAGTTTGTTGCTTTCGTATTAGGATAATTAAAATGATTAATTATTAGTATATTTGTTTGACTTAATTGCTGGTGTACAGTTTAAAGCTATCATTATCCAATGACAGTGATCTTTGATATTTTTTCCCTAAGTTTAAAGTGTGTTGCCAGGGCCGGATGAAGGGGCTGGCAGACTATGCACCCACCCGAGGCACCTAAACGTAAAGGAGCGCCAAAATTAAGGCTGGCGCTAGGGTCTAAGAATAATTATTTACGTAAGAAGCCCGGAAAGTGGTAGTTTACTGGACGAGTAGGCAGTTCTTGGACGAGCCGTAGGCGAGTCCTGAAAGCATACGAGTCCGGTAAATACTTTCCGGGTATGTTGCATACAATATTTTCTCTTCGTCCGCCAATGATACTAAAATCACTGTCGTCACTATTCATAATTAAACAATAACTTAACAAACTACAGATGAAATAACAATAAATAATAATGACGCTAGCTTGACAGTGCAAATAAGCAAAACAACTCATCACCATGGCAACCAGTTACTTTCCGTCCTAGGCCGGTAAAGACAACTCATCACTATGGTAACCAGGTAAATATGTATTTTCCAGCCTGAAAGGTGAACGAAAACATCTGAAGTAAGATAAGGCAATTTTACTCCAGCATTTAGCGATATCATAAAACAAAAACAAAACAAAACTTAGAGGTGCCACAAAGGAGTTTGCCCAGGGCGCGTAATTATCTTGGTCCGGTCCTGACTGTTACGACCCATTATCCTACTTATTTATCCTTTTTTGAAGACGATTTACTGTAGCCAATAAATTTTAGAACATTTGGAAAAAAGGTATATCCCCTTCTAAAACTTTCAAAGTTTGTTAGGAAACAAAAAATTCGGACATTAAAAAAAATTACTGCGTTTAATATAAATCGGTTTGATACGTTCACGAACGTTCGTTCAAATTCGTAGAATTAACCAATATATTATTCACATTTTGTTTAAATTCAAAGATTTCTTAGTTCGAACGTTCGTAGATTTTTTGGACATGTTTTGAATATGGCGTAATGTTCGCAAATCAGGGGTTTTAGTGAGTTTGCAGTTAAGACTTGTATGTTCCGACGCCGCTGGGTTTGACCTCGAAGTTAAACTTTGGTCCGACTAAAGCTTTATTTCAGCAAGCTTTAGACAAGTCGCTTGGCAACGCTTGTTTCTGCTGCCTTCTGTTAGAGACGTTTGAAACAAACCGTTTGAAGTTGAGAACTTAACTCTAAGAGCAATTACAAAGTTTTCAAGAAATGATCCGCTCACCAACACGTTCAGATTTTTTTTATTTATTCTGATATCTACATCTTTTGTCCGTTAAAAATTACTTCCTGTTTATTATGTACATGCAAAACCTTATTAAAAATTTTCGAGAACTCTTACGGTTTTAAAAACTTAGTCAATACAAAATTCGAGGGATTAAATTTCACAGCTTGCAATTTTCAGTAAATATAACTTTATAAATGACGCGTAAAAGTAAAATATAATACCTGCAATTCAGTAGGCGTTTCCCACGCATTTAACAATGAAAGATGAATAAAAAATACATTTCTACGGGTTGTATCCCGTATAAGTTTATTCACGTCAATGTTTTCGACTGCCAGAAGGAATTTGATAGTCTGTGTACCTGAAAGTTCGTTCAATACTTATGCGAATATCTACTATATTTAACCACCTAGGAACTAACCACGACTTTTATAAATACGAGCTACACCTTAACAGAGGCTATTTGCTTATTTTGATTATTAAATTAAATTAAATTAGCATTTTTCCAACACTTGTGCTCAAAGCATACCAAATAATTCAATTTATTTAAATGGTTCTTAGGTTATACCTAAAGTTTATAATTTAAAAAGATACATAACTTAGTACCTTGAAGTTGAATGGCTTGTTTTATATGAAAAAAAATGAGTAACTATAAAAATATCATATTTAATGTTAAACTCCATTTGTTTTAAAATGCAAAACGCATATCAGTTGGAATGGAAAAAAGTTGTTTCGAATCATATCATTCACATCATCAACTATTTTATGGATATCAAGTAAAATGTTGAAGTTTAACCCTTTCGTCCCGAGTGGTACACATATGTACCACACATGTTTTAAAACACCTGAAAGCCAAATTAAACGTTTTAGAGATGCGAGAATTGTACCATGCCGTTATTTAGACTTGCAGTTATGTGTCTCGATGTAAATATACTGCAGATTTTGACAAAAAAATAATACTTGCAGGTTTTATTACGTTATTTGGTACCTGGGGCGCTATTCCCAACTCGCTCGCTTTGAACAGCAGTGCTCATGAAAGCGAGCGTCGTCAATGCGATTGTAGTGGTCGCTTCTGTATTCTCATCTACCCCTGCCTCTGCAATTCTTCGACGCGAGTGGGTAGATGTTGCAACATTGGAATTTTGCGTGGTCTGTCACTTTGCCGCCAGTTTTTGAATGTTCTGTGGTTTTTGTTTTGATTGATTATGGGGAAATTAACGGAGCAGCAGAAACCAGCATTAGTAGAAATTCTTGAGAGAATAGTTAATTATTGTGGCAAATTTTCACAAAATTTTACATATAACGATGCCCAAAAGCAATGGAGTGTAATTGCTACAAATTTAAATAGTATGTAAAATGTATTGGAATGAGTATCCCTCGAAAGTCTACATTTTTTTCGAAATTCATCGACATTTAATTGTGTAAATGTAGGGTTGCCAGATATCCTGAATGTATAAAAAGAACAATACAAATCAAAAAAGAGAACATTGCGGAATTAACTGAAACACACATTTATTAAGAAAAAATTTGCACAATTGTAGCAAAAATAGATTATTCTTATATATTATTTCTAATTACACATATATCAGTAAAATTATTTACATATATTCATAAATATAATATAAATCATTGAAAATTTGTTTCTTTGGTTGGAGAAATCACGTCCTAATAAACTAACATACCTAGTATAAAGCAGCCTTCTCCCCAATAAAATCGGTTATTTAGATTCCTTTTCATATTATTAATAAGAAAAAAATATTTATTCATTAAATACCTAAATTTATTAGAATCGATAAAGTTGGTTTCTCCTGTTGTTTGATTATAGGTTAAATAAACGAAAAGTTGCTGGTTTTCAAACAGGTTTATTCGTTGCAAATTTTAAAAAAGATCCGACATGTTTCGCCGATGTTATTTTATCGGCATGCTCAGAGATGTTTTTGTAAAAAGTTGAAAAATGTTGAATTATGTTAAAATTGTTGAACATTTGTGTTGTTTTAAAATCAACAGATAATTCAATTTTTTCACAAATGTTCAACAATTTTAACATAATTCAACATTTTTCAACTTTTTAAAAAAACATCCCTGAGGATGCCGATAAAATAACATCGGCTAAACATGTCGGATCTTTTTTAAAATTTGCAACGAATAAACCTGTTTGAAAACCAGCAACTTTTCGTTTATTTAATTTATTAGAATCTTTTGGTTCTTTAAGAAACATTTTTTTCATACATTTATTCCTTTTTAATTAAATTTAATTTTTGAAGTAATAGATGTTAGGATGTTTTTCTGTATTATTTTTAAACTCATCATAAAAATAATTACAAGAAATATTCTTGTAATTGTATGCATTAAGTTTAAGTTCGAATATTAAATGAACTTCACTAAACATTCTCATTTCAAAAAAGGGTAACCGAAAAAGAGAACAAAAGTGAACATTTTTACATGAAAAAAGAAAAAGAAATATCAGAATTAAAAAAGAGAAAATGTTTCTTTAAAGTGATATTCTGGCAACCCTATGTAAATGAATTTAATAATATTAAATTATAAGGTTCGGCCACATCATTTTAAGCCTGTTCTGTCCTCAATTAAATTGATAAATTTAGTATCATCCATAATAAAAGAAAACAACAACTCACAACACACACAAAGGTTACGATTTGAGTGCAAAGCGAGCGGTATTTGCCAAGAGGAGTGGGTCTACCCACTCGCGTAGAACGCGAATGGAGCGCCTGCGAGAGGAGACGATGGGAATACGATTGTCAGTGGTTTGTGCACCGCTAGCGTTCAACGGTAGCGATATCGCTGAACAGGAGGAGTTGAGAATACCAGCCCTGATGGTACACATACGTACCACACTAAAACCCTGTTTGGTACATATGTGTACCAACAGGGTTTTAGTGTGGTACGTATGTGTTCCAAATAACGTAAAAAAAAAGTATGGTACACAGCCGCAACAAATAATTTCATTTTTAGTCGCGAAATACTATAAGTTGACACTAAACTGACAAAATTATATCCAATTTTTGATCCAAAAGACATTATTTATATTCAGGGACGAAAGGGTTAAAAGTGTTTAGCAGTAGTTTTAGAGGTACTACACATTTTCTAAATTTCTATCACTTATAACGGTGGTTCTCAACCTTTTTTCTTGGCGTACCCCCTAGCGTGCTAACTATTTCTTAAGTAAGTACCCTTTAAGATTATTTATAATATCAGTAGGTATAAGCTTTAATATTGCGAAATAAAAAAAAACACATTTATTAAAATTAACAAGGACTAGATATACTTATTTTTTGGGTAAATGAAACACCAAATTTCTAACATACAAAACAAAAAACAATAAAAATATTTGTAAGCCGAACAAAATAAAGACTTTTTGACTGACTTATTGTTGCTTTTTGTCTTCTGGACTAATTTGTGGAGTGTTAATTTCCAAAACGTTAGGTAACTTGCAAATAACAGAAAACAGACCAATTCAATCGATACTAGTTGCAAAAAGTAACTAAATTAAAAATATTTGTCTATTTTATTTAATAATTTAAGCAGTTTATCTAGGTTTTTTACGTAAATGTGTTGATTATAAGTTTATAAGATACTTTGAATATAAAAGATAGCAAATTCAACATAATTATTTTAACAAATTTGCTAAACTCGGAGGTAGTTTTTTTTTAAAATTAGGTAATTAGTGAAATTCATCTAAAGTTAATAAAATCCCTATTCCATTAAATTAAAATTAAGCAAACAATCTTAAAGCGGATAATATTTAATTATTTTTAGACATAATAATGCCATTTTTAAGTGAACCTTAATATTCTCAATTTCGTGTAACATACAATGAAACAATAAAGCATAATGGTAATTATGCATTTTGTCATATAATCTACAGTGTTAAACGGGTAACATTGTTTTAAGAAGAGTTAGCAAGGTAGGCAGATACATAAGAAACACAATGGCGTTTGAAAAATTAATTAGAGTTGCAAAGTTTTTAAAAATATTGCAAAAAACTGAAATATGACAAACTTTTATAACATAAATATTTTTTATACGACAGGTAAAAAAAACTAAATAAATCATTATTATTTCATTTAAATTTTTTATTTATCATTACCGAGATATAGTAATTTTCTTTAATTAGCTTCCATAAAGGACACTGCAGTGGCGTACGCAGGAGGGGGTTAGTAGGGGCCCCCAAAGAACTTGGATGTATTAAACTAGGAGCGTTGGAAGAACTTCGCAAGACGTGTTCAACCAATCTTATGAGAAAGTTTTATTGATATATTTAGATACACATTACAATTCGTGTTTGTGTGTAAGGTTGGACAATTAAAAATCAATTTAAAAGGCTGTTATTTTTGTTAAGTCCCCCTCATAAAAATATATTGCCAACGCTACTGGTACGCTGTATGTATATTGGTAAAAAAAAAGATGGTATAAAGTTGTTCTATATGTAATGTTAGTAGTTATTGCTGAAATGAGATAGATTTGTAAATATTTAAAACGCTTTAAAATATTGAAAAGTAAGACTATTTAGTTTTAAAAAAAATGTGTAATAATTTGTCAAAATTTTGAAAAACTTTTGAAAAAACAGTGCATTAGCTTTAAAATCTATTCTCTTCAAAATAGCAACATGATAGCATGTACCTAGTTATTTCGTCATGACATAACCCTTAATTTTAAATAGATACGTTTTGCTAATGACTTAGGACCTAGGCTGACGTATAATTTAATTAATAAATGCAACTATTTATTATTTTCAAAGCCTTTTGTGTTTTTTTTTGATGATATATAATTTTTCTCATTTAATCAACATCTACTAACACTACATACATATAACATTTATAACTACAGCCAACTATGGTTGCCATTACAAAAAATAAATGCGGTCTACAACACGGTATAAATTTTAGTTTTTTGACCACAAGCTATTTAAAATTATTTAAAAATAATCTATGTATTTTTTTTTTCTATCATAGGTTAAAAATTTTTTTTTTGTAAATTTTGTCATTTTCAGCTTTTTGCAGGGTTTTTAAAAATATGACATTTTAAACACCATAAACTTTCTTTAAAAGTTAAAATTTACTTCAGCGAAAATTTTTATTATTATTTTGTTTTTATTTCGGATTTTGTTTGTTATAAACCAAGGTATGATAAAGCACATGTCAATTTGTTACCGAAAATGGGGTTAAAATTTAAATAGTCTTTTATGGCAAAGAGTTCTAAATAGGACAATTTGTTTCCCATCTAAAAAATCCTTTATAATATCGGTAACATTATCCTTAATTTGTTTAGTCTACATGTAATTTCCAACAATGCGACCTATCACAATCTTCCATTGACCGCAGACGTTGCCAGGAGACGTTTCAATAAAAGTATTAAATAACACTTAACCTACACGTGGTCCATTCATTGTCAACGTCATTCATTATCTAATTGTTCAACTATAAATACTGTTAAGAAAACAAACCGCACAAAGTAATAAAGGAATGGTGTAGTGCGTTTCAGACAAAATGATTGGTACGTTGCAAACTGCGGAAGTTCTCGTCAGACTTCAAACAACAACAAAACATAATAAGAATTTAATTTGCGTTTCGTATTTCGACTAGCTTTTCGATTTATATACATTATAATTCCGTAGGAATCTGAATAGGTAACTCTGCTGTTTTTTTTTGTAATAATTTAAATGACTGAAATTTGTAAAAATGACCTGAATATAAAATAATAAAGGTTTTATTGATTACAATTAAAATGATTTATCAAGCGGTTCCCATATAGGACGAATATTTTGTCATCTAATATTCATAAAATTTTAAATAGGGAGACTTATTTATAATTTTATAATATACAGGGTGTCCCAAATTCGAGTAAATGCATGGAGATCTCGATTATCTTAAGAGCTACGAGGTCGGTTAAATTAGGGCAAAGTTGAGAAATTAGATGCTCAACAAATATCTGCAAAGAAGGGCAAAAAATGAAAAAAAATGTTTTTCAGTTTTTCTTGAATTTCATTGAACTAAGACAGCTATGAAAATCGTCATTGCAGATATTTGATGAGCATCTAATTTCGCAACTTTGCCCCAATTTAACCGACTTGGTAGATTTTACAATAAGCGAGACCCGATGCATTTACTTGAATTTGGGACATCCTGTATATGATCCATTTTTTATAACAAAAAAGTGATTCAATATATAAAAAATTACTGGTGTGGTCAACAAACGACTTTCGGCATATATTTTTTGTATTGTATAAGTTATTGTGTGTTTGGGGGTAATAATAGTGCCGCTCCAGGTGTTCTAAATATCTAAATAACCTCATTTTTTGTTAATGGCGTCTGTCAAAAAGACTTTTAATGCGAGTGTTTATCATGAACAACCACAGCGTTGTTAAAAAAATTTTAAAGTTTTTTAAAACTATTACTTTTTTTTACGAAAATTTAAGGTTGAGACTAACCGCATTTTTTTAAGAACAATAAACTGTATAGCATACAAATATAAATAAAAACAATGTAATCGTTTTCGAAAAAAATATTGAAAATTTTGAATTTTCAAAAACATTTCGTAATTGTAAAATTTACCATAAAAAGTTAGTAGGGTCTTTATGGACCCAAACGCAATTCCACATTGACAGAATATTTTTATCTATTACTGTTTTTATTTAATTTGGGATTAACTATACGGGGTATATTAGTTATTATTTGAATAATCAACTAAATGTACTAAATAGAAAAATAAATATATGATAAAAAAATTGTTTGAGGGTTTGGAAAGTATTATAAATGATGTTGTTATATTTAAAATTATTTTATTGATTTGAACTGACAAAGTTAAGGTCATTTCTTATGTGGAATTCCAGATATTTTCAATTTATCGGATTTTAAGCCAAATGCTATACAGGGTGACAATTATCTACTGCATTACATGGATAACTATGTTATTATAAGAGTTAGAAACTTGATTAAAGTAACAAAGTTGGAAAGAGTTACAAAAGAAATTGAATTACGACAAAAAATCAAGCGGTGTTGCCAACATTCTAAGAAAACTATAACAAATTGAAAAGTAAGCATATTTCCTAATAGGTACATGTCTATTTGGATATTCACAAATTTTTACGTAAAATATGATTAAGACGCTTTTTTTATGTTGAATGGTTACCGGAATATAGAGCAAAGTTTTCTCATTTAATGACATTATTTTGATAATAACAAAAAAATTAAAATCTTAAAAAATTGCAAATTAAAAATACATAATAAAAAAGTGTTTATTTGTTAGACATTTCCGTGTTAAAAAAAAAATAAAATAAACAATGTAGAAGCTTTAAATGTATTACCATGAAATATATAGCAACATAGCATGTAATTTTCTTTTCATCAAATGAGCTATAATTTTGAATACTTTTTGCATATATTTATACCAACGCATTATAGCTGACATGTGGTTTTGTAAATTAATGCAAACATTAAGCTTTCCAAAGTCTTTGAGGATTTTTTAAATGTATATACACTCAACACTCACATATAGGTACTTTTGCCAAAAATTTATAGTTCTATGTATAGCAACTTATTTATTAATGAAACTAGAAAATGATACATTTTTTCTTAAAGAACAGATAACAATCATTGCTATAAAAAAAAATCTGGGTAACTTCTGAACTTAAAAATGTTTTATTGTCTTAATCATAATCTATGTAAAATTATCTAAAAATTACCCTTTTAAAGCTTTTTTCATCTGTCATAGTTGTAATTTTTTTTTTAATTTTACCGTTTTCTTTTTGACCGGAGTGACTTTAGCAATAACTTTTGGCAATAAGCTGTAACTTTGTTAATAATGAAGATATATTGTTTAAATTTTAGGGAATAACATTAACGTACACACTCTACAAGCTGATGCAATTTAAAAAAAAAACTTCCCCCGGAGGCGGTGGGTCAAAGGTCATTACTAAAACAAAAGACCCTGCCACCACCAATGTAATACCGTAGCTAAGTTACAGCACACAAAACTTAACCCCGGTCACAGAATCGTTTGACCGGTCAAAAGACGCCAGTGGCGGAGGTTCAAAGTGTGGGGTCAAATTTATTGCTACGTCAAACTAAGGACCCTGCCACCTTGATTTTTACAGGATTGATAGTTAGACACTTTTAAAATATAACCACGAGCTCAGAATCGTTTGACCGGTCAAAAGACGCCAGTGACGGTGGTTCAAAGTGTGGGGTCAAATTTATTGCTACGTCAAACTAAGGACCCTGCCACCTTGATTTTTACAGGATTGATAGTTGGACACTTTTAAAAAATAACCACGAGCTCAGAATCGTTTGACCGGTCAAAAGACGCCAGTGACGGAGGTTCAAAGTGTGGGGTCAAATTTATTGCTACGTCAAACTAAGGACCCTGCCACCTTGATTTTTACAGGATTGATAGTTAGACACTTTTAAAAAATAACCACGAGCTCAGAATCGTTTGACCGGTCAAAAGACGCCAGTGACGGAGGTTCAAAGTGTGGGGTCAAATTTATTGCTACGTCAAACTAAGGACCCTGCCACCTTGATTTTTACAGGATTGATAGTTAGACACTTTTAAAATATAACCACGAGCTCAGAATCGTTTGACCGGTCAAAAGACGCCAGTGACGGTGGTTCAAAGTGTGGGGTCAAATTTATTGCTACGTCAAACTAAGGACCCTGCCACCTTGATTTTTACAGGTTTGATAGTTAGAGTTAGACACTTTTGAACATTAACCACAAGCTCAGAATCGTTTGACCGGTCAAAAGACGCCAGTGACGTAGGTTCAAAGTGTGGGGTCAAATTTATTGCTACGTCAAACCATAGATAAGAGAGAAAATAGATACTACACTCCCATACAATGCTTTTGAACTAAATTGCGCCATCTGAGCGGCTTGGGGTTAACTTAAATTTGCACGCTTGTCAAAGAATTTACAGTAATCTGTAAATACGACCGGATTTGCTTGTATAAATTATAGGAATTCAAAATTTATACTTATATTTATTATTTATGGATAAAATAAAAGGATTAAGATGCATTTTAAAATAAAAAATATTTATTTATATGAAATACAAAATATTTATATATATAAATATAACTAAAGGTCTATTTCTTACAAGATATTAATTTGTTGTAAACTTTTGTTGGGGTGACCATCCATCCCGGTTTTAAGTACTGTCCCGGTGTCCCGAAAAATGAATTAGTCATGTGAACTTGCGTCTGTATGATTATAATAAATTTTTAATAAATAAGACTGAATTTATATTTATAGTTTTAAATTGAATTATTTTTCAAATTATATTGTTACTTAAATTAGACAACAAAAACTGTATTTACAAAAAATTGTGGTATTTGGGTCGTTACTTTTTTGTAAAGAATGTATGCGTTCCAAATTTTTTTTCTATAATTATATAATTCGTAACAGAAAATCATTAAATTTATACTTCCCATTTACGAAACAATGGCATAATCAAAGGGGAAGGAAAAGTAATTTCAATTTCACCCATTAACACTAAAAATATATATTATACTTCTGTTATTGTTCAAATTTTATGACTTTATTACTTTTAAAATGGTTATTTAAAAGTTATGTTATTTAAATATTTTGATGTTATATTTTGTAACAATCTCGGACCCGGAGTTCGTCAAGATCTTTTTTACTACTTTCATCCATTTCTTTCGTAGTCGTCTCCTCCTTCTTTTTGAGTCCGCTTCACTATCTAGCACTAGTTTTGTTACTCTTCCTTCAGGTAATCTGGTGATATATCCAAGCCATCATAATCTTTGGATTTTTGCCACAGTTTTTATATTAGTTTGTCCATATATTTCCATAATTTCTTTCTTTGACCGTCTTCTCCATATATCTCCCTTCTTGATTCCCCCATATATTCTTCTAAGTATCTTCCTATCCCATATTTCTAGATTGTTTTCCATATTTCTATTAAGGATCTACGTTTCACAAACTTAGAGAACAGTCGGTCGATAACTGTTCGATACACTCTACATTTTGCGTTTAAGTGATACCTTTTTTGATTTCAGCATTATTGCTAACACTCCGGCACTTTTACTTCCTTTGGCTATTCTCTTATCTATTTCTTCCTTTTCTTCATTTCTGGTAATGTTACCCCCAGGTAGTCAAAATTGTTCACTATCTCAAAATTATACTGCTGCTCTGCACTTGTAACTTATTATTATAACACACAAACAATTTAAGATATTGAACAGGCCGAACAGTTCGTTCAAAATTATGATATATTTTCTTTATGTTTGATTATAATATTTCAAAATATTAAAATATTCATATTTTTATTTTGACTTTTTATAGCCAAACGGGGGTAACCATAGATAAAGGGTACGCAACCATGGAAACCTTCATTCATAATCCGCTGCGCAGCGTATTATGAATGAAACCCAAGCCGTGTAGGTGGCGTGTAAGTCTGTTGGATTATAAATGAAGTTAGTCATGAACGCAACATACACGCCACCTACACGGCTTGGGGTTCAACTATTTTCAATGAAACAAGTATTCGATTCTGCCCATAAGAGTGCAAACACCGTGATATAAATATTTTAATATTTTGAAATGTCATAATCATAGATAAAGAAAATATATCATAATTTTGGCGAACTGACAAATTTTCCTCAGTTCGGCCCGTTCAATATTTTAAATTGTTTTTGTGTTATAATAATAAGTTACAAGTGCAGAATATAATTTTGAGATAGTGAACAATTTTGACTACCTGGGGGTAACATTAACAGAAATGAAGAAAAGGAAGAAATAAATAAGGGAATAGCCAAAGGAAGTAAAAGTGCCGGAGTGTTAGCAATTATGCTGAAATCAAAAAAGGTATCACTTACACGCAAAATGTAGAGTGTAACAGCTATCAGACCGACTGTCCTCTATGTTTGTGAGAAGTAGATTCGTAATAGAAATATGGAAAACAAACTAGAAATATGGGAGAGGAAGATACTTAGAAGAATATATGGGGGAATCAAGAAGGGAGATATATGGAGAAGACGGTCAAAGAAAGTAATTTTGGAAATATATGGACAAACTAATATAAAAACTGTGGCAAAAATCCAAGGATTACAATGGCTTGGATATAACACCAGATTACCAGAAGGAAGAGTAACAAAACTAGTGCTAGATAGTAAAGCGTACTCAAAAAGAAGGAGACGACTACGAAAGAAATAGATGGAAGTAGTAAAAAAAGATCTTGACGAACTCCGGGTCCGAGATTGTTACAAAATATAACATCAAAATATTTAAATATGCAACATAACTTTTAAATAATCATTTTAAAAGTAATAAACAAAGTCATAAAATTTGAATAATAATAGAAGTAATATATATTTTTAGTGGTAATAGGTGAAATAGAAATTACTTTTCCTTACCCTTTGATTATGCCATTGTTTCGTAAATGGGAAGTATACATTTAATGATT
>OX393578.1:20566569-20659756 GCA_947652605.1 Elmis aenea
TAGTTAAGACACTTTTATCTGTTTACTATGTAATGTATTTGATTGCCTTGGTTGTTTTATTTTACTGGTACATGGTCTATTTGTTTTTCATTTAAATAGGTAGAATGTATTACATAGTAAAATTAACAAGGAAACTACGGGAAAGTATTATCAGGATTGATCAATCAGGGTCCTTAGTTTGACGTAGCAATAAATTTGACCCCACACTTTGAACCTCCGTCACTGGCTTTTTTTGACCGGTCAAACGATTCTGAGCTCGTGGTTATTTTTTAAAAGTGTCTAACTATCAAACCTGTAAAAATCAAGGTGGCAGATTTCTTAGTTTGACGTAGCAATAAATTTGACCCCTCACTTTGAACCTCCGCCACTGGCGTCTTTTGACAGGTAAAACGATTCTGAGCTCGTGGTAATTTTTTAAAAGTGTCCAACTATCAATCCTGTAAAAATCAAGGTGGCAGGGTCCTTAGTTTGACGTAGCAATAAATTTGACCCCACACTTTGAACCACCGTCACTGGCGTCTTTTGACCGGTCAAACGATTCTGAGCTTGTGGTTATTGTTCAAAAGTGTCTAACTATCAAACCCGTAAAAATCAAGGTGGCAGGGTCCTTAGTTTGACGTAGCAATAAATTTGACCCCACACTTTGAACCTCCGCCACTGGCGTCTTTTGACCGGTCAAACGATTCTGTGACCGGGGTTAAGTTTTGTGTGCTGTAACTTAGCTACGGTATTAAATTGGTGGTGGCAGGGTCTTTTGTTTTAGTAATGACCTTTGACCAACCGCCTCCGGGGGCAGTTTTTTTTTTAAATTGCATCAGCTTGTAGAGTGTGTAGGTTAATGTTATTCCCTAAAATTTAAACAATATATCTTCATTATTAACAAAGTTACAGCTTATTGCCAAAAGTTATTGCTAAAGTCACACCGGTTTCTTTTTGCAGTTTCTCCGAAAACTGGCAACGTTGGTAATAATAACAAAGTTATCCATGTTACGTGCTAGATACTGTTCACACTGTGTTTGTTTACTTTAAAAAACAAAGACAAAAGAGAGACGAACCTGATTTCGTTTACACCCGATATTTGCTAAATGTTTTTGTGCATTTTTTTAACTAATTGTTTACTATAGTTTATCTACAAAATTTCATTAATTTATTTGAGGTTAAATGAGGTTTTAACTCTTATACTTGATGTTGGTGTAAGGCTGTGAGGCATCCGTAAGATTCTAGATCAGGATCTCTGCTATTTGCACATTGCGTTAAATACTAAATATATCAACAATTTCAAATGGACTTGTTTTATTAACAAAAAAAAAAGATATTGTATGGTTGGCTTCGGTGATTTCGTACAAAATTAAGTATAAAATCGCCCCCATGGGGCGCACAGCTCTCCACCCCAACGTACTAACATTGTTTTAAGTGAGTAGTTGACTAATCTATAGTAAATAGGAGCACAATGAAGCACGAACAATAAAATAACACAGTTTGGACAATAATGCAATAATAAAAAAAACGGTTTGCATGAAGCTACTACGTATTATTCGGCTGAACTTAATCACGAGGTGGGCAGATTGCGAGCGCTTTAGAATACTGAGACAAAGCAGGAAACCAGTGGGAGGCTGGGTACGCATGCTGTGACAATATACAGCTTCTATTATACCATTATTACTCAATAGGGATCACTATATCAAGCGATTGCAACTGAAAAGGTACACTCGACTTTAAAGATTCTAAACAGAAAGAAACCAGAATAAAAAGAAGTGGAGGAAACTTACAGTAATTGCATTTTAACGTTTGTCTTCCGGTCTTTTAACATGATACCCTGCTTTTATTCATTTAGAGTTCTTAAACCTTACAGCTTCCCTATTTTATTTATTACTTGTAGGTCTTTTAAAACATTCTGTGCCGCAACAGTTTAACGATTTAGCTGCTAAAAATATCACTATATCAAAATTTGCTTATTGTATATGAAATTTTTGATACACATCTTTATTAAATTTTGTGTATTTAAAAAAAAAAATCATTATTTATTATGTTTTTCTTTAATGTAAATCTCTAAACAATTGCAAAGCTGTATATTGTTTTGTAGTGAATTCAATTTAAGGCTGATAAAACAGCGCGAATCTGCAAAACTTTATAAATATTAAAGTATTAAACTAAACAAAATTCCAATAATAAATATTTTCTTAAAGTTTAACCTGTAAATTTATACGGGGCGTGTCCGTAAGAACTTTTTGACTGTAACTTTTTTATCTTAAGAGATAATGCTTCGAGGTTTATTACAAAATATTAATCGGGCGCAAGAATATTTCAAATATGGTATTAGATTTTTTTGTATACCTATTAAATTGTTTTTCAGTTTTCCATTATAATTTTTTTTATTGGCACCCAATACAGGTTAGTCAGGTTCTCAGGTTAGAAGGGTCACTTTTGGGATCTCGTTAACGGTAAGAGCTACAAAGAAGTTTAAATAATACAAATTGTCCCCTTTCTAAGACTTATTCAGTGATGCTTTAATGTTTAAAAAAAGTTCCATGACACGCTTAATAATAAACAAAAATCAAAGGCATTTTTTAATTTTTCTCTTTCAATGACATGTTTAATGTATTTATTTTGATATTTAGGCTCAAAACAAATAAAATTCATCAAAAAGTCCCTATAAAGCTTTAGAGTGCCATGGATTTAAACAATATTGAAACAAATGAATGATTTAATTTAACAGTGCGTAAAGAAATCTACAACATTTTTGTACATTTTTGTACTTCAATAACTAAGTTTTTAAACGATTAAAAAAAAATACCTCTTTCGATTTTTGTTTATTATCTAGCGTGCAATGGAACCTTTTTTAAAACATTTAAGCATTACCGAATATGTCTCAGAAAGGGGAACAATTTATCTTAATTTAAACTGCTTTGTAGCTGTTAGGTACAGTTTACGAGATCTCAATTGTGGCCCTTCTATGTGGAGCACTCTGTATACTTAAACATTTGAAATTCTTTATCAACTAATAAATAATTTAATTATTTTCGCGATATACTTTTATTTGTGAAAAGCACAGACGTTATATCAGTCAAAGTAGTAGTGAAAAAATTATGAGACGGTAGAAAGTAGTATTTTAGTTACCTTTTCGGTATACTATTAGGCATAGAAAGAATATACTGATAAACAAAAATATCAGAAATACCTAATTAGAGATACAACACTATAATTTTATTTAATCTATGGTATTTTTTAATATCTAGAACATGTATTGAAGGTAACTAATAACTTTTTAATACTTTTGTACCGTTTTTAATTTTTTTACATGTAAATTTATTTGAACTAACATTTGTTTTTGTCATAAAAAAAACTTACATGATGATGAAATTCAATTTTATTTGAAAATATAGAGTATTTAATATCTCAAAAAAAATTGGTGAAAAATAATAACATATTTATAAAGCCCTTACGGCCCCCTAAATATTTTATGAAAAACTGCGGAGCTCTATCTTTTAAAATATAAAAGTTACAGCACTGGGAATTGTTTAATGAAAAAAAAAAACACTTCTAATTCTCTCCATTTTTCACAGATCGAATGTTTTTATATAAATATTTAAATAATTCTTATTTGTGAAACCTGTATTAATCTTTTATTATTATTAATGCTACAAATGTGTTGTATATGAAAAACGAAAATATACCTGCATCCAAGCAAATGTTATTAAATATCAATAGCAAGTAATATGCCACATTAAATATCAATCATCCTAGTAATTCTAGGGGTGGATGACATAATAAAGTGACGCTATATTGACAACAAATACGACCTTACCATAGCTGATAGATTTCATATAGACCTAACAGTAATATTAAATGATATTTTATGGCTCACTAAATAATGTCATAATTCTATAAGATGGCCACAATATCACGGATATAACCACTTCAGAATCTGTCAACCCTCTTTTAATAAATCAGTTTAAAATAGCATAAATACATACAATACGATATTCATATTGCTTTGCATCACAAGATACAAAACTTTCTGATCAATTTCGTACAAAATTTTAAATTGCAGAAAAAGGTGGCTTTTGTGTTAACTAACACAAAGTAGTCTAATAAGATAAAATAAAATATTATAGCGAGGTATAAGTGCATGGCAATGAGAAATATAATAATATTATTATACATTGCTGCGCAAAATTATGAAAACAGGCAAATATCTAGAACACTAGTAAAGATAACTCAATGGAGTGGTATCTGATCGTTATCGTATGCTCCGGATTCGATGCAAATATTGAGGTTGCTATACGACTTCCAGTTCAACCGGAAACGGACTCAAACTTTGAAGTTTTAAATAAAACACTCTGTATAATTATTATTAGATACATTTTTAGACTTCTTTTTATATTTAAGTACTTCAAAAATTGTATGAAGTTACATGGGTTTAATTTAAAGTCAACTATTTTCGTAAAATTCACATTTTTTTGTAAATTTTGAGCAATACAACACTTAAAAATTTTGAAAAGACGAGATAAATTTGTTAAAAAGTTAGATCGACAATAGATTACACTTTGCGCTACCTACAGTTTTAAAATATTATGCAGGGCGTTAAACATCGCTAACTCATTTTTCTTATGGTATAATTGTCCTTCCTGTTTTATAACTAAAATTGATAATTTTAGAGATATCAAGATTTTTTTGTTAATTATTAGAGAAACGTAATATTTTCAAGTAGGCTAAGACGGTAGACTAGACGGCGGTAATTAAGGAACAACAAAAGAAAAAACAAGAAAGTTATAATTTAATCTTTTCCCTACAATTTTTTTTTTTTTTTTGAAAGTTGAGTAACCATTTTAAAAAAAGCAATGGTAGTGTCGGTAAAGTGAATACTTTTTTTTTGTTCCTAAGGGCTAAAAATAACAGCATAATGTAACGTTAATTTGTTACGTCAGCTTAGTGAAGAAATAAAAAGAAAACGATCTAAACTGCTAACGAAACTTTTTTTTTTCATCATGACAATATGCCAGCTCCAGCAGTTTCGGTAGTCTTACCTAATTTACAAGTTCGGCATCCTCCCTATTCACCAGATCTATTCACCAGCTCCATCAGACCATGAGTCCTTCTACTGTTAGGTATACGACTGTTGAGTTGTGTGGTGCTGATTTTTATCCATGTTCTTCTGTCTTGTGTTAACTTTTTTATGTATTTCCATTTAATGTTTCTATCCGCTGCTGCTTTTTTACCTTCGTCTTGCCAAGTTTTTCTCGGTCTACCTCTTTTGTTTTTTCCCTCTGATCTTGCTTCATACGCTTTTCTGGTTAACCTTTCTTGTTTCATTCTATAAATGTGTCCCAACCATCCCAGCTGTCTTTCTTGTATTTTCTTTCAATTGATTTAATCTTTAATGGTTCTCTATATACCGGGTGATTCAGTTTGACTGTCGCATCCCTATAACTTTGTAAGTATTGAAAATAACCCCAACAAACCTTATATATATTTGAAATCGGCGAGAAATTCTCTATTAGATGTGTTTTTGTTACCTTTACGATGACGTATGTCAAATCCGCGATAGGCAACTGTTTTTTTAAAAACTACATAGTATACATTTTTTTGTTAATTTGAATAGAGAATTTAATTCTGAATCCGACCATGTACTCAAAAAGTAGGCATACATTAAAAAAAATCGAGAAAAATCAGCAGTGGCGGCCATTTTGAAACATTAAAATCTAATTTTTTATGTCGGCGTTTATTATTTGTTTTTATTTTTATTAAAAATTAATTTTTAATACATTTCCATTGATAGTTATAGAATAATTTTAAAGATTTGATCGTTTTTTGTTATGTTAAATCGACTGTTTGCTATGATTTGAATAAACTTTGAACTGATTTTTCTCGAAAATTTTCTTATGTATGCCTACTTTTTGAGTACATGGTCGGATTCAGAATTAACACTCCGTTGCTCGCGCTCACTTTTGTTACGTTAATGCTCGCGTGGGATACTATGGTATCCCACTCGCAATAATAGATTTTAACGACATTTAAAAAATTATTTTTGGTTGTTTGATATATTTAACATGAACATTACAATTATGACAGAGATGCATTACCAAAAAAAGTAGCGTTAATGTTTATTACAATTTTCTAAATAGGTAGTCGCATTTTTTGCCTCACTCCTGGTTTCTGGCAATTCGACGATTATATAACGTGCAGCTGTTCTTTTATTTTTTTGAAAACATTCTTTCTCCAGTGAGTAAAGTTATTTTTGTAAGTAAAAACAAAAATAACATGAAAAATACCTTACGAACAAAACTCGAGCTATAAAAATAAAAATCACGTTAGTGATCGCGCGGGATACTGAGGTATCCCAAGCGTAATCTTTTTAAGTTGTCAGCTTTTATAGCACTGGTCACTGATAAGCAATAAGGCTAACTAAGTTTACAAAGTACGATGAAAAGGTACTGAAATGACGAAGCCATAATATTGTGCCATTTGACAAAAATTTGCAGAAATACATCACTGGGATACTATAGTAACCCGCGCGAGCACTGGAGTGTTAAATTCTCTATCCGAATCAACAAAAAAGTGTATACTATGTAATTAAAAAAAAAACAGTTGCCTATCGCGGATTTGACATACGTAATCGTAGAGGTAACAAAAACATACTTCTATAACTTAATAGAGAATTTCTCGCCGATTTCAAATATATATGGTTTGTTGGGGATATTTTCAATACTTACAAAGTTATAGGGGTGCGACAGTCAAACTGAATCACCCGGTATTTCATTTTTGATTCTATCATTTTTTATTTTTCCTTGGATTTTTCATAGAAACCTCATTTCTGCTGCATTCGCTCGGCTACTACGTTTCACTTCCGTATAAAAGTACCGGAGTTACTACCTTTTTCACCACTTCCACTTTTGTTCGTTTTGGGAATTCTCTATTTCCAAAAAAATGTTGCTCTTAAACTGTTAAATATTCTTCCCACGTTACCTGTCCTTTCGCTTATTTCCTTGTCCATTCCACAATTTTTCTCTATGATCACTCCTAAATATTTAAAGCTCTCTACCTGTTCTAACCTAAGCCCATTTAAAGTGATGTTATGCCTTTTGTTCTCTGTTGTAACGATCACAGTTTTAGTTTTTTCTGTATTTATTTTCATATTGATTTTTTCCAATTCCTGGTCTAGAGTTTCTAGATTATGTAGCAGATTCTTTTCTGTTTCCGCGACTAAGACCATGTCGTCTGCGAACATTAGCTGTTATCTTAATTTTTCCATTTTCCAATTGCCTAGGTACGGTCTCATTTTTTGTTTTACTTCCTTCATTACCTCATTTATAACTACTGAGAATAATAGTGGACTGAGCACGCTTCCTTGTTTTGTCCCCTTTTGTTTCAAACTCTGTACTATAATCATGATTATTAGCTCTATTTAGAGCAACTTAAAATGTCTTATTTTTCTAGAATTTGTATCAATTAAGAAATATTTATACCAACATCATTTGTAGCGTTATAAATTTATTTAGGTACTATTCGACTATTTTGGGAAAATATAAACTTTATTAAAAACGCGTGGCGTTCTGGCTAACGTCGTCCGGGGATAATTGCTTCCCCTGCTCTTCCTACGCTACGCCACTGCCACTGCCATATTTTTTATTTCGAAAAAAAATAACACTCCTATTTTGTTTTAGAATTAAAATAATTTCTTATTAACACATAGGTACCACCATTCAATCTTGTCATGATTTTGCTTTTAAAACTGCAATATTTTTCACGAAATAGTGCATCTTTTAAAATTTACCCCAACACTCATTCAGCCATTGAGTAGTAAGATCCATTTCAACTTATCACAAAACGAAAACATTTTACAACCTAACCTTTTAGCGCACGACGAAAAAGACGTTTCTTTAAGTTGTAGTAATCTCTAAACAGAATGGAAATAAGGCTCAAAATAACGATCAATTCAACATTTGAATGTGAACACGATCGTCCACATGTTATCTGGACATTTAAGAGCTCTCGAGATTGCAGCAGGATCGCCTCGATTCTGAATAGAGCGGCCGCATCCTAAACCTATACAAGTATCTCGTTATCCCTTGCGAGCTGTGCGCGGTTCCTATTTCATTTTTTACAATGCTAGTTTATTTTGTATTATAATCCAGCCCTTCGCCTTTCAACATTTGTATTACTTGGTATTACATCAAAAGTTTGAACTTTAACAAATTAATAAATCGATATTAAAATCATCTACAAATTGTAACTAGAAGTGAAGCCGTACAAATATAACACAGAGTAGTTTAATTCGCATATTAGTATCATTCACCAAGTTGCAACAAACAAAAAAGTTTTTTATAATCGATAAATTAAAAAAAAAAAATCTAATAAAAGTCGGTGCATGGTCAAATCTCATTAGAAGATAAAAAAAGTTTAATGACAATTTATATCAATTAGATTTTTGCAATTTAAGAAAAATTCGCAAGGGTTCGTTGAAAACAAAAATTCAAAGTTAGTTTTGCATTCTAAACACAACTTTTTCCCATGAACTTTTTTGTAACTCTTAAAATAAGGGCACTTTTGCGAATATTCGTAAAATCGCAAAAGTCTAGTATCATGTGAATTCTTATTGAACTTTTTCTCATCTTGCAATTAGTTTAAGGACACAAACTTTTATCAAGAAAACATCCTTCTGAGAAATCGATAATAAATTACTTTTCCATTTGTTGCAGACTTTTAAATTTCAAAATTATTATAAAAATTGGAAATTTTAAGTAAAATATAATATTTACTTTTATTTTAGGCCACTTTTTTATGAACTTTTTGTAACTCTAAAAAAAAGGACACCGGACTTCTGCGAATATTTCCAAAATCACTAGTTTAGTATCATTTAAATTTTTATTGAACTTTTTACATCTTGAAATTAGTTTTAGACCAAGTACCAACTTAAATCAAGAATACAATTTTTTGAGAAATCGATAGTAAGGAACTTTTCCGTTTGTTGCAGTTCTTTAACACTAGAACCGCCGCAGCGGTCAATTTGACCGTTCGCGTTCTTTAAATTGAGCTGGTTCGGTTATTCTTTTAAGTACAACTATGCGCTTTCATGAATTTTCCTAACTTCTTTTTATCTTATGATACACCAAGTTTCAAAATTTAAAAAAAATTATTTCTATGAAAATTCAAATTCTATACCTTAAACCGCCAAATACGGTCAATTTGACCGTTGTTAAAAATGTTTACATTACACACAATCTTTCATTGTTATAGTGTTTTAGTAAATTTTGTTATGGTTATCAATAGTTACTTGTTTTATATTTCATGATTTTGCAAGTTATATATCTGCAAGTTTGACTTTTTTAGCGGAATATTGTTATACATAATGCATATATTGATCTGCTATGTGTATATAATATACAGACCAGGGATGGAAAACGTAACGTAACGATACCCGATAACGTTATAATAACGATTCAACTATAATTTTTTATACAATAACGTAACGATATTTTTATAACGTTATATAACGTTATAATAACCGATAACGTTTCATTAAAAGTTATTATGTATCGTTATTCTCTATAAATTAAATTTTTATATGGCGATCTTTTTATTTTCAGAAGATATAATATTTTGTTTGTATTTTAGAAATTAAAATGAAAATAAAATATCTCAACCTCAACGTAATTTTGTAGGTACTATTTTTTAAATTTACATTTACAGATCCCAAAAATAATTTCAGAGTTACAAATAAAAATTATTTTTATACAGCATGTTTCTTAAATAATGCGAAAAAATTCGGTAGGTGATACTTAATCGAAAATTAAGATAGGTCTTTCATATATTTTTTTTCTTTAGGGTCTCCTTTCGGAGTTACGCCCCCCTAAAGGGGATCGGTAATTGGGTTTTTATTTTATTTCCCAAATTTGGATAAATGTAGGAGATTTATGCTTATAAAAAGGTTTCCCATAGTAATATTTTTAATCATCTCCCACCTTCACAGGGGGCTGAAAAGTGCAACCCCTGTTGGTTTTTTTATCAGGACTTTATGGTGGGTTGAAATCTAGCAATTTTAAATTTTCTTTAAAAACTTGATTTATTTAGAATTTTTTTTTATTCTTTAATTGTTCTCGTTAAACCTACAGTTTTTGAGTAAAAAATTATATGAAAGAACATGAACCATCAAACATTCCAATATAAAACGATATTGGGTAGAAGTGACGGGTGTAATTCATTTTGACGTTTACGCGGCGACAACGCTAAAACGCCCGTCAATTTTACCCAATATAACATTATATTCACTCATTTAATTTTTTACTCAAAACTGTAAGATTTACGAGAAAAACTAAAGAATAAAAAAAGGTTCTAAATAAATCAAACTAACAAAAAAAAATGTTTGCAAAATTTCAACTCACCAAAAAGTTCTGATTAAAAAACCAACAGGGGTCGCACTTAACAGCCCCCTATGAAGGTGGAAGATGATTAAAAATAATACTATGGGAAACCTTTTAATAAGTATAAAACATCTACCAAATATCATTCTCCTACATTTATCTAAATTTGAGAAATAAAATAAAAACCTAATTTTATCGCTCCCCTTTAGGGGGGTGTAACTCCGAAAGGAGACGTCTAAGAAAAAATTGTTATATAAAAGACCCCACTTTATTTTCAATAAGAATCACCTTCCGAATTTTTTCGCATTATTTAGGAAACACCCTGTATATCATAATGTATGTAACGTTATATAACGTTATATAACATAACAATTCATTTTTTAACGTTATTTATAACGTTATCTAACGAAAACAAATAATAAATAACGTTATACAATAACGTAACGATTTAAAACGTTATTCCATCCCTGATACAGACCCACAATTTTTGTTGTGCTAGTGCTAGTGCATTGACAAAATTTGTTCATCTCATGGCCTCGCAGGAGGCAGCGCTAAAATATTTAGAAGAATTAGAAAAGTTACCAGAAAATGAATCTGGAGGAGAAAGTGAAGAAGATGATGATACACTTGTAGATGGTAAAAACGATGAATTAATTACTAAAAATCTTAGTAGGGAATCTAGCAGCAGTAAAATTAATGTAATTACTAATCCAAATACATCAAATGTACCGGAAGGCAACGTTACCCAATATCGTATCGTATGCGAAAAAAACGTTGTCACTCTACTAGTCGGAAGTAATCAAACTTCAAAAGCTGGACGTTGGGGAGGTTATAGCACCGAACAGCCCTTCTTCTGGACATGCACTTACGATAAATATAATTCGTGATAACCCTGGACCAATTGTTAGTGCAAATAAGTTGGCTGAAAATGACCATAGTTGGCACCATCAAACGGACACGAAAAAAATTCCAATATCTATGCAAAAACAATAAAATGCAATTATTATATTCTACTACAATAATGAAACTGGAACATAGTACACTGAAAATATATCAAGCAAACGATTTTGAGTACCCTTCATACAACTATAACAGTAAATCAAGAAAAGAAGGAAAAACCTGAAACAAATATATTTTACAATGAGACAAAGTGTGGCGTTGACATTTTTTAGATCAAACGGCACAAAAATATTCCATAAATGCAGGTTCACGAAGATGTCCTGTTCACAATTTCCACAATATCTTAGGCCTAGCATTAATTAATGCGTGGGTTATATATAAGAAAGTGACAGGTCAAAATACGACAAGAAGAGATATTATATTACATGTAGCTGAACAAATTGGAAGAGAATATAGAGATTTGCAAAAAAGTGCTACTCCAAGATGCCAGTACAGGCCAACTCAAAGCTTTTAAAAGACACCAGTGCCAAATTAAACAATATAAACAAACAAAACTGCAAATGTTTTGATTTGTCTAAAAAAATATGTCTGCAGAAAATGAGCTGGAAGTGTACAAACAACTGTAACTTGTTTAAATTTTGCTAATTAATATTTATGCTAAAATATTTTTTGTTAAAATATTTATTTTTAAGCACACACTTAGCCTAATATTATTATATTATTTAATTATGCTTTATTTGTGTTATTAAACATTATAAAATTTTACAAACAGTAAGAAGGCTTAATTTAAACACAGCGGTCAAAATGACCGGTAACGGCGGTTGGAGGTAATAACATTTTCTGGCGGTTCTAGTGTTAAATTTCAAAATTACTATAAAAATTGGAAAATTTAAAGTCCAATTGCATTTTATTTTGAATTCTAAACAACTATTTCCTATAATTTTTTTTGTAACTCTTAAAATAAGGGCTATTTACTCTTTCGAATATTTCATAAACGGCCAAAGTTAAGCGTCATATTAATTTTTATTGAACTTTAGAACATGCACAGACGTTTATCAAGAATAACATTCTCTGAGAAATCGATAATGAAATACTTTTCCATTTGTAGTTTTGAATGACGCTGCATACCATTTTTTTGTTCCTGATGAATAACTCTAATACAGCGTTGTTGATTTAAAAAAAAATGGAATGAAATTGTCTACAAGATATATTGTATATATAGAGTGCGTCAAATAGAAGGGCTACCAAGAGATCTCATTATCGTTAAGGTCACAATTAGACAAAATATTCCTATTTTAGAAAACTTCTTGGCAATGTTTTAATTTAAAAACCTATGACACGCTAAATACAAAACTGAAATTAGCAAACTTTCTATATCTTAAATATTTCCGTTGCAGTAATTGATAAAAAAAAGTTGTGCATGTCTTACGTTTTGTATATTGGCCATATAGGTACAATTGTTTTAACATTGCCTGAATTCTGAGATAAATGAGTCTCATTTTTTAAATGGAAATTATAGTTATCTTTGACATCGATAAACAGGGCCATGAAAAACTTTTTATAGATATGAAATTCGACATCAAATGAAAAAGTTACGGGCAAAAAACAAAAATACCCTTCTTTAGCTTTTCCCCTATATCTCAAAAAGTTAAAAGCTAGATAAGCTCTGTCTGCGTCAAATTATTACGCACCTGAATATACAACTTTGTCCCAATTTAACCGAAGTCGTAACTCTCAATTCTTAACTGTTAAATTTGCTTAACACTATTTTTAGGAACAAAAAATTAAATATGATGGTTAAACTATTGATAAAAAGTGTTATAACATGCTGCTATTTTAAAACGGTAACATTAGGTACATGTAATAAACTTGTTTTTATCAGAACAATGCATTGTTTTTTGTTTCATAGCACACTATTTTTTATTCAAAGTTTTATTAATTTTCATTTAATGCTACTAACAATTAAAATAAATATCGAAATCTAAATTTTCTTGAAAAGACAAAAAAGTAAGTTTTTTATGGTACCACAGCCAACTATAGTTTCAATTAAAAAAATGTAACTATGTAATTTATCTCAGAATTTAAACTATGACCATTATTATTTTTTTTTAATCGTCACTGTGTAAAAGGATTGAAATAGGGGCGCAACAGAAATTGATTTGGAAAAGGGAGTTGCAAGTTCAATAAGGTTGCTAACCACTGGCTTAGACCAAACTTTTACTTGCTATATTCCCAATATATTGAGGTCATTTTTCGATAAATAATTTAGGGTCATCGTTTTTTTTTTTTAAGAAATTCGGTTACACTTCGATTTACACCCGAACAAAAAAAAAAAACGTTTCGAGGTTAACATAGATTATTAAATTGCAGAATGAAAGTAAAATATTTTCTCACTTATTTTCATGGGCTGCCATAGCCACCCTATTACTGTGTACAAATATTTTTTAATAGTCGTTTGTTCCAAATCATTACAGGATTGCTCTCGGCCCTTAACTTGAACTACCGCGTTTAGTAAAATGCCAGTAGGGCATTGGCAGGTGAATCTGAGTAATACATAATGATCGAGAATATATCTTGTACAGAACACTACACAAATCATTGCATAGCGACTACCGAGTGCTGAAACAATGGCATAATAGCGCTGTGAAGTGACGTGTATAACAACATTGACAGACTGTGACGTGTCAAGTCAACCTGCATGGGTTGTCAACTCAATAACCCCTTTGTTATGAGTTTGCGATAAGTGATAACCACCGGTCATTCAGCAGAAGTGCGTGTGACACATTAGTTAGTGGATCGTACATATCTCACTTCTAGAAAACCTTAAAAACTAATTGACAATGCGGTCATTTTAATGTACTTGATCGCATACCACCCACCTAGTGCTTTGGCATCTTATTTTTTGCTAAGAATATAGGACAACAATATAAAAAAGAGCTTATACGAAACAGAACAGAAAATTAAACGATTGTATTTCTCAAAAGCTGTATCGATATTAAATAAAAAATGAGACCATTTTTGCAAAGAAAAATCTTCGTAGTTAAAAAGGTATTCTAACCCTTATGTCAATAACCGAAATTCACAACGTTGTTCAATGACCGGGTACCCTGGTACTCACCTTCAGAATTTTTATAATTAACTTATGCTATAAGTTTTGTTGAGGGTTTTAACGAGAATAGAAGGGGTTGGTAGATAAGATAAAATCAAGATAGAAGAAATTAGGAAGATGCTCGAAGTTGATCCAATCATTCAAAAAATAAAAGAAAGACAACTTAATTGGTTTGGGTACCTAATCAGAATGAAGGATGGGAATCCTGTAAAAGAAATATGGGACGCAGGCTGGGATAGAAAAATAGCAGAGGGAGAAGCTGGAACCAAGAAGTGGGACAAGTATTGTCAAGGAAAAGCACCACATGGAACGAAGCTGCAAAACTTGCCAAGAACAGAATTAAATGGAAAAAGTTCTGCAAATCAGAATACCTCGACGTCTAACGGCAAAAGAGGAACGGATAACTAACTAACTATAAGTTTTGTTTATTTTTGTAAATAGAATAGCAGATTGGTCTAATCGTTTAGTTTTAAATTTCAAATTCTAAAACCTGTAACAGACACACCTACAAAACATTTTATTTACTTTTAAATGAGGTAATAAACAAACCAGATATACATAGTTAAATAAGTTCAAAAAGACCATCTAGCCCAACACCCTATTGTAAACATTTTCCCATCTTCGCTATATTTTAAACAACGTAAAACATTTGTGGTCTTACAATTTACTTTCGATTTTAACCAATCCCAAACGAATAATTTTCTCCTAATTTTATGTAAAGTTAGATGTAGTAGATCAGTAATTTATAAAATAACTTTCAGACTTACACAGTCATTATTATTACTGGTTTATGTCACTTGTGCTATAGAGTATATAGCAGCAATAAAAAAGTGCAGAAAAACTAAAAAAATATTGCATAGCATGCGAAAAACTTGTCTGCGACGAGCATGTCATAATAAAGACTGTGTCTAAATAAATAAATATTATTGTTTTTCCTCATATAGACCTTAGTTTTTATTCATTTAATCAGCTTACATATTGGTGCGTTTAATCGATAATTGCTCATAAACCTGATTTTTCCACAGGTTATTAAGAATGACTGTGTGAACTTTGATGTAAAGAATTTTTTGGTCCAGGACGGGTAAAAAATATATAAAAGCATATTTTGCTTTAAAAAAGTTAAAATCGCGATGATCTTAGAGGTTTTAAAAAAATCACTAATACATTAAAAAAATCAACAAAAGTGCTTATGTGGGTACCTGGTTGTTGACATAAGGGTTCAATAACAAAAGACTTTGAATTAGTACAAGGCAATTTCGGCCCAAACTTTGTTAATTACATTGTCTAAACCAAATTTTTGTACAGGGTGGCCTATTTTCGATGCCCATACAGGGTATATCGGTTATAATCAGAGATAGAAAAAAAAACTAAGTACGTAGCCTCGATTTCTTTTTTTTTTAGAGGAATTCATTGCCGTTAACAGAATTTTGATATTGTTTTTAATTTTCGAAATATAGCCAAAAACCGATTTTTGGCAATTTTCAAAAATGTTAAATATCTCGCTTAAACGAAAATATAGAGAAAAACTTTAATGACATTTTTTGTATTGTTTTTTGTCCTTAATAAGATAGCGATATTAATTTTTTTTTTGCTCATCTAAATATCGATATACTACACCTAACTTTCGTATTTTGAATGGCAACCATAGCTGGCTTTGACATAAATCGAAAGCTTATTTTGCTTATCAAAAATCTGTTTTTACGGCAATGAATTCCTCTCGAAAAAATAAATCGAGACTACGTATTTAGTTTTTTCTATCTCTGATAATAATCGAGATACCCTTCCTGTATGCTGTATGGGCATCGAAAATAGACCATCCTGTACTTGCAACTGTAATATCTTAAATTGTATTATGGTTTTTATTACAAAAAATATTCGCAAACATTTTAGAGTTCACAAAATATTCTACGACTGTGTATTGTATTTTTTATTAAAGGAATATGAAAAAAGAGTTGTATAATGTATAGCATATTGTGTACTGAGTATGGTCATTTTGTATTTAAATAAATTAATGTAAAATAATATATACATACAATTTGTATTAACTGTGTACAGTCAGCTTCGTGATAATTCAAAGTATCTTGACTAACTTTTACTAAACACACAAATTTAAATCCGATCCTGTTATTTTCCTTGTGTTTACTGGCTGTACCGTTGGGATAATCGGTTTATCTTAACGGCATTTACAGTTGGTAGCCAATTAGCATAATACGGCTAACCTAAGGGATTATGTCCTTATAAGACAGTTTTTTTTTTAAATTTTGCAAGCATAACATATTTTCAGTTTATTTCAAATTATGTACATCATTATAATGTGAGTGAAACGTATGCTTCTATCAAGTAAAGGAAACACATTCCAAAATATCTGAAAATCATATCAAAAATTGTTTTTATTTATGGAATTCCATGTCGTAATAATCAAAAAAGCCAGGGCGATCAAAATTAAAGTTTGCAGTCAAAACAAGCATATGAAAAAATTACTACCAAACAAAACTTTAAATTATTACCAACTTACTCTGTATTCTTCTTGTCATAATCCGAGCTTTATGTGTATAAAAACACGTATGGTTTGATCATAAATAAATCATAAAATTAACCCTTAACTAACTAGAAGTTTTAAACTCTTGACGGATGACTTTTTAGTGGCAAACTTTAAAACGCATGAAGCATCCGACGTTCTGCCTCTTTTAAAATAAACAGCTATCAAGTGGGAGGCCCATAAAACGAACAATTCATATTTTATATCTAACTTAAAAACTTTACCACAGATCCTTTGTCTTCGTTTCAAAGGGGAGGTATAAAAGTTTTGAAAACTGTTTAAAAGAAATTGGCAGTAGTTGTAAAGATCTCTTGCAAGACGAAAATCAGAAAACTGAATAAACGGGATGCATTGTAGTTTTACAAGAAGGTAAGTTATTATTGTTGTGTTGAAATTTATGGATCATACCTGATTGGATAAAATATGGCTTTATTAAGGAAGTTCTTAAAACTTATCCTTTAAAAGATACCTTTAAATGTCATGATTGATTAGGAAAATTCATATTCTGAGTGTACTAAATCTCTGAAGTACTTTTACGCCAACTTGCACAAAAAAGTTTAGAAACTATTTTAATGCTTGACAAAAATTATAATATAAACTAATATAATATATAAAATAATAATATATTATCTAATGTAAACTTATAATTTATAATTTATAATAACTAATCAGTAATCACTAATCTACTGTTCAGCGTTTAGAAAAATAGTGTATTTTTTTAAGAAAGAAGCAAGGCAATTAGGTTTTAGTTTAATAAATATAGATGAGTACATGCCTCAGATTTGCTCATTTTAAAATGTAGAAATTTGCTGTATAAAAAATAAGGGGAATAATCTTAAGCACTTCGTTATTAAAATTGTTGTTTTTAAATTTTGTATTCCGCCATACTGGAATTTTGTTTAAATTGTTTAAAAGTAATGAAGAATCTGTTGAAAAAATATGACGGCTTGTACGAAACTATCAGAGATTTTGTCAAAAAGGTCAGGTGTTTTTTCCGCTCGCGCGGAGACTGCTATAGGGGGGTTGACCCCCTCTTCAGTCGTTAGAGGTACAAGGATAATGGGTAGGGATGTGGATAGTCAAGGATGGATAAGGATAGGTGGAAGTACTGCCACAGCATTTGCCTTAACCATAGAGGAAACCACCTGAAACTTCTACAATGACAGTCGGCCCTGGGAATCGAACTCAGGACCACCTCCCGACTACAAGTTAGGTTGTTTTACCGCCACCAAGCTCGGTGAGATTTTGTCAATTGACGGGTGTTATAGCGTTGTCGCCGCGTAAACGTCTAAATCCCATTGAATAAAAAGATAAAGGAATGAGCGTTATAGCTTTACTAAGGCGTCCAGGTTAGCCTCTCAATATGGCGGATGCATGTTTCCGCTTCTCAGTGGCGTATCTAACATTTTTAAATATGTATTGAATAATGTAAATATTTGCTTTCTTTTGAATTGAACCTGTTATTTACTTATTTATTTCTTGTTTCGTGGTTGAGGGAATTAAAAAAACAGCATATTTCAATATTTGGATTGTTTATTATGAGAGTTAAAAAATATACTGTACACAAATGCACACCACTGATATGACATACCATTTTGACAGACCACATCAAATTTTCAATACATGATTACACTACAAAATATTAATGTCTACTTACCTATGAAACGTAATCTTTTTATCTTTAACATTTTTGGACCGACTACAACTACAAGATTTACAACTAACCATTGTAGTACACAAAACTAAAATATCTCCGACTGTTTCACCAGTCAACACCGGCCGCCATAAGAGGCTATCTATGTCGTCATTTCCGTCGCCGCTGAAACGCTGCAGTATAGTATTAAAAGCTCCTTCCTTTATCTTTTAATTCAATGCTAAATCCAAATGAATTACACCCGTCAATTATTCCCAATATGATCATAAACAAACCATGGTAACCACCAAAATGAATCGTCTTATATTGGAATATTTAATGGTGCATGTTCACTTATATTATTTTTTACTCGAAAACTGTAGCTTTTACGAGAAAAGTTAAAAAAAAAGTTTGTAAACAAATTCAGCTTTAAAAAAATATTTTTAAATTGCAAAATTTCAGCCTACCAAAAAGTTCTGATTAAAAATCCAATAGGGGTCGCACTTTTCAGTCCCCTATGAAGGTGAAAGATTATTGAAAATATTACTATGGGAAACCTTTCAATATGTATAAAACATCTGCCAAATATCATCCTCCTATATTTATTCAAATTTAAGAAATCAAATAAAAACTTTATTTTATGGTGCGAGGGCCGAAGAAACAATAATTTTAAGTACATACATAGAAAACGGTTTAAGAATTTTTGGTAAACAAATTTGTTCTTTATTTCAAGGTCGATTAAAACAAATAAAAAGTTAAATATTTTGAGTTTTAGAAAACACCCGACTTGGTAAGCATCCTGTTTGTTGCATATTTGTCGCGAAACATGTATACTTTGTTTAATTTCTTACAGGTGAATCAACAAACCTGACATGGGCCAAGTTAATTAATGTCACCAAACACACTTTAAATATACAGTATTTGGTAATTCTAAAAGACCTTCAAATATGACGTATATTTGACTCACATTACAAACAAAGCCAACGAAAAATTTCCCACAAACTTTATTTGTTCTTATTAAATTCGATTACAGTCTGTATACACAACACGACATAAATATTTTAAGTTATAGTGTACTAGAATCAAAATCGATTATTAATTTACTCTTTAACAGAAATAAAGAACAATTTATTGTCATTCGGGCCGATTTTAATCTAAATAAAACTTTTTTGTATAGTCAATAAAGAAACTGCAAAATTAGTCAACAAAAGTCGTTCATTTCATTGGAACGAAGCAGTTTGGCTAGGGTTTGGGAAGATTCGGTCTTTTTAGATTCGACGAATCCGAATCGAATCCACGATTATTTTACGAATCCGAATCCGGATCCGAATCCAGTTCTAAAATTAAATGTATTGTAGTGCCATAAAAATTATTGTACGTATGGTGTTTAAAGTTCGCGCAAATTTTAAAATTACAGGCGATTTACAATATTTGTCAGCGGTTGTCAGTTTTGTCAGTAGCGCATCAATGGGTTTTACTAACACGGTGTTAAGTTAATTCATGTTTATATTAATAATTCAAACGGCCTTCAATCAGTTAAAATGGCACTGTATTTCATTGTTAAAGTATGCAGTAAAATAACAAGTATATTAGTATACAGGGTGTTTTACTTTTCCATGGGACACTATTACTATCTCCGTAAATAATGAAAATACAAGGTTGATCAAATGGGACAAAAGTTAGCTATTTAGGGGTGTATTTTAAACCAGATCTTGTTTTGTTTAAAAATTCCATGGCTTGCGTGATATAACGAAAAAACCGAAATTGATCAAAATTTTTCAAACGTAAATATCTCGGCTATTGTTGCGAATACCCAAAAACGCCAAAGGAAAAAAGTTTTGTAGATTTGGTTTGCTATAAGATGGCAACAGTCAGATTTTTTTTATGAATTACCGTGCGAGATATTTGACAAAACAACTTTTTTTTAAATGGCAATCGTAGTAGGTGATGACTGATTTAAAGATTATTTTTTTCTCTTTACAATGATATAATATTTTGTATGTCTATTTTCAAAAATAAGCGAAATAACCTAAAAAAATGCAAAATCTTAAGATAAAAATCAAGGTTATTTTTTTGCTTCAGCTTCAGAGAAGTTCTCTCTGAATTGGTTGACCTTGGTTTAATTGTTATGATTGCTCGATATACTTTTTCTAAATAGTTCGTTCTAATTTTGGCATTTGAAAATAATGCATTTTTTTAAGTAGGCAAATTTATCTTGATACTTTGGTAATATAAGGCATTTTACCGTTTCCAATATATGATTAAGCTCTTCTTCCATCGTTAACAACTGAACGTCATCTGCAGTATTCCGCAATCACCCTCTGTTGAATGCTCTGTTTCTTCATTTTTGTCTTCTCCGTCAAACAATCGTTTCGTAGGTAATATTTGTTGCAAAATTAAGTATTTTCTCTGAAGTTGTGGTAGCATTAATGAGACCTAATCCGAGATTCGTCGAATCTTAGACCGAATATCGAATCCGAATATTTGCTGTAGGATTCGGCGAATACGAATCCGGGTACCCGGATCCGAAAAACCCTAAGTTTGGCATGTTAAAAATATTAAAATTTATGTTAGATTTTATTTAGCAAAAAACTGCAAAACAAATTTTTAAATTGGTTTATTTTTAATTAATTATCCTTTTAAAATCATTATTTGATTTTTAATTTTGTTTGTTTAACCAAATAAGGAACCACTTTAGCAGTTACAAACGTTAAGACCTGTTGGTCCTATATTTAATAAATTTTATTTTTACTAACTTTTTCTGTGTACTGACATAATTTTTTGATGCTGAACTATAAGATGCGTACTAGACTATGAGCTGTACTAATCTTAAAACTATGTCTATAACACATGCTCTCTTCATAAAATAAGGGTTATGGAGGTAATGGCATTTGTTTTATGGACCACAGCACCCTTTCGAGACGAGGGTGTAGCAAATTGTCGACATTTTTGTGTCTGACTGCATTTTATTACCCTACCACACTTCCAATCGAATATCTTTTCGCGATATAATATCTTCTATTGCAGAAAATGCAAAGTGCTTGAAAACAGATCCGGACTAAACGATTTTCTTGCATTTAAAGTAAACCGTGTCTGTGCTACATACATTTTTTAAATTATTTTCAACCATTTTTATAAAAACCGATTCTCGTACAGACTGCAACAAATAGTCTTAATCATCTAAATAAAGATTGACGGAGATAAAAATACCTTGCTTTACAACAAATTAAGCAATGAAGAAATCGGAAAGGCAGAGATATTTATAAACAATAGTTAAAAACTCAGCTAGAGCTAACAACAACCAATCAGAATTGGCTTGCATTAGTACGTCATACAAAAATTAAACGTGGTAATTAGGATAAACAGGGTGTTTCTTAAATATTGCGAAAAAAAATCGGTGGTGGTTCCTTATCGAAAATTAATGTCTTATACTTATTAAAAGGTTTCCTATAGTAATATTTTTAACCATCTCCCACCTTCACAGAGGATGAAAAGTGGGACCCCTGTTGTTTTTTTTTAAATCAGAACTTTATGGTGGATTGAAATTTTGCAATTAAAAAATTTCGTTTGAAAGCTAAAACCTACAGTTTTTTAGTAAAAAATTAAATAAGTTAACATAAACCATCAAACATTCCAATAAAAACGAATCATTTTGGTGGTTGCCATGGTTTGTTTATGTTCATATTGGGTAGAATTGACGGGCGTCTTAGCGTTGTCGCCGCGTTAACGTCAAAATAAATTACACCCGTCATTTCTACCCAACGTGGACATAAAAAAACCATAGAAACCACCAAAATCGTTCGTTTTATATTGAAATATTTGATGGTTCATGTTTACTTATTTAATTTTTTACTTAAAAACTGTAGGTTTTAAGAGAAAAACTAAAGAATACAAAAAGTTTCTAAATAAATCAAGCTTTCAAACAAAAACTTTTTAATTGTTATGTTTGAACCCACCAAAAAGTTCTGATAAAAAAACCAACAGGGATCGCACTTTTCAGTCCCCTGTGGAGGTGGCAGATTATTAAAAATATTACTATGGGAACCTTTTAATAAGTATAAGACATATACCGAAATCATCCTCCTACATTTATCCAAATTTGAAAAATAAAATAAAAGCCTAATTTTATCGTTCCCCTTTAAAGGGATATAACTCCAAAAGGAGATGTCTAAGGAAAAAAAAATATAAGAAAGACAGCCCTTAGTTTTCGATAAGGAACTACCTCCCGAAATTTTTCGCAATAAGAAACACCCTGTATAATGCTTATCGTAGCTTTTTCTATATTTTTTAACCGTAAGAACGGCATCCTTAGAACATTAAACAAGTACGAGGCATATTCGGAAATTAAGAAGCGATTGACAATTAAAAAAAATTAATTTAGAATTTTTTTTATGAGGTTTGCCATACTTTAATTTATTTTTCTACACTATTTACCATTATTGAGATATTTATCATAACGCGGCTCCAGCTAATGTACATATACCTTCTTCATAGAACAAGGCCTGTGAATATAGCCACTTATGCACTGCTCCTTCGATGTCATCGCCACTTTCCTTGCATTTCTGGTGAATTTCAAGAACTACTCTCTACGCCAGCGTATCCCAAAGCGGATTCTGCAGAAACATGGGGTTCCAAGGAAAAAATCAGGAGTTCCTTGTGTTTGTTGTGTTATTGTTTTGCTTATTACAAACAGGATTAAATCACAACCCTAAAATAAAGCATAGATTTTTATTAATAAAAAAATATGTATGAATAAAACAATTTTCATTACATGTGTTATTAAAATTGAGGGGGTCCGTAAAATAAAGGTGTGGTTCTGGTTAGGATTCCGCAGTTTTTTAAAAATCGTGTGAGGTTCCGCGAAAAAATTAATTTGGAAGCCGCTGCTCTACGTAATGGTTATAGATCGTTAGAAATTTCGAAAATTGTGTTCACGCTGGGTGCCGAAGATGCTCTCTGGAAACTTACACTGCTACTCAAACACAAGCCTTCATCAACGAATTTGGCTGAGAACAAATGGATCGATCATCCTTTCTTCTTGGCGTCGAGACTTTTATCTGTTTCTGTATCTAAAAAAGCTTTTTACTGGCCAATGTTTCTTCAACGATGATGACGTCAAAGGATTAGTGCTGCGGCGCTATCTTGACATGCGACGCTGTTCTAAGGAGAGGGTTTACAGAAGCTGGTGCCTTGTGATAAATGAATCAATAATAGTAAAATCTGACTTTCCGAATATGCCTCGTATAAAACATATTTTGTTGATATTTAAACTGATAGAATGATATCAAGAACAAGCCGTCTTTTCTGTTTTTAAATAAAATGGACACAGCTTAAATTCAGATTCGCAATTGATGGTGTCCAATTAAACGTCTCAAATACTTTTTCAGTCCGAATCTGTTACTCTAAAATATTTCAGACGACATAAGAACAGTGGCACGAGCTGTGGGCGTGTATTATAACACTTTTATTTCGAAGGGACCGTATAAAATGTAAATACTGCTCCCTGGTATTCTTTAAGTCATATTGCGGCGACTTTTTTATTGCCGCTTTAACTTTAAAAATGTAATTTGTATTTAAATATGACAGGAATGCCGTAATTGCATTATAATTGGAGAAGCTCTTAGAATAAATTATTTTTCAACACTACCGACTCGCGTCTTAATTCGCAAAGTTGACAAAGAATTGGTGTTGCGCGATGCGTTTAATAATTTGAATCGCTTTTAACGCACACATATACACACATTCATTAACATTTTTTTATATACATATATAGCAAAAATTTAACTAGTAGGCTAACAGTTGGTTGTTACAATTGACATATTTTTTTTGGTATTGTTGTTGCCCTAACTCGGTATAAGAACACGTAAAAGCAAAATTTTGTTGAAATTAGTTGCTATTAAATTTTTTAATGATCCACTTGTTTAAGTACATTGGGTGATAATATATTAATGTTGTAGAAAATATATCAAAACACTGTCTAAACTTTTTGCAACTCAATGTAAATCTTCCATAACACACTGCATACCGCAATTAATTGTTTTTTCCATTTTTATTGAAAATGTCACCTACAGTCATATCAAAACTTGCGCCTTTTTGAATTACGACGCTCGGACTTGGGATATTTTGAATTGCAACCATTTTCTAAATTGCTGAACTTGCTTCAGGGTTACAGGTTCAGCTATTTATCGACTTAATCATGGCAAAACAGATCAAAAAACGATCCTTCATAGTTAATTTAGATGTCTAACTTAAAACATTTTATCTTTAAACGTACGTATATGTTTGCATCTATTTACAACCAAAATGGCTCCATTAACCAACTAGAAAAGGTTTTGATATTGATGTTGCCTTTCATGTTGATTGTCTTAATTATTCAGTATTTGAGTTTAATAAAATTATACGAAATATCAGCTAAATTAAATAAAAAGAATTAAGAAGCACCAACTACTGGAATATATGGATACTTTTAGCAATACTCACCAGGGAAAGTCACGATTTGTTGTCGCTAGAATCTGCTCAAGGCTGTGTTTATTGCATCCCTCAAAAAAATAGAAAAAAAACTGAAAAGTTGCATAATAAAAGTAATTTTTGCGATCGCGTTGACCATGAAACATTCAGGGATAACATCAAAATTCTTCTATTTACCAATTTGCGCATCTATTACAAGTAAAATGGTGCAAAGTTTTTAAAAAAATCTTAAACGGTCCCGGAGTAAAACGTTAAAACCGAAACCCCTGCAAAAGCGCTATGATTTGAGAAGTTGTATAACTAAATCTATGCGTTTAACATAGGGGAAACCGTTTTTACAAGGACATTGTTTTTCGAGTTTTTCTTCGGAACCGTTAAAGATTTTTTCAAAAAAATTGCACCATTTTACTTGCAAAGGTTGCGCGCCTTGGTAACGCATAGCCAATGCAATTGCAAAAGTTACGTTTATTATTCAACTTTTCAGTTTTTCCCCTATTTTTCCGAAGGAAATGGCCAGTGGCATGCATAACTGCAAAACATTTAGTTTTGATGTTCTTCATGCAATAAACATAGCCTTGATCAGATTCTAGCTACAACATATCGTGACCCTCCCTGTCAGTAGGGAACGAAATATAACAGAGAAAGCAAAAAAAAGTATTTTAGGAATAATAGTTATAGGTACAGGTGACAATAAATCTTACGAAAAGAACATTAGAAGTCAAACTAAATAGGATACCAGAAAGAATTTTTAGAAAATTTTCGAAAGGTATAAAGTTTATTCAGGCATGATTACATACTATCTAATAAACAATCAGATATGCGCAGTATCGATATCCTGTTCCACACAGTCTTTGATTTATAGCATGGTTAGTCAGCAGTTCCAGCAGGTATCGGATCAATTCATGAACTAGTTTGTGGACGGTGAAAACAGAACATGAACAGAGGCACGAATTTTCGTTGAGTTTTACACGCATGCGCTGTTTTAAAGTAACGAAGCATCTGGTAGCTAAGCATTGCCATCCCAAACCCATGTTATTACTACTCTTCAGATGTTCACAGTTGCGATGCTTAAATTTCTATCAAACACAAATGTCGTTTACAGTAAGCCATGTGTTTAAAGCGTCCAGCAGCAGCCAACTTGGATTAATACATTTATTAGTTCATAGTTGACGCGTGCGGCATGGGAAATTCTACAAAATGCACTGCTGGAACAAACCTATAGTTAGGAACGGTTATTACTTTTTTGCATTATTTCAAAATCATCCAAGCGTGTACTTAGTTCATAATATGATTTCAACAAGATAGGGCTTCATCCCGCCATTCATTTTTAAAAGTGATTAGTTACGTGAGAATATGGTAGTGTTCCACTGTTTTTGGTCCAATTTAATAACAGTGTTCAGAAATAGATTTCCAAATAAAAAATATATAGTTTAAGGCAAGTACTGTTAATTAACAAAAAGAAAAACTAAATACCCGACGGTATGGTATTTACTAAACATTGGAAACAGATCAGGCAATGTTTAGGTTTACGTTATTGGCTTAAATTGTTGTTTGATGTTTGTGATTTAAACAACCGAAACTATCTATTTAATAACTGCTATTTTACGAGCAAAAGAAACGATTTAAATTTAAAAAAAGTTATTGATTATATCTGAACTGTAAGAAAATGTTTTTGATTGCTATGGATCTACTTCAATTTGTTGAATTCTATATTCAAACTTACATTTGCCAGGTATTATGACTGTGTTTTTTAATTAGTATCATATCAAAAATGTCTGTTTAAGATTAATTTAATTAAAACTATTGAATGGAATCGAAGTTTTTGTTAAATACGAAAGTAGCTGCCTTTAGTAAAATACATTAACATCAAAATAAAGTCTTCTTTTCAAGTTGTGAAACCAAATTTTTCAAGTTAAGAATTTAATTATGAAAAATTTGAAGAGCTTTCTGAAGGACTGTTTGAAAAGAGAATACTAATAGTATTTCAATTAAATTTTCTGGAGTCTGAAGAAGTTATGAAAGAGTGTCTGGTGTGCGACTGACATCCGTGGCCAAGATATCATTTCCAATTTTATACCCGTGATTCAATAAAGTCTCAACACCATCGGCAACCCTTATATAAATAGAATCCGTACACCAGAGGCGTAACAGCCTTTCAACTTTCATGTCTTATCAAAAATCTTGATAAAATTTCTATGAAAGAGTATTTCATGTAAGATTTATTAATTAATTTTGCCACTTTATTCACTTTCTTGGCTTCGATTTAATTAGGTAGTTGTTTGTCTATCGGAATATTATTTAATCAGTATTAATATAACAAGTGCATTGAAAATTATCGATAATTTTTGGTAAGTATGCCGAAATGCAAGTGCACGAGTGATTTTTTCTGATTCAACTTGCATGTGAAGATTTGTCATAAATTATAGATTATTTGCAATGCACGAGTTATATTTAGTCAGAAAATTTCCTTTACCTAACCTACCTGTCAAATTAAATGTATGTTATGTCAAAGTACCGTCAGAGTGGTGCATCAGGGGTGTGGTTTAATCTATATTAAAGTAACGGTACTGGTCGCCGAAATTCGTCAAAAAATTATCAAGACCAAAATATTTAATTTCGACCAATCACAAACTCAGATTTCTTAGAAACAACCAATAAAAGCATGAAAATCTGTTAATTGCGAAAATGATATTATCAGTGTATGATTATGTTTGTTGGTCGTTTTTAAGAAATCTTAGTTTGTTATTGGCCGAAAAGCAAATTTGACAGGAGCATCACCATCTGACAGGGGAATGTAAAATTATTACCGTGTAATAATGCTCCTATAAGATCAGTGATTGGTTGAAAACGCAAATTTGACAGGGGAAGGAAACTTTCGTTCAAATTTCACTAATTAAGGTAAAAATGCATATTTCCTTATATTTAAGTTTTATAGAAATTACAATTAATTTTTAAAATATTATACTCGTTTGAATACTATTTGAAATTGTTATTACCTATTTGCATGTTTTAACGTATGTATAAATGATTAATGTAAGTGTATTAACACATTTTAAGTCTACTTTTATATGATTAACCATTTTCGGGGCATATAATATATTTTTAAATGTTTATTAAAGAGCAACTTTGTTTTTAAAATATCAAAGTATTTTTCAAATATTGTACGACATAAATATGACTGCAATAAAATGCATTTTACACGAATTGGCAAAGTTTCAAAAACGTTTTTGCTCATATTTGAGCAATAATAATATTACCGCATGGATTATTTTAAGAAATTTAAAAAAAAAACCTTGTTAGTTTTGGTCGCGATTTAACAAAAATATACCAAAAGTTACTTAAGGGCATAAAAAACAAATTTAGTTTGATTTGACAGAATAAATTTGTGTTTAACAAAGAATAACAAACTCATTTTTACTGCTGGTTACTGATTTTTCTAGCAAATCACTAAAATTAGGAGGGTATCAATTAAAAAAAGGAAAAACTATCAAATGTTTGGTTATAAAAATATTCAAAGTTTGGCAATAATAAATAATATCACAACTGGCACCCTGAAGATTTTTTCTATTGCGGTACCGAAACGACAATAAACTCTTTCATTCGCAAAAAAAGGAATGAAATCCAGAAGTAGAGGCTGTTTATTTTATTGTTTACCAAGTTAATCTTGTGAAAAAATAATTTTTACACGTAAATAAAGTTAATTTTTTTCACAAAACTTTAAATATAATTCGTTATTTCAGTACCATAATTATACATATTGCTCCTCTTTTTTTCCCCTAAAAATGCGTTTTTATATGTTGCTGTTATAGTAGTAGTAGTATCTCTTTTTCGCTCCTTTTGGAGCATAGGGCACCCTTGCGGATGTTTCTGTGACTCTTTTTTTAAGGTTAGGTCGTCAGCCTATGCCTAACGCTTCTTGGTTAACTTTCTCTGTTAATTGCTGTTAAAACTAAAGATTTCCAACAAAAAAACTCGTTCAGTGAAATTAAAATGATACAGTGCATAGTTTATGAGTTTGTACTTTACTTAAGCCGTACAAGTCCATGTATAAATACATTCTATATATTTTTCATTTCATTTGCATATTTTTATTTTGCTTTTTATGTGAGGAATAATAATGCACACACTTTGTTGTACTATTACAAATTTTGCCGCTGTATATTCGCATAGAAATAAGACATTTTATTAAACGAATAATATTTTGTACGTCGCTGCGTCTTGACGATGATACGATATAGCGGAAATCTCAGCCTTAAACGCTTTTCAAGTGCAGAACGGATATGGAAATGTCTTACAAAAATAATTGGTTTATCTACTTGTATAAACAAGATCTATGCTTTTTATCCCACACAATCACACAAAGGTTATAAAAAAATCCTATAAAATACTGTACTCGAGTTGAATGCATATGTGGCTACATAAACAACCTTCCTCAGTTAAAAAATCAAAGTTACAATAGCCTATTTAAAATATTTAATTTTTTTAAATGTTAAAGCTGTTGTACTAATCTAATATAATCTATTGTTTAGGCTTTTAATAATTGGATTCTAATCTGTTTAAGAAATCGTGATGTATTGGACGCTGATTAATTATGATTTACCAAGACTACTCTTTCTCAAATATTTTTAACACACTGATCTTACTGAAGTACCCCATATGTGGTAAAAATAAATGGGAGATGGGAAAGGTATTCTAAGATACATACAATTTGTGCAATCTTAATAAATTTATTCATTAAAGATTAATATGTAGGTAAATTAAAAACAGAAATTGTACCAGGTGTCAGTATAATAATATCTGAGACTTTTGTTACGGGCTCGGCCACGAAAGAGATGCCCCGGGCTTCACAATTTTAGGAGGGCCTCTAACAAATTTAGGGACCTCACAATGTTTAACTCGATCTGTACAAATTACAAAACCGTACGAATTCCAAAAAAGTGGAGTTATCAATGTGAACCAGGACGGATTTTAAAACATTTTTTTTTAGTCACCAATGCGCAACGGTGTCTCAGGCATCGCATTTTCCCTGAAAGGTTCTGGGTATAACCCCCAATGTCAAATATCAAGAAAGTGTAGACGGGAGTGATACACAATAAATTAAGGAACTGTGTATTTTGTTATACTGGATACAATTATTTCCCAACTTCACAAACGTTTTACGTCTTTAAAGAACATTCAGAATCTATTTTCACTAATATTAAAATTTCAAACAATAAAGTGAATAAAGCAACAAAAACTTTCCGACTCGTGCAGTTTTTGAATAAATAAATATTCGAAATACCTAACATCATCTTTGCAAGACGAAATTTATACAGTATAAAAAAGATTTATAATGCGCGTTTGAAAATGTTATACCAAGACTAACTTTATTGAATTATATTTATAAACTCAGCTTCAATGTGCACGGAATCCGTAACAGATGCTGAACGTGAAAGAGCGTTTAGTAAACTTTCAGCAATAAAATAGAATGAAAATTGGCTATGACGAGGCGATTAAAGGTTGTACCACCTGTAAAGTGAGAAAGTGGATGTTGCAATATACAGGACCATTGATTGGGACCGGGCATTAAAAATATATGAAGAACGAAAAGGGTTATTGACCTGAAATTTTGGTTATGACCACATTGGCTTTATCAAAACTTCTTAATAACTTGAAAATTATTGCAGATAAGTATAGGATACGCTAATACAGATTGATGCAGAATTTAACTTTGCATTGGTAAATGAAAAAAAAAATTGGGCATTGTATTTGGAAAAAACGAGTTTTATGCCCGGTTTCTCCGACACATCTCAAGATCGAACTTATATAAGCCCGCCTTATATTTAAGATCGTCTCAAGATACCAATGAGTTGCACAGAAAACATATTCCGGGATCTGTTAGATATCTCAGCTAAGTTAGAACTCGGTTTGGCAACGTTGCAAAAAGTCGGCACATTTTAGCGGCAGCTTGAAATGGCTAATTTTCATTGGCCATTTACATCACAGCTGTTAAAACGGCTCCCTGTGACATCTTGTTGTTGCTATCAGCTGTTAGTCACATATAAAGTTACAGTTCGGTATTTATTATTTTATTTTGTGTTGAAATGGCGAAAAAAAAAGAATAAATTATGCCATGGAGGAAAAACAATTATTAGTTAGCTTGGTGGAAGAAAATAAAATAAATAGATTATGTATTGGTACAGGCAGAGGCGTCGAGAGAGGTCGCCGGGCCCGGGGAAAAAATTTACATGGGCCCCAAGTAAATAAATTATTTGAAAATTTATTTTAAAAAAAGAACGAATTGTGAATGATGAATATTTAATACACCATAGTTAAAAAAGTGTGTGGATTTCTGGGCCCCTAATTTACTTCCGGGCCCGGGGCTCGGAGCCCCCCTTGCCACTCCCTCTCATCGGCCCTGTATACAGGGTGTTTGAAATTCGAGTTTAAGCATGGGGATCTCGGGTATTATAATAGCTAGAGTATAGGTTTAAATTTGGCAAAGTTGCTAAATTTGGTGCTCATTAATAATATAATAATCCAAAGAGAAATTGGAAATATCTCAAACGATGTCCGAGAAAATTAGGAAAAACTGGAAAATACGATTTTTGAAAATCGTTTATAACTCCTTTGGAGTATAAAATATTTCAAATGTGTAAAAACATTGCCGAAGCAACTTTTTAAGCCGAATCGGATGGTAGTCACAAATTTTTCTTAGATCGATTCGTTTTTGTTTTATGACAACCAACTTTGTTTTTGCTTATGGGCGCAAGTTTTGCTATTTACATTATCAAATAGCATTTATTTTTCTAAATCCATTGATGTATCACACATGGTATTTTACTTTTTCTTTTATTGTCAAATTTCAAAAAATACGTTTTAAACAATAACCATTATAAATCAGGTTGGCCGGTCATTGTAGTTTATGTTGTTTCCATGACAACCGATCAACAATCTAAAAGTTTTAAAGGCCTGTTAGTCGTAAAAATGAACTTTAATAACGAAGAAAAACGCTATATGCTGCCCATCAGAAAAAACAAAGTTGGTTGTCTAAAACAAAAACTAATCGACCTAGGAAAAATTTGTGACCACCATCCGATTCGGCTTAAAAAGTTGCTTCGGCAACTTTTTTACACATTTAAAATATTTCAAACTCCAAAGGAGTTATAAACGATTTTTAAAAATCGTGTTTTCCAGCTTTTCCTAATTTTCTCGGATACTGTTTGAGATATTTCCAATTTCTCTTTGGATTATTAATGAGCACCAAATTAAGCAACTTTGCCAATTTTAAACCTATACTCTAGCTATTATAATACGCGAGATCCCCATGCTTAAACTCGAATTTCAAACACCCTGTATACTCCAATTGAGGCTCAATTTGATCTAAGATCACAATAACTGTCTCTTTTGTGAGGCGAAAACGCATAAAAAAACGATCGTATTTGAAATCCGTAAATGGATTTGCGCGAACAAATCGCTTTCGAAGAATTACAGGGTCGTACAAGTCATCATCTGCATCATCTATCATATTTATAACGTCAATATCCATATTTAAACTTAAACCACAATTTAAACAAATATTTAACTACAAAAAAGCAAATACAAGATAATTTTAGGTTATGTACTCCAGCTCAAGTTCTAGTAAACAGCGACTCAAGATGTGAGCTCAGCTCAAGTCGAATATGTTCTTAAAATTGCTTGGTGCAACACTTTATAACGTTAAGGCGAACTTAAGATTCAGCTAGATCTTAAGATGTGTCGGAGAAACCGGGCATTAGTGGTCTGAAGTTGTATTAAAACATTAAAAGAGAATTAAATTTTGAACACTTTGTAAGCAATGCATCGATTGCAAAAGTTCCACTATTAACTCCAAGGTTTCTTCTATACACAGTCTCACTTTAAGCGTTTTCTCTTCAAAAACGGCGGTGGTAGATACTATTAAGCATTACAATGAAGATCAAAAAATGTTCAAAAAAGTCAAAAAATCTAAAAAACAATTGCTTTTAGGTATAGGGAATGCTACTAAAAGTTCCTCTAAAATAACGCGTTTAATCAAAAAATGCCATAAAAAATACATCATTGTATTTGAAATGAGAAAGTAGACGTCAACTTCCGGTATTTCCGGAAGTGTCGCCATCTTGAAAATATTTTCATTAAACAGATCATTTGCCATTATGGTTATTCTTCATATATTTTTAAGTCCCGGTCTCAATCAATCACCCTGTACAGGGTGGACCAAATTCGAATAGCCCAAGAGACCGAAATCAGATTTTTGCTATCTATTACGGTAACCGAGATACCCCGTAAAACATTCGAATTTGGTCCACCCTGTATATTAAACAAATAGTAGTAACTTATAGTTAATGTTTGCCGATGTCGTACTGTAATTTTTTGAAAGCAATGTATTGTGATTTATGATGCGTTTTTTAATAAATGTTTAAAGTTTAAAGTTTAATTTGTCATTGTTTAGCCTTGATCGCATAAAAGTGATTGTTTTTCATTACTTTTTAATTTTAAATTTTTAAATTTTAATGGCATCTATGATTAATTTACAATCTATTCGTTATGAACAATAAGTGAATTGTTGTGGTTTCTGTTTCTGCAAATAAAGAACAGAAATTATCTTTGACCTTTTGTTTAAGCTGATTAAAATGTTAACGGCCGTTTTATGTAACTACGCTCTATCCACATTCAGGAAGTCACAAAATAAAACACAAAGCCTACCGTAAGAAAGAAATAAAAAGTATCAAAACGTTTAGTATATTTTAAAGGGGCAGTGGACATAGTAATTGTTGACTAACCCATTAGTTGGTTTGTCTGTCGGCTATTCGAGTAACTAAATATTGTCAGGCATTTACCACCTGTTATTTTTGTTATTTTTTACTTAAACATTATTTAAGTAAACAAAACACATTATGGTGTCAACTTAAAACTGTTGTTAGTTTAACTCACAAACTTTTTAGACCGACTTCGAAACCCAATTCTTAGAAAAAAGTGTTCATTTGTTACCTCAAACTAAATGAAACAATTTAAAATACAGCAGACAGTTAATTTTTTTTATTGAATTCTAGAATTCTATTTGCTTTTAATTTAACGATGACTTGTTTTTTATTATTATCCGTTTTTGGGAAAAGTAAAAAATAGTTTTTAGTACGAACTCCCCATTCTTGTGAATTCTTTATTTGATGATGTTGAGTTGTGGTGTTTCTGGCAAAATATTTAGTCGTGTCCTTTTAAAATATTTTATTGAAATTTGCAAATATTCAGCTATTTTTAGACATATGTATGACTTAAAAATTAAATTTTTCATTTTTGTTTTATAAGACAAATGACACCCGGAATATGGGATTTCTTAACTGCATCGCTTAAAAGCTCTTAAAATAAGGTAGAGAAGTTAATATTTTGAAATAGTTTAAAGCATGTGTAGTTATGGATTAATTTGTACATTTATTTTTTTAAGGACGTTGTGACTTTCATTTCCAAAAATTTACCTTTATTCCAAATTATTTCAGTATTTCAATAAAAGTACATATATTTATCTACAGAAGTTGTTGATCGTACAGAGTGGTATTATGTTTGTTGTAATAGTTATCTTTTTTCAGCTCTAAATTAAAATTTTCACGATTTTCAAAACTGATCATAACCTCTATATATTTTGAAGGCAATTGAATAGTAAAAGTGTATAAATTATCTGACGATCTTTATTTCTGAAATGTGAAACAAAGTGTAATTTTTTTAACCTATAATAGACCATGAATTTTTTATAAAGAAGATATTCTCTATATTCTTTTACAAATGTTTTTAAGAAACGAAGGTTTGCTTTCATTCGTTAATGTTTTATATGATTGGTATAAACATTGAAGCGTATTTATTTTCTTAGGTTATTCTGGCCAAAAATTGTTGCTCATCGCTCAATTTATTTTAATAATACCTGCGACGATAAAATGTGACGGACCGTACTGTACATCGGCCGCACTATTGGGAAAGAGTACTTATTACTCTTATATTTGTTGTTGTTAATTATGGCTCGTGATCGTCTTTGTAACGTGATTGAACCCTCAAACGTAGTACACAGGTGTAGAGCAATTATTACACAGCAAGAAAAATATAAAACACAACAATTTTAAGAACAAACTCCTTAATTTTTCGACCGACTGTACATTTATCGGTGGCTGGTTCTTAACTACCTAAGCGCGACCGTCTCAAGATTTTGGTTCCTTTTGCTAGCCCTTTTTATTGTAGTTGTATTCTTGTGATTCTTTCCTATAAGCACATTTACGTATGATGTACAAATTTATTAGCAAATTGTTTTTGGTCGACCAAACTAGGGTTTCTCATTTGACATTTTTGCCTGTCCCAGGATACCGGGAAGAAATCGGTCTGCTTCGAGAGATTTCCCGGCATACCAGGATGTTATAAAGTGTGTCAATACTTGAAATAAATAAGCCAAAAAAACAGGAGCGGTTTATTAATTAAAAACAATTGCAAGGCATATAAATATGTAATACATTTTGATCCATGATTACTATAAATGTGAAATATATGGTAAAAGAAACATACATTTTAAAAATATTACCTTTCTATTGCAATATCATTTGTATGAACACAAAAACATAATTTTTGCAAAGAATTTTTGTAAAATGATTTAAGAAAACAAGAGTGATCTATGCTTCGGTCACTTGGTCTTATTCTTAATTTATTAACAGAAACTTCTGCCGCACAAAATGCTTTCTCAGTCTATATTAATGTAGGTGGAATTGTCTTGAGAGCATCTAGCAGCAAAGAAACATCGATTTTATCTATAAAAAAATTAATACAGGCAATTTTTAAATCCTCTACATAATTTACCACGCGTCCATGCCTTCATCTATACTTTTTAAACTACAAATAAATTAGCTCTTTAAATTCTAAAATGTTTAACATAACTAATTTCAGTGTTGTACTATCCTACTATCGCAAGAATCTCATACATGGTTTTGACAACTTGTATATTTTAATCCGAAACACGCGTTTTAAATCGGATTCACGCCTGTGAATTGCCTAAATGGAAATATAAATGCAGCCCGTTTTAAAGCTCTGTTGGTGACGTTAAATAGTTTCAATTAATCCGTGGCAGTATTAATTTAATTGTGGTGTAAGGATTATGTCGAAAGTTGGACTCTCGAAAATGATTGGGGCGAGTTGGTCTGCTTGTCACTTTGTCGTGTGCAGCGTGAACATATGCATATCGCTTATATGTTAATTAAGCAACTGAATGTCGACGAACACCATCACTTGCTTGTTTTTGAATTTAATTGTATATTTTAATGATATTGATTAAAATATAAAATACAGTTAAGAATTATTTAGGTTTTAGGTGATTCTTTTTACATATAAGTACGTAAAACGTTACTGGACTCTCATCTCTTCATCATTTAATATTTTATTCGTCTGTTTATTTATGCACATGTAAACTTCGTCAGAACGGACATTCTTTAATAACTCTTTTACAATATTTTTATCAACATTTAATACAGCGACAAAATTTATTTAAATGTATTGTGGTTTACAAATGTTCTGCAATTACAGTTTCATTTGTTTGGTTTAATTTTGTGATTTTTTGGGATTCGTAAGAGTTTTGTTTTTAAACTATTGATACAGTTGTGCGTGACATTTTTGCCCAAATCCAAGGCACCCTTATACTATGTAGTAATAATTTAGTTTTTTTGCAAATCTTGAGGAAAGTAATAAAAATAGATATGACAACCCATAGATACATTTTTAAATTTAAAAAATGAACTCATAACCAATTACAGTAATGTTGCCATTTAAAAAAATCAAGTCTGGCTTATATCTCAAAAATTGAGTGTGTTTTGTTCTTATTTACGTTAAAATATATACAGGGTGCGTTTTATGTTCCAGGCCGATGTTTTTTTTGAATAACTTTTAAAAGAAACACAATTTTATAATTTATATTTTATTGATTTATTATATGGTCTTTAACATTATGTATGGAATATAATGTTGGTCAGGTGGCCGCCTCTGGCCGTGGCGCAAACGCGAGCTCTTTTGAGCATATTTTTCATAACATTTTCGCAGACTTCTGGTGCTATTTCAGCAATTTCTTTTCAAATGTTGTCCTTAAGCATCGGGATTGTGGTTGGTTTGTTGGTGTACACCTTTCCCTTCAAGTACCCCCATAGAAAATAATCGGGGGCGGTCAAATCAGGGGATCGTGGAGGCCAGTCGATATCACCACTTTTTGACATTATTCGGCCGGGGAAAGTTTCTCGCAAAATTTGCATCGTAGCACGAGATGTGTGTGATGTGGCACCGTCCTGTTGAAACCACATGTGCTGTAGGCCCAATCGATCCAATTCGGGCATAAGAAAGTTTACCAACATAGCGATCAGCAGTTACTGTTACAGCATTGCCTCTAGCATCCTCAAAAAAATATGGTCCAATGATGCCACCGGCCCAAATGGCTCACCATACAGTCTTTGGCTTTATCTCCCAATGTATACAAACTTTCAAAATTATTTATTACACGGTTGACTTGCTTGGCACATGATCAACACCAAAAAAATCAGGCAGTTTTCTTCGCGAATTTACAATTGAACAATTATTTAAAAAAAAATGTTTTAATAACTTCAACACGTTGTTGCGGAGATAGATGTTCCATAATAAATTGTTATCGCCCACTCTACACGCCGGTCAAATATGAACTGTCAAATGACAGCCAAATTAAAATGGCGGCCGAACAAAATCGGCCTGGAACATAAAACGCAACCTGTACAAGAATCACTTCACATTGGGGTTTTAACACAGGTGGCTAATGGCTATGTAATTATTTACCAATCGTCTGTTTTTAGTTTTTTTCAAAGTATTTAAGAAAGTTGGACGTAGATCAAATGTCAAAATGGCATTAAATTCGTCTTAAAATGCTGCCCAACTTTACTAATTTAACCGACTATGTAACTCTTACAGTAACAAAGTTACCTGTTCAAAAAATTTAGATTATTGTCAACCTGTGTTTAAAAACAAATCACTTATTTTTTAAATAAAGAATATTTTATAAAAATTCTGGCCGAGTCTTAAGACTCTCGTCTCCTCGTTAGTAAACAATGGTCTTGAATGTTTTTTATTAAATTTATTTAAATTAATAAATAAATCGCTTAAAGCTTAAACAATTCAAAGTGTCAATAGTATTATGTTTTTGGTACAAAACTGTATATTTTTTTACTATAGAAAACAAAAAGTTAAAGTAGTGAACCTCTAAATTTACACAATATACCTTTCGTGGATTTGTTACTCAAAATAGTATATTACATAACAAGAGTTGTGAGAAGCATATTACGCACGAGTGCGTAATTGCTTTACAACTCGAGTTATGCTGCTTACTTTTTCTACGAACACAATACCTACGATAATAACTTTTTTTTTTGGCTAATATGTATATGTCATTACGTTGTCTTGTCAATTTTGACGTAAGCCTACTTTGACGTTTCTAGACAAGTGTGCGTTTTGCTTACCGTGCGTTATAACTCACTAACTATGCATTCAGGCTGTGCGGTAAGAGTCATTTACATTAGTGGTAGTAGAAAAAATTAGCTTCTTAGTTGCAAAAGAATCAATCCTTGTAATTGATTTGATTATTGCTTTCTTTTGTAGCCTTGATCAAATACATGTTGCAGTCAAATTTGTCTACAGATACACGTTATAATTAATTCTAGAGTGTCATCCACCGTGAAGCATATGTCACAACAATTGTAACAATCGCTGTGACGTCAGCGTGGAGGGCACTCGCCATAAATGTAATTCAGTTTTAAGTGTGGCCGCAAATCAGGGTGGCGAGACTATGCGAGAGGGTAAAGGACAATGTCTGTCACATACAGCCCTACGACGCCCATTCCCGTTTGCATTATCTGCTACTTAAGTTAATAAAATTGGGGAAGAAAGGGTACAATAGTAAAAAAAGAGCTAAATCGATTTTTACTTGTTTGTCGTAGGACTTAAAAATTTTTTACTCTATTAATTTTATATCAAAATTTAGTAGTTTATACGATCTGTTTATACAAGGTGTTTAACTTTTAATGTGGCACTAATGCTATATCCGTAAATAATGAAAATACAAGGTTCGTTAAATGGGAAAAAGCTATTTAGAAGTATAGTTTAAACAAGATATTGTTTTGTTTAAAAAAAGCATATGACAATGTTCCTCTAAGTAAGATCTGGCAAACTTTGGAAGGAACCAACATTAATGTCGAACTGATAAACGCTGTGAAAACGCTTTATTACCAACCTACAATAAAAATTAAAGTCGGAAAACAAATAACATCAGGTTTCATATCGTCAAAGGGATTAAAGCAAGGTTGCTGTACATCACCAACCCTCTTCAAAATATACCTCGAAGAGGTTTTAAAACACTGGAAGAAGAAGTGTGGGGCAATGGGTGTACCCCTCACCGATACCATACTTTATACACTATGCTTTGCAGATGATCAAGTGGTGGTGGCTCAGGAGTATGACGATTTGAACTATATGACGAGAAAACTTATCGAAGAATACAGAAAATGGGGTTTAGAAGTGAATTTTGAAGACCAAATATATGTGTATAGGTGGACAACAACAAGACCTAATACTAGAAGAGGGAGAACATATAAAAAATTGTAAAGAATACAAGCATCTGGGACTGAAGATTTCACGAGAGGGCACGCTGGACGATGCAGTTAAAGAGAGAAATAGGCTGGGAAGAGCAGCAATCTCGATGCTGAACAGTGTTATATGGGATAAAAAAATTACAAAGGAAAATAAAAAACTAATTTATAATACAGTAATAAAAAGCATTATAACCTACAGCTCAAAAGTATGGCCGCTAAAAAACAGAACAGAGAATATATTGAAAGCAACAGAAATGGATTTTTGGAGAAGAGCGGCAGGAAGATCAAGGAGAGAAAAAATAACAAACCAGCGTATAAGGGAAATAATGCATATTACACATACGATTACGGATGACATCAAAAATAAACAACTAATATGGTACGGACACGTACAGCGAATGGAGGAATATAGAATCCCTAAACAAATTCTAAACTGGCAGTCCAAAGGCAGAAGAAAACCAGGCAGACCAAGAAGAAGTTGGAGAGAAGGCATAGATAAGGACATCAGGGAGAGAGAACTAGAAGACGATACATGGAATGACCGAGAAAAATGGAAGCTGGAAATCGGAAAACGTCGGAGAACGTTATAAACCGATATATATATATATATTGTTTTGTTTCAAAATTCCATGGCTTGTGTGATACAACGAAAAAATCGAAATTGATCAAATTTTTTTAACTCATATATCTCAACTATTGTCGCTAATAAAAAAATCCAAACGAAAAAAGCTAGATTTTGTTTGCTATAAAATGGTGATAGTAAAACTTTTATTTTGGATTTTACAAATTTTTATGTTATTTTGCAAATTTTTGTAAATAAACATAATAAATATTATATTACTGTAAAGAGAAAAAAATATATCTGTCATCATCTATTAAGACTGCTATTTAAAAAAGTTAAATATCTCGTACCTACAGTAATTTATCAATAAAAATTTAACAATCACCATTTTATAGCAAACAATGTATAGCAAAATTATTCTTATGGCATTTTTGAGTATTAGCAACGATGGTCAAGATATACGGTTTAAAATGTTTGATCAATTTCGGTTTTTTCGTTAGATCACGCAAGCCATAGAAATTTGAAACAAAACAATATCTTGTTTAAAATACACTCCTAAATAGCTAATTATGTCCCATGTAACCAACCTTGTATTTTCATTATTTACGGAGATAGCAATAGTGCCACATCGAAAAGTGAAACCCCTGTATAGAACTTCTTGCACAAATTAGCGGCAGATGTAAGATAAAACGGCCCTTACACTTAATGGGTTGTCCACTGGACGTTTAAAACAGTGTGAACTTCGTTTTAAGAGCTTATATTCCGTATAAAACTTCCCATACGAATTTAAAGCTTAAATTTTCGTGATAATGAAGTGATCTATAATGTACTAAGTATAGATACTTTATATTGATTTTCAGGGTAGACCAAAAGTATGAAAACGCTAAAAAAAGTTTTATATAAAAAGTTTATGGCAAATTGTTAGCTACATTTTGACGTATTTTAACATTGTTTTTATGTTACACTAAGAAAACTTTATGCGGTTAAAAAAAGGAAGAAATTCTTTATAAATTAAAGTTATAAAAAAATTAAGGTTGCAACTTAAAAAACTATGACAATCGCCTGTCAGTTGCACAAGGTTTGCCGAAAAAACAATTGAAGTACGTCAAAATGTAGCTAACAATTTGCCATAAACTTTTTATATAAAACATTTTTTCATGAAACTTGTATTTACTCTGTTACAGCAGCGATTTCATACTTTTGGCCTACCCTGTATAAGTTACTATTTGGTATGTATTATGTTCAAATCATTGTCATCAGAATGCATTAATGAAGAATTTTTGCAGAGTATTTGAATTGAATAATAGGTATATAGTTTTGTAGCTTCTCATTATATTATTCAACATGGCTCGTTTTCCTGTAAATTGTTTTGAAATCACTCATACACTATAAGTTGTAAGTTCATAGACCCTTATAGCTTTTTTTATGTGTATCTAAAAATTTTAAAATTAATTTGGATTTGTTAGAAAATATTATTTTGCCGTTAATAATCAAATTAAAATTTGTATACTCTGTATATTTCACTTTAATATATAATTACATTATAACTTTTTCTTCTTAACCCTTATAATACCGCATTCTTTTTGTGACACGTAATACCACTGGGGTCATATTGACCCCAAAGCTCTTTACTATATAAAACTATGATTATCAAGTAAAAACTTTTTTCCAAGCTTATTATACATTGTTTAAACAACTAATGGTAATATCAAATACTCAAAAATAGTTACTAGTAATTTATTTTAATTAATAATAACCATAAAAAATCTAACTATTCTACGTTTATGTTACGTTTGCAGGCCGAACAAGTAATTGTCTGGTGATTATTACAAAGAAAGCCACTGCAATGATTGCATTTGTTTGGATGCTTTCTATCTAAATATCTTGGACATTCCCAACATCTACCATGTTTGAGTTTTTGTGACTCTTGTAACTGCCTCTGTGAAGTTGATGGTTTTTGTAACCATTTCACTATCCGCTGGTTATTTTCCTAGTTGCATAAGGAACTGTCGCCGTTTGTAGCTAATTTTTGCTTGCCAATCTTTATTTAGGTGACACCATATAATGTAGGCACTAATATCTATAATATTATAAAAAACTGCAACAGGCCATGTTCGTGTCTGTCTCTTTACAGTGTATGTTCGTACAAGCTGGTCCATGGTATCTACGCCTGATTTTGTTTTATTATAGTCAATTATTATTTGCGGTTTCTTCTTGTCACCTTCAGAATGCTCTCCAATGTCGTGTGTTGTTGATGGTAACGTAACAGTTTTTCATTTTTTTGGACAATAAGACACTAATAACATCGTCCTGATATCCAAATTTAGTTGAATACAGGTCTCTCTTATGCGAATCGACTAGTTCCTTAGGGAGCTCTGGTCTGTTCTTCTGTACTGTAACAAGTAATGTTGGATTCTTTTCTTTCAAATCTCTTGCAAGTTTGAGACTCGTAAAAAAATTATCGGTCGTCACATTCCTCCCTGATTTCTCTGACCCCTCTATCATTTCTAAAACGACTAGCTTGCCTTGATTGCGCTGCTCACCTGTTTTACCACTGTATATCTCATATCTGGCAATTGTAAACATGCGGTTTGACTTTCGCAGGATGCCCAAATCGTTATGCCATATTTTACTGACTTTGATGGTATATACTGTTTGAAGGGGCACCTACCTCGGAAATGTACGCATCTTGCAAAGTAGGTAGCCATAATTCAAAAAGAGTTCGAATTGTGCCAGTTTATCTGGGTCTCGATTTTTTCTTCTTGCTTCAGCATTATCAAAACGCAGTGAATCTGTTTCTACCCATAGTTTTGTTGACGTCCATCTTCAACATTCCACAAATTTGTAATTCCTAGGGGAAACACCAGGGCAAAAACAAATGTTAATATACTAATAGTCAAGAAAGGGAATCCCCGAAGTCTTATTCGTCCGATTTACGTTGATAATCACGCAATTAGATAAAATTTTAACTCATAGACAAAGCTAAACAACGTTCTAAAACCAATGCACCATACATAGTATTAGGGGTCACCGGTGACCCCAGTGGTACTACGTATAACTTAATTAATTTTTTGAAAAACGAAACATGCTGCAAAAATCGTACTGTACCAAAACATAATATACACTGTGTTGTGTAGTCAATTTTTTTTGGAATTTTTGGAAGCAGCATTTCAAAATTATACAGCTTCAAAGAGCGTGTGGGGTCTCCAGGTAGTATAAGGGTTAATCGGTTCCTGTTGTACCTTTCGGTGTCGAGGTATGCTTTTCTATTTCTGTGTTTCTCCACTCCAGCCTATCGTTAGCTAATTGTGGCACATCTCTCTAGATGACTCCTTTTTCTTCTAGTCTCTGCCTCACTCCTTTTTCCCATTTTATTCTTGGTCTTCCTCTATTTCTTTTTCCCTCTATCTGCATTTTCCATCCTATTTTCGCGTATCTACTTTCTGGCATGCGTAGTAAATGTCTAAGCCATCTTAATTGATTCGTCTCCATCTTTTTCTTAATATCTGTTATTTCGATTTTTTTTTTTACTTTCATCAAATATTAATAATTTTTATGTTTATTTTTACTGAAATAGAGGTGTTGCCATTGTTTTCGTTGTTAATAAATTTTATTTGTAGGTCATTAGATAGTTTTATTACAATTATTTTTTATAGGTACAATGCAGTTAATTTAAAAATGGCGTTTGAAACTTAATATAAGTACAATTATACTGTATGTTGGTTGTACGATGTAATATGCGATATTTATTTACCAGTAAAATATGTTACATATTGCGATTTTTAAATGCAGTTATGTATCGATTTAGTACAAAAAACAATATTTTCTTAAACGAAGTTCAAACAGTCTGAAGTATTCCACGACCCCAAGGTGAACCTTCCACATCGTTTAAATTAATATTAACATAGGCAAAGTAAAAACATGCGGCCGTGAACAAACGCACTGGACATTCTAACTTTTTGTACGCAAAGTCAACACAGATCGTTTCAAATTTTAACCGCCGCGTAGGTCCTTACGCAAAGTACTCCTTTATCATCGATAAACCACACGCATCTTGCATAACATAAACAGTTCGACGGGAACAATTAAAAATCAAACAAAAAAACCTTTTTTACATCGTGAAATAGTAAATTTTCGGTATGGTTAAAATTTTAACGAAAAAATAACAATAGTTCGGTAAACAGACGTGGTTTAACCCATTGTAGAACAAATTCCCAGCCATTACAAAGTAAATAATAAAAAACTCATCGGCGGAGCTTATTTTCTATTAGTGATTCGCTCAAGCGCAAAAACACGCACAAATGATTTCATTGAAATTATATTTATAGTGATATTTATCGCGTTATATTGTGGGTCATATATGTTTATCATTACTGAATATGAATATGTGAGATTGAATGCACCCTAGCTCAATCCTATCTGATCAAGTTTGAGGAGGATGTTATGTTTAATATATACAGGTTAATTGTTTGGACAATTATTTCGTTTATTATCATATCTGATGAAAGCTGTTTGTTAATAAAATACGTATACTATAGACAACGTCATGTGTGGGTAATACTAGACTAGAAAAAATCAGTTTGGCTTAAAGTAGGACCTTTATTATTTAGAACAGTATTTCCCAATTTATTTTAACCATGAAGCCTTCTTATAGTTTTTTTTAAAGAATACGGATGCCTAAAAAATATTTATATGGCTAGCGCATTACATATGAAGGGGAGAGTTGCCGAATTTGGACCTAAAGTTTTTTTTTAATTCATAGGGATATAGAAGTATTGGAAGTAGTGGAAGAAATGTTATTATTAACATCTTCAAAATAATGTAATATACAGATTTTTAAATACAATTCAGAACAGTAAAAAATCAGCACATTAAAATTGTGTCATCGGTCCAATCAAAGAAACTGGTTTTCCAGAATGAACCAACTACCACCACAATTTCCTTGAGCAAAATTGAAGCAAAAGTACTTTTTGATTTTTGAACTCACTTCAGCATTCTGTGTGTGGACCCAAGTGTGACATTTTATGCACTGTATCATAATTTCTTCCTTTGTTTCCTCTCATATAATACAAAACCATGTATGTAGTCTTAGTTTTTATTTTTCGTCTTTTCAGTCCAACATTTGTTGATTTTACTTTACTATTTTTTTTTCTTTTTTGACTTGATCTAATTCCAATTTATGACGATTACTTGTTATTACAACGTTACAAGACTGTAAAGTGTAAAGTGTCACTTTACCGGACAATTAGGCAGTTCTGGGACGAGCCATAGGTGAGTCCTGGAAACATACGAGTCCAGTAAAGACACTTCTCGGGTGTGTTACGTACCATATTTTGTCTGCGTCCGTACAGAAAAAGTTATTTCCGATCAATTTTTAGGCTGGAACATACGTCTTTACTGGTCTAGGCCAGAAAGTAACCTGTCATAGTAATGCGTTGTCTTTACCGGCCTAGGCCAGTAAAAATGCATAGTCTAGCCTAAAAACTAATAGAAAACAGCTTATTTTGTGGACGGACGCAGAAAATAGTTATTTACGTAACAAGACCGGAAAGTGGTACTGGACGAGTAGGCAGTTTTGGGACGAGCCGTAGGCGAGTTTTGAAAGGATACGAGTCCAGTAAAGAAAATATTTCAGCGTCCGTCCAGAAAATCAGTTGTTTCCGATTAATTTTTAGGCTGGAAAATACATCTTTACTGCCAAAAAGTACCTGGTTGCCATAGTAATGGTTGTCTTTACCGGCCTAGGCCGGAAAGTAATTGGTTGCTATGGTGATGAGTTGTTTGTTGATTTGCGCTATCAAACCAGCGCCATTATACCACCAAGCGAATGTAACCTGTAGTTTGTTAAGTTATTTTTAATTATGGATGGCGACGATAGTGATTTTGGTATCATTGGCAGACGCAGAAATAATATCGTACGTAACACTTCCGCCAAGTGTCTTTACTGGACTCGTATCCTTCCAGGACTCGCCTACGGCTCGTCCAGTAAAGTACAACTTTCCGGTTTTGTTATGTAAATAACTATTACGGGTATGTTACTTACAATCTGCGTCCACCATGACACCAAAATTACTATCGTCACTATTAAACAATAACTCAACAAACTAAAACAATAACTCCACAAACTATAGGTGAAAACTCGCTTGATCTTAAATGACGCTTGTTTGACAGCGCAAATCAACAAAACAACTCATCACTATGGCAACCAGCTACTTTCCGGCCTAGGCCGGTAAAGACAACTCATTACCATGGCAACAAGTTACTTTTTGGCCTAGGCCAGTAAAGATGTATTTTCCAGTCTAAACATTGATCGGAAGGAAACAGCTGATTTTCTGGACGGACGCAGAAAAATTCTTTAGCTTAAGAAAGAGTGTACGAAGTTATATGGTAATTTTTAAATAAATGCATGTTAAGCAGTAAGCACATTTCACTGGTGAACGTGCGCAGTTGGATTTTCCATATTAACTTTTCTAAAACAGAAAAAAAACAGCTTTAATTTGGTTAAATCCTATGCAAATTAACACCTTATGGTTACAGCATCGTTTTTCGTAACTAATTGTCACGTGAAAATACGATACATTTTTAGTCAACGTTTTAATTAATTATTTTCAATTTATTTATGTCATTACAATCATAGCTAATCACATTTGGAAAACAATTAAAATATATGACTTGTATATTTGAATATACATGTAGATTTACACCAGATTCAATATTGTTTACATTTTAATTAGAAACTACGAAGCAGTGGTATTGTTTTCTGCCATCTCTATATTTGAAAAGCAGGTCCGACCTTGTATAATATAGTTTTAAGGTCTACTCCTAAAATTTGTAAACTTGATAATACTTATTTAACTCTAATTAGTTTTAGATCCAAAACCAAATATAATGCAATAAACTACATGACTTTATTGTGTCGTTATGAAAAATATTTGTTGGAGAAAAAGCGAAGTTGATAGAATTTGTGGTTACAGACCTGTGTCTCAAACAGACACTCAATTCCAGTGTCTATGTAATCCGTGAGAAGCATTTACTATAATATTAGACCTTCATTCGCGACAGGCGATATTAACTCTGGAACTGCAAACTGTTTTGCATAATTTGGGACAATTGCTTCTCTCGCGTTTCGAATTTTCCGAGTTTCTCGTTGCTTTATATATGATAATTTATACGAAACATACGTTTATATTTCCAGTTTTGTTAATGCCGTTATAGAAACCCCATAACTTTAACCTGCAAGAAATAAAGTTCACATTAATCTGCATAAACGAAGAGTTTTTGGTTTTTAGTGCGAATCAGTGTGTTGTTCACCGCGTGTTCAAGGAGATATGCAATTTAATTTATTAGTATTTCGCATCTTGGCATAAATATAAGATTTCTGAATAGTTTTCATACTATGCAGTTAAATTTACATCCGTCTCTTATCGTCTTATCATAACAGATTCATTTGCGGGCCATGACAGCAACTTTTTTGTATAAGTAAAAACTAGTAGGTAACGACATTTATTTTATTTTAAAATTGATCATACTCACTGATTTATTTAGCTTAGAAAACATTGAAACATTAAGTGCTGAATCAAAATCTGAAAATAAAAGTAGATACCATTGGTTAAGAAGTTATTCAGAAAGAACTAAAAAACAAACAAAGGTTTTTGCTCTATTATCCTTATTTTTAGAGGTATTTTAAAAAGAATAGCACTTTCAATGAATACAAGTCATGGCAATAATCCAATAATGAAATACATTTTGGTCAAAAACTATTTGAGGTTTTAAAAATCTATTAAAATGATGTGGTTAGTATTGAAAATTACTTTTTATTTCCAAAAATATGATAATCTACAGCAGTGGTTCTTAATCCGAGGTCCGCGAAACACTGGTGCTCCGTGAAGCCGCTTCAAGTGTTCCGCGAAAAAATCAAATACACAATTAAAAATTGTTACAAAAGAAAAATCAATACAATCTAAAATAATTTTTGTATGGAACTGTAATCAGCAAACGCGAATGACAATTAAATTTTTTTTATAGCTATACATATATGATATTATTGCTTACTTTGATACTGTCTATATAAGTATGCAAGGAAACAACGAAAACTGACAAATTATGTTCAATGGATAAAAAACTTTTACTATTTAAGAGACACGTAAGAGAAATAAACACAGGAATGTTCCTTCTGTGGAGGATACAAACAAGGCAATCATTTCTTTAATAATCGAACAATTAACACCAATAGAAGAACATTTTTTTTTTCATTGTGTAACACTGAACAATTCGATTGGATAAGAAATCCGTTTGTTTCTTCCGACTTCTCCAGTTTTACTTTGAATGAAGAAGAAGAACTGACGTCGCTCCCTTCAGATCGTGGATTAAAATTTAAGTTCATTGAAAATACTGCTAAAAAATTCTGTATATCTGTTAAAGTTGAATACCCGGGTCTAGCAAAAAAAGCACTAAACACATTATTATTTTCCACGTCATATCTTTGCGAAGAATTTTTAACGATGGTTAATATTAAAACAAGGAAACGCGAGAGACTGGGAAATTTAGAAGAAGAGATGCGAGTAACTTTATCATTTATTCGTCCCAATAATCTTGCATGATTTTAAAATAAATATATTTGCATCAATCAATATCGGTATTTTATTGTTTTATAAAAGTAACACTTTGAAGCAGGGGTGGCCACGCGGCACGATTTTGTTTTTACCCCTCTTCAATAATGGAGTAATTTTTGCGAGCAATATCCTTTTTTTTTCATTGCGCCCTTAATTTCAAAAAAGTTGACTACCCTTGCTTTAAAAATTATGTTGTATTGTAAGTGTTCCGCGCAAAAAGTCAGAGTTTAGTGTTCCCCGACTTCAAAAAGATTGAGAACCAAGGATCTACAGAAGTTATGACCAACAGGTCAAAGCAATTTTGAGTCGATCACTGCAACGATTTCGAATATTTTTAAGTAAGATAAAAATTATTCTTAAGTGAAGAGATGATACCTGCATTTTCTTTTGTATTTAGTGTTGTTTATAACTGCCAGAAAATTGTGCTTAAAAATAATCATTTTTGGGTTCGCGTTGGCCACGGAACTCCCTTATTTACCGATGCGCGCATCCTTTACGAGAAAAACGGTGCACAGTTAAAAAAATAGGCTCATGGTTTTAAAGAAAAACGAGAAAAATGAGATCTCTGTAAAAGCGGTTTTTCCTCGGAGTTTCTTTAAAAGCGAAAACACTTAAGAGTCACAAAAAAATAAATAACTTTTTTATTTTTAATAAGAAACTTTTCTTGGTAGTCTCAAACTGTAGTCAAACGATAACCGCATCTGGTCCTGCACGAATAAATAATTTTTTGTTTGTTTTTAGTCTCCGTTAAGGCCAAAAATAATGCTTAAACATGGATCATTTTTGCGGATGCGTTGGCCGTGGAGCCGAGCGGGAAAAAACGAGACCTCTGTACCTCGAGACTTTGGTAGATAGCTCGCGACTAGCATTTTATATAAAAAGTTCATCGCGACAACAAACTAGTTGGCCACTCCCGATATACAGGATGTTCCATTTCAAATTAGAAGATACGGCAATTTCCGGCGAAACCGGAAGGGATGTAGATGTATAGAGATGTTTAATTAATTGAGTTTTATACATCTATCATGTCTAAAATGTTGTTATTTTTGAATACTAAAGAAAAAAAGAGGGTAAGCTTAATTTTGGTTACATACGATAATGTTTTCTTTGTCATCCAAAAAACTTTAACACCTATAATAAATGTGAATGTCTGTAGCACTTTGTAATTGTAGTGAAAACCTAAAGCAATTGTAGGCAACAAATTGAAAGTTACCAATCATATTAATGAAGTATTTTTTAAGCATGTCGTTGTAGCCAAGGAGTTCTGCACGCAAAAGACTTGCTTTCCATAGCACTACTAAATTTTATTATATTAAAATTATTTGATAAGAAGTTGCACTTCACTTTAACAGCTGTCAATTATAAAAACCAAAAATTGTATAAATGTTTGGTACGTACCTTTTTGTTGTTAGCTAACGTTAGTCCAAATGATATCTTTAATATAAATCTGCTTGACAACGCATGCAAATTTAAAAAGAGAACAAATTATTCGTCCGTAGAAACATCAGATTATTGTATGGAACTGCATTATATCAAATTCAAGTGCTATGTAAGTTAATAAAACGCTCTATAGTGAATAAAATGCAAATGTTATATTTAAATATCATTTTTCTGTGTTTTTTCTTTTTTATTAACTATGTATATTATTTGTAATGTACGTAAATTATTATTGTGACAAGTTCTACACCTTTTTTGGGATATTCAGAACAAATAAAGATTATTATTATTATTATTATTATTATAACAAATTTAAGTGCTATATGAAATAACCGAATGCTATGTGAAGTAAAAAGATGCTTGTAGATAATATTTTAGCTAACGCGCCCTGCAATGGACCCCCAGCTGCGAAAACAACGGTAACCGACCACCATCGGCTCACCAAGGTGGTCGTCGAAAATAGTATATTATTACATAAAAAGAATTTTGTATCATACTTTTTCTACGATCACATCTCATACGATTTTATCGTTTTTTTTTTTTTTTGTGCTAATAGTAAACACACTTGTACGTGCCCTGTTAGCTGTCAAGTTATACGTGAATCTATGGCATAGTAAGGCTATGCAGTTATCAGTTGCGCGACAGTTTGGTTGTGGGAGTCGTTACCATTGGTTTATTTGACCTGTTACGAAAATATCATTTTTGAATAAAAACAAAAAGAACTTTATTTATACAGAATATGGTATATTGTTTTGTAGCCCAATAAATAATTTTTATATCAGGACAGTATTTACGGAATTAAATTGTTACAAAAAGTGAGGGGGGTGCAAAATCTTTTTTTTGATAAAGGGGGACGGAGGTACAAAATGGTTGGAAACCACTGCTGCACGTACAAGTGTGTTTAATATTAGTCAAAAGACCTATAATAAAACCGTATATGTTATGTGGTCGTAGAAAAACTATAGCACAAAACTTGAATTGTAAGGCACTCGTGGACTTTTCGACTCGTGCGCAAAATGCTTCTTACAACTCTTGTTATGAAATTTACTATAAAGTGACTCAGTTTCGGACAGCAGAACAGACTTCAAGATCCGTTGAGAGTTTCTTCAGTTTTATTTTCAAGTTAACATTTCAGCAAAAGGGAACACTGAAAAATATATTATAAATTATTAAGACAAAAATCATTTTTAAATTATTTATTGCATAATTTATGCTTTATTATAACACAGTGGTAGTACAACTTTTTGTTTTTCTATCTACAATATAAGATTGTTTTACTACATATATATCTTAAAAGGTAGTTCTCATCAACTATAGCTAAAAATGGAAATACATTTTTTATACAAAACTATATACACATTTGTTCTAAAAGACAGATAATAGTACAAATTTTGCTATAAAATAACAGGAGTATTATACATGTACATTAAGTGATTAAAATGCAGGGCTAATTATGCTTTGCGTGAGTACCAAACGGCTTATTTCGAGAAAGTATACATAAATTTTGAAAAACTACAATCTTCAACGTATAGCTAGTTAATGACAAAAAAATCATTGGGTGTATTTCATTAGTTTTTAAAACTGCTCATACTCACAATGTAGGCATTTTTGTCCTTGACACTGGAAGATACAAGACGTCGCGATTTAAAAAAAAGATTTTTTTTATCTTGAATGATTTTGTTGACCGTACTTATTGATTCGTAAAAAAATCTTAAGGTAACCGACATTTCTGTTGTCGTTTTGACATGGATCATCATAAAATTTTATTGGGTTAACACCTCAAAATTATGTAACTGATGAACTAGTTTGTCTGTTAATTCGTTGAAAACCTGAAGATGTTTCTACAATTGCGCATGAAACGTCTATAAATATTAAATATGAAATGTATTGTTAAATGTTGTTGTTTACTTTCAAATATTTGTTTTTTTTTAAAGTTAAATGTGTAATTTTACACTCGCTTTTTAATTTGAAACCAAAAGGGCGTGTACAATAACCGATACAGAGGTGGTCATTTTTTATCGATTTATAAATTGACATCGTAATTCAATAGCAATTTTGTAGGGATTCGTACGCGACCTGCAGAATGTATATTAATTCAGATAATAAAGCTGAACACACGCCACTGTTTACAATATAATTTATACGATCTGGTCGCTACAGGATAACAATAGAGACCTAATAACTGGCTTCATGTATTCAAGAGCGCTGAGGGGACTCCATGAAATGAAATACAAGGGATCGAAGTTGATTCATATGTATTTTATAATTAAATTTTGATGCGATTGTTCGCGTGGAAATTTGAATCATCCTTTGTTAATTATTTAACAGATATTTTGAACGGCGTACAATATGTAATAATAAATAAAGCTGAATATTAGCAGATTAAAATCGCATCTATGACAAGTGTTTTAAAATCTATTAATTTTTTATTAAAAAACTGTAGTAATTTAATACGAGAATGCATAGAGATATACACTTGCAAATAAATAAGTAGATTGATTTTTTTAGGTATTCAAACAATAACTACTTGTAAACAAAATTGCATTAAGAACTATATTGCCAGCTACGCTTTTTCATCTCTTTATTTTATTTGATATTTTTGTAATTTGACGTCGTTGTATTTGGAATTACTCGATACTTTTATAGTAAATTCTTTATAAATAAAACATATTTTTATTAATGAAAAAGTTTAAATTTTTTACATAATATTTGTAACTATTATTGAGCAGTGGCGCTACCAGAAATTTTAAATGGGGGGAGCAGCAAAATATTTTTTTATAATTTTGTTTATTACAAATTTCAAATTCATTTTTATTATATGCACATGCATTTATTTGAGCAAACATAAGCTAACACTAAACATAACTAAAAATAAGCTCTAAGCCACTAGGCTGCGGTGCAACGAAGCAGTTTTTCAGACGGGCTGAAGAGAAAAAACATAGATAATTAATCAATAATCCTTAACAGAGTAATATCCATTTTCATTTTTTGCTGTTGAAGAATTTTGAAAATTTAATGTTTTGTGACAGTGTTTTTTTTATAGATGTACAGCATTGCCAAACCGTTTAATTTTTCTTCTCTCTAGTATGCTTGTCGTTATGGAAAGGGTTACTAAAATTTGGAAAAGTTTGTAAATATTTAGAAAAATTTCCATGTCGCACTTTTGCAGGTACAGTATTGAACTTGCACATTTGGTAATATTTGCTTGCGAAGCTGAATCATATTTTTTCAGCCATAATTCATATGCTGCTATTCCAAAATTCCAATGTATAAGTTGCATTTATTAAAATAATAATTAAATTTGCTTAATAACGATTCTAACTTAGCTTTTTAGTCATTTTTGTTTCTAACTGAAATTAAAATCTTAAAAAATTTCAAGAGGGATTTTGTTTCCAAAACTTTTTTTAAATTGATTTATAATTGAGTCTAATGATGGAAATAACAAAATTCGGAAATATTCTTCAGGAGAATAAGACAATGTTACAAAGGTACGTACACCTGTCGATTATTTATACGTGATACGGTAACATCGTAGTAATTGTCAACCGTTTCTTTTAACATTGCATTAGCTCTTTGATATAGGTATTTCATTGAATATAATATCTGCTTAGCGAAATTTCTCAAATTTGGTAACTACATCTTCTCAAGTTTTAATGGCTGTGGTGATCATCAAGTGATATACTTTGCAACACCTTGTTTAGTAGTAATGTGTAAGAATATTTTTTTTCTATCGTCAAAAGAGACATAAAAATTATTGCACAGAATAAAATATGCGTCCGTGAAGAAGATTCTTTGTCCTTTTAAGTTTCAATGTCTTCTAGAGCTTGAATCGGTGAATTGAGCAGCTCGACCATTATCATGATTGGTTCATGGCGTTCAACCTAACAGGATGGACAATTTTTTTTTCAATGTATCTTGTTTTGTATCAGGACAAGTATCAGAAATGTTTAATTGAAAAACTGCGTCACTTTTTGGAGTATTTATAAAGGTATAACATTTTGCCGCAACACCCAAAGAATTTCTAATGTCTTGAATTTGGCATACATCAGATAAAGCTAAATTGAATGAGTGTGAAGCACAATGAACATATAATGCAGTTGGATATTCATCTGTTATTTTCGCTTTGCAGTTAAAACCGCTTCTTGGTCGCGCGCTGTTTGACGAAAAACAAAAGTTCTCAACTGCCGTTATTTTTTATTCTTCTTTCATATTAACTTACATATTGTTCAGGTATTCAATAAAAAATAGTGGGTCTTGTAAAGGGGGGTGCATATGCACCCATGCATTCCTCTGGTTGCGCCACTATTATTAAGTTCTTTGTTATGCAATTAGTGTGATCACAATAATAATTGTTTTGATATTTATTTGGCCGATTTGTAAAAACTGTACCAAAAATGTTTGGAAACGCTGACTCAAAGTGTTGCTTGTGTATAATAAGAATTCCGTTTATTCATACTCAAACAGTTTTCCCTTGATTTCCAAATAATGTACATTGTGGTGAATAATATTAAGTATTTACTTAGAATTTTCTTAAAAATGCAACACAATGCATTACATACTATTTGTTTTTACTGTTTTAAATAGCGTTTTGCTTCTTATTTCATTTCTACTGATTTATGACAATTTAGTTACCAATACAAACAACCTACTACGTTTTTAAAACATTTTTTACGTTTGTTTTGTTACGTAATATGTCGTGACCTTCGGTAAAAATTACCTTTAAAAGGAAAATGATTGCTGTTGACAAATCTTTGCTTATTATAATTGTCTTGAGAGAGTGTATTAAAGAAGATTTTTAAAATAAAGTAAATTTCATACATTTTGTGGAGATGGACTAATTACCTTTGCTATTTACAACGAACTTAATGAACGAACTTAATGACCAAACTTAGCTACGCCTGCTTTTTTCCTTTAAAAAAAGTGTTAAAGTTGTTTAGCCCTGCATGTACTATAATGTTAACACTACAATTACGTAGACACATCTCAGAACTATTCAAATAATTTTCTTATTAGTCCTTATTGAAAATAGTTACACGCTTGTCGTATTGGTTATTCGGAATACGAAGTTTTGTCTGATCCCGTGTTGGAACCAGGCGAAGAAGCTGTTGCTTTCTCGCTATTATATAAATCGTGTACTGGTCCGACCATTGCTAATGCATAATCGGAAGGGGGCCGTATGACAGTGGACAGGTAACCAGTACCAGCATATGGTGCCGTTAGAAATCGACGGGAAGGACTGTACCGGTGAAAATTGGGCGGAGGACCCAACGGGGAGAATGCCGAGGGTGTTGCAACTTCTTCTTGTGCACCACTTACCATCATTTCCATGGCTTGGAGAACGTCTCCTTTACATCTGCAAGAAAAGAAACACAATACAGTGCATGTTAAAAAAACATATATTTTACAACAAGCCATAGAAATAAAGCGGTTTTAACGTTCATTTACACTTTTTTTTTGTGTCGACCGGAACGAAATAGCATGACCAGTAACATACTTAATTATATTTAATAAAGTCGTCTGCAAAACTGATTTATTCCGTCTTAATGAACACCACAAAACAACTTTATAATAGTTTCTCTTTCATATTTCAAATTTTTTAAATTACTAACCAGGGAAGGTCACGATTCGTTGTCGTTAGAATTCGATTAAGGCTGTGTTTATGGCATCAAGAACATCAAAATTAAATGTTTTTCAGAGTGCCACTGGCCATTCCCTTCGGAAAAATAAGGGAAAAACTGAAAAATTGGTATAAAAAGGTCATGTTTGCGATCGCGTTGGCCATGAAACCGTCAGAGACAAAATCTAAATTCTTCTATTTACCAATGCGCGCATCCTTTGCAAGTAAAACGGCGCAAAGGTTTTGGAAAAATCTGAAACGGTTCCGGGTAAAAACGTCAAAAACGAAAGCGCTGCATAAGCGCTATGATTTGAGAAGTTGTCTTATATCTGTATAACTATATCTATGCGACTTGCATAGGCGTTTAACATTGGGAAAAACATTTTTACCAAGGCCTCGTTTTTCGCGTTTTTCTCCGGAGCCGTATGAGTTTTTCAAAAACTGCACTATTTTACTTGCAAAGGATGCGCGCATTGGTAAATAGAAGTATTTCGATTTTGTCTCTGACGGTTTCATGCCCAACGCGATCGCAAAAATTACTTTATTATTCAGCTTTTCAGTTTTTCACCTATTTATCCGAAGAACATGGCCAGTGGCACGTATAACTCTGGAAAACATTTAGTTTTGATGTCGTTGATGCAATAAACACAGCCTTAATCAAATTCTAGCGACAACTTTTCTTGGTAAGACATTTTTTAAAAGGGTAAGCAATTATTAACACTTGGTGATTAATCTGGGTGGTTAGGAACAGGGACTAAAAACAAAAAATATGTCGTTTGTTTCTGATCAGATAAAAAACGACAAATGTTGTTTTCGGGCTTTACGTTCCCACTCAAAAAATTCCGGTGTCGTTTTCGTGAACCAGTGTTTAATACCGGGTTATAACCACATTACCTTTAATAGGATAGAAGATCGATTATTGGAATATTCGCTTATCCAGATTAAAAATACTGCATATGGAATATTGTCAGTTAACACAGTTCGCCTTAGAAACGAAAAAAAAAATGGCTTGGTTATTTTCTACTTTTGGTTATCCAGTGATAGAGGTAAAGTATTTGTGATCAGTTTTAAAGTTCTTTTACATTCCTGTATCTGTGTCTTATAATCACTGGGGTTCCGCTAAATTATAAACTGCGACATGTTAGGTTTTGATCCTTATGAACGACAAATTTTAGACTAACGAAACTGCCATATTAGATGTACCAAATTATAAAGCATAATTAACATGTATTCAAATAAAATGCACTTATAGTTTAATGAAAATGAAGGTACATAGGATTTATATTTAATTATATACACTGAGAAAAGTGAAGCTCGCTTGCTTCAAGTGAGATATTTACTGCCTTGCGGGAGTCCCGTAAGCACAGACGGTAAATTACTGTTTGTGTTTAATGAATACAATTTAAATAATGATTAAACCGATTAAAACTGATGAGAGAATGATTTATTTAGTTTCTGTCTTAAATGAAAAGTAGTAATTTCCTTTTCGTTTCCGTTTTGGTTCATAAAAATTTCGATTAATTTCGCTTATCGTTTTTGTTCTGTTCTTAGTGCTTGGTTAGGAGAACACTTTGACACTTCCCATTTTATTTTGGCTAGCGCTGAAGTGGTAAAATTGGGCATATGTAACAGTTACGCCGTTATATGTCATCCACTGGGGGGTATGTTCTCTGGTCGCCACGATGCATATACTCAGTTGAAAATCGACCGGTGTACTTTTTGAGTGTCAATTATCTCTTAAATTAGTGTATACTTTGTGGCTTTTTCACAAATTTGTATCGTATTAACTTCTAAAAAATAACCCCGAACATTAGAAAAATTGTAAGTGACAAAGAACGAAGACAAATTCTATTAATACTAGGAGCAAAAGTCACTGAATTAAATTAATGTTGTCTAATAAGCAATTTACCTTGGTTTAAAAAAAAAGTGTTAATTATTACATACTTTAAATCGAAAACCCGGAAAATTCAATACAATTATTTTAACACTTCACTAAATTTAGAGGTAATTGTTCTATACAATGACTGAATATTTAATAATATATCTGTTCCAAAAATTTTAAAATTTGACAAACAATTTAAGGTAAATAATATGTTAATTGTCTTTAGACAAAATTATTCTGTTTTAAGTGAACTTATATGAACAATTTGTACATATACTAATTTCTGTGCCAGTTTGATGTTAAAATTGACACCGCACTGTTTATTTTATGTGATTAAACAATGTAATGCGCTAACGAATCAGCGACATTGCGGCGTAAAATGCGATTAAACGTAAATTTCTTCAAGACAATGAAACCGCGATAGACTATTTTAATTTATTATTGCAAGAAGATACTAACCTTTGCAAAAGTGCTTCTACATCAGATCTTCTTCTTCCGGGGAACACCCTCAATAACACATCAATTGGTGACCGTTGTATAGGATATTGGGGCGTGAATGAAGGTGGAAACTGTGCAAAGTGATGGAAAGGTACAAAGTTGTGTGGTTGTTGGGGAACTTCGGGACTTGCTGGTTTTTTTAATGACAAATTTTCAGGTGTCTCTCCTGGAGGTTCGTCGTCAACGTCTAGATCGGGGTCGGGACTTGTGGTTGCGTCGGGTGGGGAAGGTGTGGGCAGTTTGATGGAGTGCTGCTGTGGAACTGTGGGAGATGATTGGTGGCTTCGTTTGATATCTTCGTGGTCGGAATCTGAATCATCTAGTGGACAGTCATCTACACTAATTCTTGGTCGTTTATTGGCTGAAACAACAAAAGTTAAGTGTTAATAATCATTAAAGTAAAGAATATAAAGGAACAATGAAATGGAAATTAAATGTTCACATTTTAGTTAAAAAGGGAAGTTGCATATACAGGGTGATTCAAATTCGAAGGCGACCATGGGAATCTCTCTTATTATAATAGCTAGAGTATAGGTTTAAATTTGGCAAAGTTGCTAAATTTCGTGCTTAATAATAATCTGAAGAGAAATTGGAAATATCTCAAACGGTATTCAAAAAAAATAGGGAAAACCAGTAAATACGATTTTTGAAAATCGTCTATAACTCCTTTGGGGTTTGAAATATTTTAAATGTGGAAAAACATTGCTCAAGCAACTTTTTAAGCCGCATCGGACGGTGTTCACAATTGTTTCCTAGATCGATTCGTTTTTGTTTTATGACAGCTAACTTTATTTTTTCTTATGGGCGCAATTTTTGCTATTTACATAACCAAATAGCATTTATTTTTCTGAATTCATTGATGTATCACACATGGTATTTTACTTCTTCTTTCATTGTCAAATTTGAATAAATGCGTTTTAAACAATAACCATTATAAATCAGGTGGGCCGGTCATTGTAGTTTATGTTGTTTCCATGACAATCAATCAACAAACTAAAAGTTTTGAAAGCCTATTACTTGTCACATTAATAAATTCGTAAAAATGAACTTTAATAACGAAGAAAAACGCGATTTGCTGCGAATTTTTTATACCATTTTTTAAAGTTTTGTTATACTTTATCAGATGCTTTTAACAAATTTACTTAAGTTTCTGTTTAACGTAAAAAATAGTGTTTTTTCCAGATCTGTTTGCAATAAAAATATTTTTTTAAAACTTTTTTTTACTTTCATTTGAAACCTTTCTGCTATATTATCTTCTGGGTTTGGCAAAAGCCCCATATTTCCCTAAGTATCTGTTCAAACTACAAAAATATGTGTGCGAGGGTTGTCTTCTTTCTGGATACGTTGCTGCATATCGTTGACTTAACAATATAGAATTCCTATTCAATGAATAAAAAATTCGCAGCACATCGCGTTTTTTTTTTCGTTATTAAAGTTCATTTTTACAAATTTATTAATGTGACAAGTAACAGACTTTCAAAAATTTTAGTTTGTTGATTGGTTGTCATGGAAACAACATAAACTACAATGACCGGCCTACCTGATTTATAATGGTTATAGTTTTAAACCTTTTTTTTTTTAAATTTGGCAGTGAATAAAGAAGTAAAATACCATCTGTGATACATCAATGAATTCAAAATAATAAATTCCATTTGATTATGTAAATAGCGAAAATTGCGCCCATAAGAAAAAATAAAGTTGGCTGTAATAAAACAAAAACGAATCGATCTAGGAAAAAATTGTGAACAGCGTCCGATGCGGCTTAAAAAGTTGCTTAAGCAATGTTTTTACATATTTGAAATATTTTATACTCCAAAGAAGTTATAGGCTATTTTCAAAAATCGTATTTTCTGGTTTTTCCTCATTTTCTCGGATACCGTTGGAGATATTTCCAATTTCTCTTTGGATTATTAATGAGCACCAAATTTAGCAACTTATCCAAATTAAAACCTATACTCTAGGGGGGTATTATAATAAGCGAGATCCCCATGGTCGCCCTCAAATTTGAATCACTCTGTATTGTACCTGACGCACGATTTCTCAAAATATAGTTTGCCTCGCTAAGGGCAAATGCCGATGTGGTTATTATTTTAAAAAATCATTAAAATTTTATACTTCTTAATCATCTTAATGAATATAAGTGTACAGATATGGTACTGAATTGAACCAACCCCAACCTTAAGCAAACATTTGCCTTAATAGCGAATTCTATACCAAAACCTTTAAAAAAATTAAAAAAACCTCTTCTTTGGCCCGTATTTAACCCAATTATAATTTTTGTTTGGTTATTCAGGTTGTAGATATTTCATTAAAGAAGATTATTATGACAGACATGTAATTGATTAAAGAAAGTCGATATAAACAGAGCACGTTTTTATTTTAACGATGGCAAGAATTATCCAAGGCGTACTTCTACAATCATAACCATTTGTCGTGGGTATCTGTCAGTATATGACCCATAAACGTGGCCTTAATAGCGGTCTTTATTAAATGGATACTCATATTTATAACGTCGTATCCCGCATTCTTAGCTTATTGCGAATTCCCCAAGTATCATTTGTGGGTAATGAAGTGGCGACAGCTCGTTTATACCACCACCAAACCACCATCATCTCTCTTTAACCTTAATCGTTATGATTATGTACCTTGTTATATTGACAGATTTCGAGTTATAGACATACTCTGTTTAAAAAACTTTTAAATAAGCAAATATGTTTTAAACATTAACGTTGACACAATTTTAAAGTATTATATTAACGTTTACTGTCACTTTTAAACATTGCCTTTTAAGAGAAAGGAAATTATTTCTGTTACTAATGGTAGGTAAATACTTTCATTAAATGATAGTTTGACCACATTTTATTTAATGCGAAATTAAGGGTGTGCCAGTTTAAACAAAAATTACACTTTCAAGATATTTTAGAGAATAAGTACAATCAGAAATTTGAAAAACCAGAAAAAAATCACATTTGCACTAGTTCTCGTACTGTTTTTTTTTTGTTTGTTAAAAACTGTCGTTACGTTCATAGCATTATCTTGGTACAAAAAGAATAGTACAAAATAATATTTTCTTTATAGACGTGGTTATTTATTAAAAGTGTGTCTGAAATTCGACGTTCACCATTAGCAACTCCCTAAACTTAATTACCTATTCTATAAAGATTATTAATAAATTTGTTCAAACAGAGCTATATTTGTGTTTAAACCTAAAAAAATTGTATAAAATAGGTGTGCCATGAAATAACAATAAATTTTATCGTAATTTGAAAACATATAACTGCAGTAAGAAGTAAAGCAATCAGAAAGTATAATACACCTTCTTTATAATAATATACACATTAGAGTTAGTATTTTTACTCATCACAACAAATAGTGATTAATTTTATCGTATATAATTTTGCAACAAATTATAAAATATTAATTTTTTTTATTTTCAAACCAGTATGAGTGTCAATGAAAAAAAATACAACTTTATCATCCATCTTGGAAAAAATATCACCATTTAATAGAGTAAAAAAATATCTACAACTTTCCTTTACGATTTTTTAATCGATCAGTGTTACCTAGATATTAAAGACTTAAAGTTTTGACTAATTGTGTTTTTTGGCCCTCTAGTGTGTCATGAAATTCCCTTAAAAAGTAAAATGTTCTTTAAAATAGGTAATTTTTGTCCTCTTTGACCGACGTTGTGTTTACCACGTGTTAGAAGTTGCCGATGGCGAGCCTCAAATTTTAGATAAGTTGCAGGTATATAAATTTTGCAAACTTAAAAATAATTCAGAAGAAAGGGCCACGATATTTTCTCGCTAGAATTTGATCAAGGCTGTGTTTATTGCATTAACAACATCAAAAATAAATGTTTTGCAGAGTTATTCGTGCGACTGATGAAAAAACTAAAAAATTAAAAAGTAAAGGTGATTTTTGCAAACGCGTTGGCCATGAAACTGTCAGTGATGAAATCGGAATTCTTGTAGTTACCAATACGTCTATTTTTTGCAAGGAAAATGGTGCAGAGTTTTTAAAAATATCTTAAACGGATCCGGAGAAAAACGTCAAGAGACCCCTGTACGCCATGATTTGAGTAATTGTGGTATATCTGTTAAAACTAAATCTTTGCGTCTTGCATAACCGTTTAAAATAGGAAAAACCGCTTTTACAGGGGTATCGTTTTTCACATTTTTCTCCGGAACCGTTCAAAATATTTTCAAAAACTTTGCATTATATTATAATACTTGCAAAGGATGCGCGCATTGGTAAATAGAGCAATTTCGATTTGATCTCTGACGGTTTCTTGGCCAAGGCCAGTAGCGTAGGCAAGGGGGGTGTAGGGGGGTCAGAACCCCCCCATAAGTTCGCAATAAGTCGTTATAGAGCTGGAGAACTGTAAATTTTGTGCAAAAAAAGGTCTTCAGCTCTTTTTGCCGTTTATAAAATGATGAAACTATCAAACAACCTGCTGCTAAAAAAATTAAAAAGAGGGTGATGACCTACAAAAATAGGTCCTCAGCTCTTTTTTGCGTTTTTTAACACCCCCATGAAAGCATCTTACCTACGCCACTGGCCAAGGCGATCGCAAAAATGACCTTATTTTTCAATTTTTTAGTCTGCAAATCATCAACGTTACATATTATTCTGCAAAATATTTATTTTAGTTGTTCTTAATGCAATAAACACAGCCTTTATCGGATTCCAGAGACAACATATCGTAATCCTTCCTTGTCAGTTGACTCTTTTTGTTTTGTAATCGTCACTTAAACCTGCCTTACTTATAAAATTATGGATAATAGCAACAATAAATCTTACATTAAAATTGACAATTAATTAATAAAAATAGTTTAAAGATCGCAAAAAAAGTTACAAATCCATTTTTTATATGATCAAATTACAGTACTTTTTTGAGGTGCGACATCCATAAAATATTCACACGCACGCACAGACACACCTTTAACATACAAAACTTTCGTAAACAACGCAAATTTCAAGTGGATACTTTCAATACAGGGTAGTATCTGTCTGTGTGACTCTTTTAACATTTAACATTTATATTAATTTATTCCAGATATTTTTGCACAAATAAAATATATTAGCATAATAATTTCTAATAAACTTACGTAAAAAATAATCAAAAACTTCAATTTAAGAAACGGTTCGTCTTACTAAACATGTAAGTTTACTTAAGATGGTGAAATTAAATCGGCTGTTTGTTTAGTAATAGTAGCAGTAGCAAATATATCTCAAGTTTCTTGTAGGTGTAAAATTACTGAGTAGGTAATAAAAAGGAAATAGAATTGCCAACTTTCAAAATGAGATTCTTTCAACTTCACAGCATCACTATAGGAATTACAACGTGAAGTATCAATTTTCAAACGATTACGTCTAGTTTGTTTTTAGGTTTCGTATTACCTGCCATCAAAATTTTGCACTGTGTCACCATTTTTTAAAGTATAACGTTGTTTCGAATGCTAAGAAATTCGAAAATTGATCTCTTTGTCACAGCGCCAGAGATGCATAACACACCACTTGAATGTCGTACAGTTAACATGTCTCGAACAGGATAGCCATATATATTCAACATATTGTATAAGACAATGCTTCCAACATAGTTCTAACAATAGCAAGCAGAAATCTGCCAAGGGTGTTTAGATTTATAGGGTGGTTTGTAGAATAGCTGCGCACTTTAACTGTTATAACATTTTTGCTTTATATTTTGATTGTTTTTTAAACTCTTCACATATGTATCAAATTACAGTCGATTTTTGTGTCGTTATTACTTTAATATTTCTTAACTTTACGTAGGTACTTTAAATATAAGTGTTTAGTAATTTCATTAATAAATGTCCTATTTGATCTGAAAGTTTTTCAAAAATATTTCGTACAAGAATATGCTTAACTTAAGATTTTGGTGGAGAAATATTTGATTGTAATATTATAAGTCGGGTTTGATGATTTGCAAGCTAATTATTGTCATTTTGACAATTTAAATGCAAGTACGCAAAATCATAAAAACCAACAGCATTTTTTCCAAGTTATAAGAAAAATATAAATATAATTCAATAAAAAAAATGGAGTAAAAATATATCTACAATTAGCATTATTAAAAAAGCCTTATATGTTTCTTATTGTTTTGGGTATTTAAGTATTTCTTATTGTATGCAAATTTGTATTCAATTAAAAAAGCATTTATCTTCTTTATTGTTTTTCTGTTCTACTTTTTACATCTTTGTACAGCTTTGTTAGTTGGTAAAAAAATCCACTAATGAAACAGTTCGACGCTGTGAAACATAATTATTCTTGTTTAAAAAGTTAACGCATTAATTAACGGTTTTGGAAAAAAAACAAGAAATCAATGCAGCATCCTAAAACCAGTGTTGCTCAACCTTTTGGTATTTGCGCCCTCCTTTCTGTATTAAATGTTATTGCTCCCTCCTTGTCCATATCAATTTTTATTCGCCCCCCCCTCCTCCAACTCTCTTGTCTTACCAAAACAATGTATTTGGTTTTATTTCTCAACCGTCAATGGTCTGAGTGTATTATTTTAATAATGTTTATTCTTGATAGTACCTTTTTTTTGCTAATGTAAACTTAAAGGTACATACATTGAAATCTAAAATACTAGTTATTAGATTAACTAAGAACTTATCGTATGTGTAACTGTAACTGCTGTCATTTTCAGTATGTATTTTTGTTGTTTTAGTAAATAATTTTGCTTGTGATTTCCAATTTTCTTCGCGCTTCCCTTTAGATATTTCGCGCCCCACAGATTAAGAATCACTGCCCTAAAACCTATAGATGCAAATATTTATTTTAATTTTATTACCATTTTTAGAAAAATAACGGCCTAGCCCGGTACTCCAAAGCAATTGACTGTAGCTTAAGGGGCTCTGCTCAAATACCATATTTTTACTTGCCACTCTGTAGTATTCTAGAAATATATAAACATTTACAAAAGTCGCTTAATGTTTCTTAAAATTTAATTTCATGTTATTTTAGGTATTCCTAAAAGACATTTGTGGTATTATAAAATATTAGCATATCTTATCATTACGTATTACAATTAATTATTATCATATGTATATTTCCATGGAAGTAACAATGCTTAAACAAAAAATGGGATACAAAATTTGTCTCTTTATCAGGCAAATCGTTAATATTGAATAAAGCCCAAGTAAATTAATGTTGTACATGGTCAATTTCAATATAATTTATTCTGCCTGCGACCAGTGGCGGATTAGCCATATAGCAGAAGTAGCAAATGCTACGGGCCCTGCGTTTCTGGAGGCCCCACGCCTAGAGCAGAAAATGTTTAGCTTGTAAAATTTCAGTTTTAATTTTTTTTTAGATTTAGTTTTTTTCAGCATATGGTAACATTTGCCACGCTGGTTTAATCCGGCACTGTCTGCGACACAATCTTAATTTTTTTACATGCCCAAAATCGTTTTAGTACGTTCGCTTGCATTTGTTATAAATGTTTGCAATTATTTTTATTAAAACAATTTATTTCGTAATTTTATTGTAAAGACCATATCTTTAATTTAATAACTTATAATTGGCTTATTTATATATTTTCCTATGAAATCATGCAGTATTAACAATTAGCGATATAATATTTACCGCTTATTCATACAGTAAGATCGAGTTTATGTCCATTTACAATTTACTTTTGTTAAATACTATTTACATTTTATTTGAATCCATTGAAAACAATAAGGAATTTGTTAAATTTTAATTAATATGACAATGCGTTCTAAACTGTCCGAGGTACACCAGTATTTCGAAATTTTACCAAATATATTGTTAATTTATGAAAATCTAATGAAAAGTTAAAAATTTTTAATTTATCCGATTATTGTGTATAAAATATTACACATGATTGAAAAAAATTTTTTTTTTGCTACATAACGACTTAACGGCTAAAAATGTTGAAAATGAGAATGGACGAACTCATCTGGTTTTGGGCACTCGTATGAAAGCCAGTTTTTAATAAATGTTTATTTGGAAATTGCATTTAATAATAAAGAATAGTTTTACATTGTTTTAAAATGTTTTAGTATTAATTGTAAACAAAACACTTGTATAATATTTGTATAGCAAAGCACTTTAAATAATGGTTGTATTTATTAGTACGGTTTAATCGAATTTATGTTATTTCCGAATACTGATTTTGAATTCGCGGAATTATTATAATAGGAAAATACATATTAAGTCTGTTTTATACTATACTATTTTTTCGTTTAAGAAAATCGTACCTATACGATTTTTGATACAAAAATTTCGTTCAAGAATTTAGCATGGAAAATATGAACCATTTACATTGTACTATTTTTTCGTACGAAAACCCCAATATATTTTGGTTAATTTTTAGTAACTTTTATCATATTTTGTTGGCACCTTGAGTAACCATGTCAAATGTTCAATTTGATCACAGAACAGAAAGCGAATCATTTTCAAATTTAACGTATATTTAACAGGGACTGAGAACAGAACGAAAACGAAAACGTTAAACGAAATTAACCGAATTTTTTTTAAGAACGAAAACGAAACCGAAAACGAAATTATTATTTTTCGTTCAAGAACGAAAACGAAATAAATATATTCCAAAACCGGTTTTAACCGGTTTTGTCGCTATTTCAGTTTTATTTGTTAAACACAAACGCGAATTTACCTTCTGTGCTGGGGAGGCTCCACGAGGCAGTAAAAAATCTCACTTGAAATAAGTGAGCTTCACTTTTCTCCATATAGTTACGTAAATATGTATTAACAACTTTATTGTTTATACTTGCAATTTCGTGTAACACAATTAACGGTACAGATATTCTCTATTTCTAATTTGTTTTTTAGATCATCAATATAGAATATAGGTACACTTGATTGGATATATATTTTCAATGTGTATGTCTTATTTGCGTTTAGACATAATAATAGTGAAATTTATTCTTACTTCGAAAAGGACTAATGTAAAAGAAGGTTTATTGGAAGATGTGTTGCTAGTAAGATTTAACGGAATGTGAAAATGTTTATTGTATGGTATGTACAAACTATAAAGTTAAAGTATATTTCAAGTTAATATAAGTTTTTTTTTAATATCTTTTTTATTTATAACATTTAGTAAATTATCCACTTGAATTCATTCTTTTGTCTTTTTAAATTACAGCAGGATCTTATTTAATTCAAATGCATAGATTTTTAGTACTAAAACAAATTTAAAACAGCTCTTGCTATATTTTCATATTTTTAGATAAAGATCGTGTGTCTAATTTAACCTAATCACGTTGTGTTTTTGCACCTTACGGGTGTTAAACTTAATAAAATATGTTTAACGATTTGGTAAATTTAATATGGCGATGGTTCGCCAGTCTAAAATATGCTGTCCGTGAGCATCAAACCCCATCGTCATCGTTTATATTTTAGTTGAGACGCAAATATTGTTATCGTATTTATAGAGGGTTGTGGTGACTAGAAAAAAAATTGATTTTTTGACGACAAAAAAAAATATTGTAAAACCGGTTTTAACCGTTATTATTTCAGTTCACGAAAACGAAAAAAGAACTTTTTCGGTTAAAACGAAAAGAACGAAAACGATATATTTCGTTTTCGTTCCGAACAGAAACGAACGGAATTTTTTTCGTTTTTAGTCCCTGATATTTAATGCTTATTCCATTTTACATATTTATTCCTACAAAATAAATTGTGAGGGATTATAATGGTAATAAGTAGTATTTAACATCGTTTGATTGTTTCAGTTAACCTAACCCACAAATGACAGATAGTTACAGTAGAATACGCATGCGCCCGTGCTAATATTGGACGGATTTAGGGCAGGTAGTAATTTCGTACGAATTTTTCGTTCAAGATTTTTAATTTCTGATTGACACCGTACTAGAAAATCGTATACGATTTTCTTAAACGAAAAAATAGTGTAGTATAAAACAGACTTTATGTTTGTTTCCTGCAACGAAATTCTTCAACAATCAAAATTATATTTTTCTGAATGCCCCTAACTTCCGTTTAACAGTTTTTTTTTTTAAATTACGAAAAAATAATAATTAAATAATTATAAAATCTCTAATAATAAATTAATAGTTAAAATTAATTCATTTCTGAAAGGGTTAAAGAGAAGAGGAGGGTAGAGGGTGGTGACAAAAGTGAAGGTGGGGGCGCCAAAATCAGTGTTTGTCTAACTAGAAAAATTTCCACGCGCCGGCTCTGAAAACAATAAACGTATTTTTTGTGCAGGTAATTTTTTGAATTATGTCGATATGTAATAACGTAAAAATTTGAATAGTTTAAAGGGGTCTACTCACCTACCAATTTGTCGGGACAACCGGCCGACCATTCCGATAAATTGTTTAATGTGTAGTATGTCACCCGACCAACCCGACAGTTGGAACGGTCGGCTGACCAGTTCATCCAACAAGCCAACCGCCCCACCACATTCCTTTAGATAAGGACTATTAAACCGAAAATTTAACATCAAAATGAATAAAAAGCTATGACGTGTATGCTGTTGGTTGTACTGATCGGGAGGTGTGTAGACAACACCCAACTCGGAGTTCCCGACTGTCGGCCCCGACAAGTTGGCTAATGAGTAGAGGCCTTTAATGTGAAAAATTTGCTAAGCATCGATTCTTTTTTGTCTAAAGGCGAATAAAGACGTGAGTATCGTTTTACGCTCTCTTGTTTTACTTTATTACATTGACGTAAGTAAGCTTTGGAAAAACTCCTGATATAAGCATCCAGAAGTTCTTAAATCTACGATAAAGGACATGGAGACTTTTGAGTTATTACAAAGATTCTAGTGATTTTCAATTTGGTTTTATTTCCGAGTATTGTTCAATGTAGGATAAAAGGCATCGTTAATGCTCATTAAAAAGTTTGCCTCGTGGGCGGCTTTGTTACTGACATCTTTGAATTTACAGCCGAGTGTCGCCGGATTCAATAGGAATCTGTTTCGTTAATAATGCGTTAATGTGATTATTAGGAATTTATGAGTAAAGTTTTAAGAAAATTTCCACTAAGTACTCGATGAATTTAAACGTACCAGTGACGACAGTTTAATAACTTTTACATCCAAAAATTATGATATAATCTCATAAACCCGAGCATAAATCTAAAAATAAGAAGTAAGCAACTTTTTGATAAAATTTTAATTTTAACTGCTTTATTTAACGGTTCTCGGCCGTTTTGAGTCGGACTAAGATTCTTTGGATTGATTTATGAAGTTGTTGCGGAAATTGCACAAAATGATGACGTAAAAAGTTTTAGAAATTGTTTGCACTTCGCAGTAAAACTTCAAGTTCCAAAAAAAACACATAACAGTTACGTATCAAAACGTGTGTTACGTACAACTGTCTGTGAACAGAATAAATAAATTACCGACTATTTAATCCTTCTTAGACTATTAACGAGACATACGTCCAGCAAAAAAATAAAAATTAGGTTTTATTCATTATTTGTTGTTCTATTGTCAAATAAAGAAGTATAAATTTCTACGAAAAGGACCGAACCGCCTTTCTTATCAGTCGTTTGTTTTGTTGTTATTTGCAGGTCTGAATTCGTGTGTTGTTACATTTAAGGTTTTTTTCTTTGGACTTCCAGAATATTACAATCTGTCCCAAATGCATGGACATTCAGTAATTTATTTGAAGAAACTGATACATTGGCATGTAGGAGGTTGCCCATTGGCGAGCTTCTTTTAGTTGTTTAACTGCTATAGTTAATGATTAGCTACTGGGTTTTCATTTGGTATTAAATATAAATTAAGATTTAAATCTAATAGGTAAGTCACTTGGAGCGCAGCGCCTAAGCCTACTAGTATGTTGGATGAGCACGTAACAGTTGGTGGTAGTTTACACAGCGGTCTCCAAAATTTTTTGGTCGCGCACCCTTACTTTAATTTCGCAGGATCAGCGCGTACCCAAAAATTAAAAAATACAAAAGTTTCATTATAAAATTTGCTAAATTTTGCTGTGGAAATAAAAATATTAATTTATTAATAATTATCCTGCGCACCCCTGAAGTTATCTGGGCGTGCGCGCACCCCACTTTGGAGACCACTGGTTTACACCATGGTTCTTTATGTTCTGTTCAACGTACTGAGTACGTTGAAATCGTTGCTGAAGTTATTTGTATTGTAAATCGACGAATACTGTTTGTAGTTGTAGCACATAGTATTTATGAAAAAGTAACATGTGGTGTGAAAGCGACCAGCAAAAAAATTTAAAAGTACAGAAAAAATGGGCAATAAATGAAGTAAAATATTTTAGATTTTTTTGAAAATGTACCGCATTGTCAAGCTGGAGTTACAAAACTTACTTTTAATTATCTCGTGAAAGGGACCAGTTAAAAAATAAAAAAGTACAGGAAAAATTTGCAAAAAATGAGCAAAAAATTATGACGTAAAAGTTTTTGAATTCTTTGCATTTTAAAGTAAAAATTTAATTTGTTTAAAAAAAAGTACCTAGTGCAAAAATGAGCAAAAAATTATGACGTAAAGTTATTGATTTCTTTTTGAAAATGTACCCACTGTGAAGTTGGAGGTACAAAACTTTCTTTAATTATCTCGTGAAAGGGACCAGCAAAAAATTTAAAAAGTACAACAAAACTAAAAAGTTTTTGATTTTTTGGCAAACGTAGTGTGAAGTTGGAGGTATAAACTTTTTTTAAAATGATCTCGTACCTATAAGAGACCAGCTTAAAATTTCAAAAGTACAGTGAAAATACTGTTGTAGAATTGATCGATCTTCATGGTAACAACAACATAAGGACCATCTTAGCAAAATATTAAAAAGTGATGCTTGGGACACCGACCTATTAGCATATAACTTAGTTTGCCGTCATCGCCTTCGCTTTTTTCTGGTTTGCTTGTTTTTAAAGGTAGGTATTAATTTATGATGCAGCCGCTGGAAGGAACATATTCGCACGTTGCACTACAACTAATATGAAAAACGAGCAACAGTTGCACGTACGTCAATTTGACCACTCGCTGTGGTTCTCTATTCAGAACGTCGAAGGGAGTGGCGATCTGATCGTCCGGTTCGCCTTTTTGTTGCGCTGCTCTTGAGATCAAGAGTGGAACAAAACCGCGATTCGCCAAGTGTCGCTGAAATGTTGGACTACTTAATATCGGTTCGCCGTTTTGTTGCGCTAGTCTGGACCCGGCTTTAGATGATTTTCTAATTCAAAATAAATGCTTGTAACTTGTAATGGCTGTTGTAATACTTTCGTAAAATTTTGCACCGGTAATCTTAAAATCACAATGACAAAAGATTCTTGATGGCATGCAAAACGTGTTACTTTAGAAAATATCCATTCAAATTATTCTCATTTGTACTGAAAAGCTCTCATAATAAGTGGTACATTTATATTATCAATACGCAGAACTTATTTTTCCAGTTTTTTTTTTTTTGTAAATTCTATATAATGGAGATTTGTTGAACCAATGGACTCTATGTAACGGGCTTTTACGATATTTGAAGTACTGCAAAATACTTTACAGAAAAAGCCCACTCACAGCAAAACTGTATACCAATAAAAATATTTCAACTGCTTTTATTTCTCCCGTTTCCATTCTGATTACAATTTTTAAATAGCGTATACATTTATACAAGCAATTGACTACCTGTTATTTGCGCAACTTGAACACGGTGGTCAGCGGTACGGTCAAGCTTTTGAAACTGAAAACTCGGAACAAAGCGCTGAAAGCTGAAATACATGAATTAACTTCGAATACAGTCTTTTATTTATTCACAATTGCCGATAAAGCTCATATAAAGGGCCAGTTATAATTTAATGAAACTAAACCGCTTAAACTTTTTAACGAACTGTTTGTTTATCGTACGAAAAACGAAAACAAATTGTGTGTTTGTTTTATATTTTGTTTTAGTTACGCTTTATACTCTAAATTATTATTGCTAATTGCTGTTTTCGAGTTAGCAATCAGAAAAGCGTATAATTTCCTGTGTAAGTTAATTTGAAGGATTCAAGAAATAAAGGCGAATTTAACATAACAACTATTTTATTTTATTAGTTTTGATAATACAGACTTTCAAACTACAATCGTTATTATTTAATATTTACCCATACCTAGAATGAGCAAATCATTTTGATTCTGTAATTTTATAAGTTAAAAAATAGATTAAGAAAAATGAATTTATAAGATGTACCACCTAATTTTAATTAAATTAAGGCAAAAAATTAAGATATAATTTTTGTACATCTTCATTTTACGTAATGTTAATTTATTTTCTCAATATTACACTTTCCAAATACAAGATAAATAAACTTATTATAAGTAGATCTAAAATATAAAACTTTCAGGAAAAAATAGCTGAACGAAAACCAATATATTTAACAGAACTGGCAGATGATGTGGTGCTATTAGCTAAAAACGAAAGGACTTGCAACATAATGTGGGGGTATGGGCAGTTACACATTATTAAGAAGTACAATATTATGATCAATATAAAAAAGATAAGGACTATGGTTATAACGAATAATCATGTAAGACCCAGAAAGGATAGGGCAGGTATCAAATTTTAAATATTTTAGGGACGATAATTGTAGAGAATGGAAAATTGGAAGAAGAATAACAGAATAGCTGCAGTGGCGAAATTCTACCACGTCATCAATAAATGTTAGATAAGTAAGAATATCTCAAAAGAAACTAAGACGCGAGTATTTAAAAGTGTACGGACCAATTCTTATTTGTAGTTCGTAAACTTGGCCACTAACAAGAAAGCAAAAACAAAGGATACAAAAGCAGGGGTTAAGATTGTTTGAGAAGAATAGAAGATGTAAATTAACTGATAAGATAAGCAACGATAAAATCAAAAAAAGATGGAGACAAACCAATTAATATGGCTGAGACATCTACTACGCATGATAGAAAGTAGATACGCAAAAATGGGATAGAAAACGAAGGTTGAGAGAAAAAGAAACTAAGGTAGACTAAGACAAAATGGAAAAACGAAGTCAGGCATAGACTAGAAAAAAAGGAGTCCAGAGATTTGTCACAGTTAACCAATGATAGACAGGTCTAAAGAGTCATAATTAAGAACTAGGAACAAACCTTGACACCGAAAGGTACAAGAGGACCCAATTAAGAAGAAGAAACAAATTTGCTTTAGTAGTTCCAAGGATAAACACAAATTATTAACAGTTTTTATAACCATCCTGTGATTATCAAATGAGTAGACTTAAAAAGTACCTACGGGTTGACTTAAACTATGCCTCGTCGTAGTTGATAATACAGTTTTGACTTTAATAGTCTTTTTAATACAGGTGTTTTTAACTTTAAGAATGAAATTCATCCCAGTTGGCGTTCGTGAAACCAAGATTCGTAAAGCAGTGTATTTGTAATGTTAGAGAACAAATTAATAGAATAAATTTTTTCGTAAAACAATTACAACACATTTTATTTTGCAAGGTTAACCCTAAAGAAAATAGAACCATTAATATAAAAAACCAAACATTTATTTCACGCCTAAAGGTTAATAAGTGGTTAAACTGGTAAATAATAATTTGAGGGTAGGTGTAAGTACAAAACTAAACTGCAGCTTGTCGAAGCGTGAGCTGCAATTTAAAAATTCCCTAAAGGATTTCTACTTCACGTTGAGGGGACTTAATGGATTTACAATTGGTTGGTAAGGGAATAATTTCTTGCGTAGGACAGTGTAAAATTAAGAAATGTGTCGCTAATTGCAGTCATATTTGCTTACTTAAGTGCAGAAACGTGCTTTTGCTTAACAATATTAAGAAGTAGAGAACTGCAATTGTTATAATATTTAAATCGATGTGAGTGGAATTGAAAGTACTAATGTAATTTTGATGATATCTGAAATGAAGTTAATAAAATAATAAAGCCGCAAGTATAAATATTAAATATCCTTACACAGTTGATTAAAAAACGCTGAAAATCATCAGATCTGAGAAATAAATACTAATGACCATGACGAAATGGCTAATAGGTATCATAATAGACAGTTTTTATAATTTCAATTCATTTCCTTTGTAGATGAGGACGGTGATTTAAGCCTAAATTTTATTAGAAAGCTACAATACTTGCGAAAAAATGTCGTTTAGTTTTGTTCTAACGAAATTACTTGTTCGTTATTTTTGGATGAAATTGAAGTACTTACCTACATGTTAGCAGTTAGAATAAAAATTGTAAATAGATATAATACTTTTATATTTTCTGATAGAAAATACGATGCATTCAGAAGGAATAATTTTAAATTTTGCCAAAAAATATTGTTATTGCAGCAAAAGGTTTCAAGACTTCGACGGATTTACACACTTCGACCTATTTTGCGTTTGCTTGATTGAGATGAATTTTCATACTATTTAATATGTGGCTATGATGATTTCCTTCAACAAAATTTTATATTGTACTCCAAAATCAAAAAGGAAGTGTTATAAAAATATATCTCTATGAAAAAGTAGCTCATATTACTATCTGTTTTTGTCGGAATTAGGTTTTGTAGTAAATATAGGAATTGTTGTCAATTTATTGAAATTCTTACACACTATTCTTGAAAATAAAAACATTTCTTATCATTTTACAGTAATAAAAGTTTAATTATCTTAATAATATACACGGTGTCTTTTAAAAAGGTGATCTGTAAATTTAGAAACATAAATTACACATTAAATTTTATAACCCTGCATTTACAACTACATTTTCCGTTTCATTTTCTTTCACAAGTCAATTAGAGAATTTAAATGTGGATTTTTATTCCAGTTAAATGCGGATATTCATTTTACTTTAGACAGGATAGTTTTGTTAGTCAGGTGGTTAGAATTTATTAAGAAAAGTATCAGAATAGAGGAATATCATGTCTTAAACGGGAATTTAAATTCTTGTTTAGACTTAATTTAAACTTATGCTAATAGCACAATTGTATTCCAAGCGCAGAAAATGTATTTACTGATAAATTTATGTCAAAAACTGATGATATTTGACTGCACAGGAGCGTAATTATGAAAAAGTTTGTTGAAGATGCAGTGCAATTAATAATTAGAAAATATTGCTAATCTTTAAAATGTCAGAGTTCACACGTTGATAAGACTTTTCTGTTTAAATTGCTTTTCTTTATATATGTATAACCTACCTAAATTTTCAAAACACTTAACAGACTGTAGAGTGCGGTTCGTCTTTTAGCGAGGTGCTAAATTAATACCAACTATTTTTATACTAACTTGTATAGTGTATAGTTGTTTCTGCTGCATACTGCACGTCATTTTGACTGTTCTAGCCATGACTTGTAACACAAATAATACTTCAAATTGTCCTAACTGTTTGTTAATTTTTTTTTTCTGCGTCCGTCCAGAAAATCAGTTGTTTTCGATCAATTTTTGGGCTCGAAAATACATCTTTACTGGCCTAGGCCAGAAAGTAAATGGTTGCCATGGTAATGAGTTGTCTTTACCGGCCTAGGCCGAAAAGTAACTGGTTGCCATGGTGATGAGTTTTTTGTTGATTTGCGCTGTCAAACGCGTGATTAAACCACCAAGCGAGTTTTCATCTGCAGTTTGTTAAATTATTGTTTGATTATGGATGGTGACGATAGCGATTTTGGTGTCAGGTCAGGAAAAAATATTGTACGTAACATACCCGTAAAGTGTCTTTATTGGACTCGTATTCTTTCAGGACTCGCCTACGGCTCGTCCCAAAACTGTCACTCGTCCAGTAAAATACCACTTTTCGGTCTTGTTACGTAAATAGCTACTCTATTAAACATTGATCTTCTTAAACGATCTTTGGCTAAAATTGGATTAGAAACATTTTTATGTGCATACGTGTAGATAAAAATGATTTGACGGTCACAATTACTAGTTTATAATAGAAGAGTTATTTTCTCTATCAAATTAAAAACTTCATCTTCATAATGGGTTGAAGACTTAATGCTATGTTCGTTTCACTTTAGATATGAGTTGATTACATAAAGTCTGTTTTGTAATGTAAGCAATTGCTCAATCACAACTTGTAGCGGTAAACTTATTATAATAAGCTTAATAATTAAAAATGTATTGTTAATACAAACTCTAGTTACTTAAGATCATCTTTTGATGTTAACTTTCAGTCTTTGTTAAATTTCCGTTAAACAAATATGCGACTATTACAACGGTGGTAATAGAGATGCTGCTGAAATAAATATTGAAATTGTAAAACTGGGACCAACGATCGGCTCTGGGTGTGTAAATATTAATTCGTATTTATTTTGCTAGCCGTCTTTACTTTTCCTTGGATACATCCAAGAACCTCTTCATATGTTAACAAACTAACTTTGCTTGGCCGTGTTCCTTATTAGAATTCTTTGCAGGTTCAATATTTGTACTCGGTTTTCAACATTGATCGCGTCTTCTAAACCTCATTGTTTATTGTTGAGCTTTTTACATTTAGGTAAGTTTTATTTATTTAAAGTAAAAATTTAACTTAAACTCTTCCGTACATACGAAAGCAGTGTGGTATTAAGGGTACAAATTTCATAGCAGCAAAAATTTGTCAAAACATGAATTGTTTTTTTTTTGTTTTATAACATTAATTTAATATGTTTATAAACTTCCATCGAGATACTAAAAAATTAATATTATTGATGAACTCTACACTGCAAATATTACATTATTATATTATAAACAAATAATTACTAATTCTGTATGGAATTGATAAAAAAAAATAAAAAATATATTAGTATACTGTTCAAAATAATTTAACCAAGGTGGAAATAAAATCGCTAAAATAAGATAAATATGTAGTATTTTAAATTGTTTTTAAATCTTTTTTCAAAATTCAGACAACGGGAAACGTTCAAAAAAGAAATCAAAAGAATTAAAATTAAACTTTTTTGTTTTTGTTTTTTTGAAATAAACAAACGAAATGAGAACTTGTATGTTACAGAAAACCATCTATCGAAAGGTGAAATTTTATTCATTGTAATTTTTAAATTATTGTTAAACGATTTACTAAATTTTACTGTCAAATTATTTAATTTTTAAATGATGACGTATTTATTAATTAAAAGTTATAATATTTATATCAACCATATTTTATCACTATTGGGATATACAGATATGTTATATCTTTTAATGGTTTAAGGCGACTGTCAACTTTTTTATTTCTTGTTGATTTCATATTGAATTTTTATATCAAAATGGAAAATATAATTTTAAATACAAAACGAAAAAGTCTTCAATAGCCCAAAAAACATTTATGAGAAAAACAAATGCTATATTAATTTTTTTTTGCATTTCGTGACAAAAATATTAGATTTTATGTAATTATAATAAAAAGCAAAAAGGTATAAAAAATAAATAATCGGATTTTTCTGTTAATACTCTATATGTATAGTTTGAGCTATCTTAAACTTGTATGCAGCTCAAAATTATATACATTTACTCTCATGTTACAAACTTTGTAGTTTACAAAATCTAGTGAGAACATGTATTAAAACTCGTTGTACTTTTACATACGACAATCTACTTTCTATACAGTTTTTAAGTAAAAAATAAAATAATTAAACATGAACCATCAAGTATTCCAATATAAAACGATTCATTTTGGTGGTTGCCATAGTTTGTTTATGTTCATGTTAGACATAATTGACGGACGTTTTAACGTTTTCGCCGCATTAACGTCAAAATGAATTATACCCGTCAATTCTACCCAATATGACCATAAACAAACCATGGCAACCACCAAAATAAATCGTTTTATATTGGAATATTTTAATGGCGCATGTTTACTTATTTTATTTGTTACTCAAAAACTGTAGGTTTTACGAGAAAACCTACAGAATAAAAAAAGTTTCTAAATAAACCAAGCTTACAAAAAAACATTTTCTAATTGCAAAATTTCAACAAAAAGTTTTAATAAAAAAACCAACAGGGGTCGCACTTTCCAGCCCGCTGTGAAGGTGGGAGCAGATTGAAAATATTACTATGGGAAACCTTTTAATAAGTATAAAACATCTACCTAATATAATTCTCCTGCATATATCCAAATTTGAGAAATAAAATGAAAACCTAATTTTACCGCTCGGGGGGTGTAACTCTGAAAGGAGACGTCTAAGGAAAACAATTTATATAGAAGACAGCCCTTAATTTTCGATAAGGAATCACCTCCCGATTTTTTTTTGCAATACTTGAGAAACACCCTGTATATTAATGGGGAAAAAAACAATAAGCTGCCCATATTGAAGAACAGTTGTCTCTTAAAAAACATTTGAAGTGATACCAAGAACAAATGTTACAACATAATTACTCGCATTTTATAACATATAACATATAACCTTAATATACCATAGACAAAATGGGGAATTCACGAAAAAAGTGCCTTAAAATATTTCAAATATGCTTAATATTTTGCACTCATTTGTTTATTTGACCAACTTTTCAGCTATTATATCACGGATATCCAAGTTAACTTAAACAAAGGTTGCATTTGACGCTGAAAGAATGAAATACATTGTATTGGTGTTAAGGACTTGTTTTTCCATTGCTGAAATTTTTGAAACATATCTATAAATTATAAAAGTAATGCTGTATCGGACTTATGATGTTTAAGTAGTTAAAATATTTTTTAAAGCAAATATTTTTGTGCCTTAATTCGGCTCTGCACGATGATACTGTACATTTCAGCTTTCTTTTACATAAATTTTGATTCCGTATTTGTTTTGCTAAGTTTGTAAGTAATAACTTTCGTGATTTAACAAATTTAAGTGCCGTATTTTCTATTTAGTTAGTTAATTGGTTTACATTTGTAAAGTTAGAAATTTTTTTAATATACATTATTACACATTCAAATTTAAAACCTTCGGGTGTCGGTTAACACATTACTGTTGTCGTTGTGTCGTATACACCTTCTCAAGAGATACTTGAAGAGCTTTTTGCCCCCGCATTATTGGCTTTATATTCGACTATTACTAATTAATTTTTAAAAGCTGTACGTCTGAGTTGCGTAAAAAATTAACGGGTCAAAATAATGATTACCTTCTTAAATTTAATGTACCGACATTGACATTAATTAATCATATTTGTGTTAATGAAACAAACCTAAACTAATGTTTATACTAATTAAAAATATGTTTAAATTAATATCTGTCAACAAGTTGCCATATGGTTTACTATATTACATACCAATTAAAAACAGGAAATAACCTACAAAATCTGAATGCATATAATATTTCGTATTTATTTATCATTATAACCGAATTATCTAAACGAATTCAGTTCATTTATACATATAAAATATAAATAAGTCAACAAGGGTCTTTTATTTCGTGTTTGTATTTAATTTACAGATTTGGTAGAAGTTTTTTTTAACTGCATCTACTTAAAACTTTAATGATAACACTGAGACAAGCATGTAATGGGTTTCATTAAAAATCTTTTACTTCTTTATAAATAATGTTTGTACAAATGCTATTAAAAATGAAATAGAATAAGAGACCAGATCATTAAAAATGGTCTAATATTTCTAAGGCAGACTATTCATGAAAATTATATACAGGGTGTTAAAAGACTATCGTACATAGAACTTTACCATGCAAAATTATTTAGTGCACTATTTAGTGCAAATATTAGCTCCTCTGATTATTTTACGACTAAAGTGTTAATGTAAAAGTTGTTCAGATTCAAAAACTACGTAACATTCTTCTGCTTTCTTTGGGAAAACTTAAAAATATCGCGGACTCTGATTTTCTATAGTTTTATATGGATTTTATGCAACTTTACAATATGCATCTTAAAATGAGAGTTCCTACAGCTAATTCATCCTCCGAATCCAAATATTATGCTCGAAGAAATGGAGTGTTGCCAAAATAAAGAAAAACGTATTTATTTGAAATTAACAAAATATGCGTTTTTAATTTTTTTTTATTCGCAAAACTTTTTAACTTTCTTATTTATTTTAGTATATCAGCGATTTTTTTAAAAAACTATTTTCTTCGATTGGAAAAGCGTGTGCAGCATAAAATATCACATGGAAGATCTTTTTTTATTTTTATGAATAGGCCATTACTACATCGAGACGAAATTGTAACAAAATATCAATAAAGTTTTTAACACAAACAGAACACAGATATCTCTAACGGTTTAAGGGATACGTCATTTCAAATAAATGTCTTTGTGGCGTTCCAAAATCAACAAAATAGCACAATTTTTTAATTTTTATAAGAAATTTTCACTTTTCTATTATTATTTGAAAATTTATTACATAAATATAAAATTAAAGATGAACAAGCGCTATTATGTCTTGCAGGAAGGTAAGTTTTTTTGTGATCTAACCTTTAAAAGTGCTGTTGGCATTATTATAAGGAAAATAACAGTTTTAAAAAAAGTTTACACGTTAGAACGCTGCAAAGACATTTATTTAAAAGGGCTTATCTCTTAAATCGTTAGAAATATCTGACATCTGTGATGCAAAAGCTTCGTAAATATTTGGTTACGATTTTGTATCGTTAAAGTGGAGACGGTGACCTATTTATAAAAATAAAAAAAGTTATTGCGTGTGACATTTTACGTTGCACGCGCTTTCCAAAATTTGCGAGGTCGCGCTATGAACGTATTTGACAGAGTTGTTAAACCTCGTGAAGAATATTTTTTTACACAGTGCGATACGGCCAATCGAAGAGAATAATTTAAGACAAAAATCGCTGAGATCCGATAATAAATAAGGAAGTTACTATGTTTCGCCCGTAACAAAAATTTAAAAACGCACATTTTTCAAATTTAATAAAACTGCCTTTTTCTTTATTTTGGCAACACTGCACTACTTTAAGCATCTAAAATTCAGATCCGGAAAATGCTTGCGCTATACGCTTACTTTAGGACGCATATTGTTAAGTTGCATAAAACCCATATAAAAATATAGGAAACCAGATTACCGGAAACGAAAGGTTTACTAAATTGAAAATGCAAGTAAAAAAGCTTACCTAGTTTCTGATTCTGAACAACTTTTATCTTTACACTTTAGTCATAAAATAATCAGGGGAGCCAATAGTTGCAACTATTTAATTTTGCATGGTACGATAGTCTTAGTCGACACCATGCATAAAATTTAAAAAATTATTAGGTAATTTTTTATGTAGGAGTTTTTTATTAATATGTTTTTAAGCAGGGTGGATAAAAATCATGATTTTTTTTTTAAATAAAAAAAAATCGATTTATTTGATTTAAATCAAATTTTTTTGATTTAAATCAAATGTACCATATTATCGAATTTGGTGACATATTCACATGCTATTTCGGTTTTGTGCTAATATATTTAATAACCAATATATTTAATTCAGTGGTGAATTTTTGTCAAAATGAAAAATTAAATATAATGATTAAGAATTTTGAAAATATCAGTGCTAAATGGTGAGGTTTAATTAATTATCTACAGGGTGAGTCATTAGTGCTGGATTGGTCGATTGTGGCTAAACGACTTGAGATAGAAAGTCAATTCAAACGCTATTTCATACAGTTTTTTCTTCTGAACACGATAAAAATATTTTCAAATATACAGGGTGAGTCACCTCTCTGGAACTAATAGCAACTTTTATATTTCAAATACAACACCTCATTTTTTATTAGATATTTTTGACCGCCTTAATTTTAGCTTTGCATCAATATAAAATACTACAGGTTTTTATGCGGCGTTATCACTAAAAAAAATGGCTTTTAAAATTTGTCAAGGTTTTAAGTCTTTATTTAAAAAATTCTTCTGAAGTTATTTTTCGAAGTACAGAGTTGTAATTTGGTAAGGACATGCAGAAAACATTGCTCTATTCGCTCGATATGAAAAAATTGAATCACGCAGAGGGGGGTGTTTATAAATAGGTGGCAATTTCCATGATTTTCAAAAGCTCGTAACTCGATTTTTTTAAATGCAAACCCCTGTATTTTCTTATGTCATCAAATTCGTCTTTAAGAGAGCTTCATTTTTTGTCAAATGTGTCCTATACCCAAAACTCATACTTTTCGAGATATTCGACATTTTTCTTCAAATCGTTATTGAAGCAAATAGAGTGCCGTGGAAATCGAAAAAACTGACTGTTCACTTCACTAACGTCAAGAACTTATCATTTATTTCTTGAATTATTGCATTTCCACAATGAATTATACTTTACAAGAGCAAATTGATATGGTTTATTCACCATTTCGTGTATTTAATTACTAATAGTAATAAAATTTTGTTTTATTATAAATATTCTATTATACTCATGTAATCAGTGATTTAAATTTATGTTTATTTTTTAAATCACTTGATTTAAATCGATGATTTACAAAAAATTACTTGATTTAAATCGATGATTTAAATCATGATTTAAATCAATTGATTTAAATCTGCTCAACCCTGTTTTTAAGTAATGTTGAAGTTCTTCGTAGCAGTACTCGAATTAAAAAATATACTCTTTCCAGATATTTAAAGAATGTGGCAGTATAAATCATCTTAAATGAAATAGTATCTGAGCAAACAAAAACGGGCTGTTTAAGTAAACAAGGTCTTAAAAGCACTTGTACATTTTAGTTTCTATATAAACTTTTGATAGCCTCGGGCCCCTGAAACTGTTGCGTCCTCCACGAATAAGTATTGTAACATTTACTAAGCTAATGGCTTCTTAAACATTGACATCATCTTCACTTATGTGTAAGCAATAATTATACGGAAACAATTAACTCTCGTGGTAATCAGCCAATTATATAAGGAAAAATTCTTGAAATTGTGTTGCAAAATATTTGTACGAGACGTACTTATGTATGATTTTTACTCGACGCATTTTATAAATTTATTATAATTAATTACAAAGAATTCGAACATGAGACTGCTCAATTTTTATGTTTAAGATCAAACATGCAGATAGCTGATAGAGTAGCAACAATCTGCCGACTAAAGTAATTGAATTATCTTTATTTTTTTGTATATTTTTAGAAAACAGCTTGAGTATCTTTTAAAATTTATAAAACAACAAAAATTGGTTAAAATGTGCTTTTGCTAAGCGTCTGATACTTTTATTTCGATATTACAAACAAAATATTAGTTACCGAGTCGAAAATGTTGATAAAAGAATTGCTGGTCAAAATATTATGTTTATTTTAGTGATAAATTTTAATCATGTTAATAAGTTAACGAAGTCGCTTACTTTATTTAGAAAAAAAAAAGTTTTCTTAAAGAGTTTTTAATAGTCTTAAGACTTTCGTCTCTTCATTAGTAGATGTTTTTTTATTTATTATTCACATGCAGCTGCTTGTAAGTATCAACGTTAGCAACCAGTTATTTCCTGAATTAATATTGAGGTATGTAATTTAAATTTATTATATACAAGGTGTCCCCTAGTGCGTATTTCCTCTTTCTTTAAATTTTGACCAATAACAGGGCGGTCCTGAATGAACACCCTGTGTGAATCAGGGAGAGGAAAAACTGTTGTCCATTGTTTGTTAATAGTTTTACTTATTTGGACTACCCTGTATATAAACGGTCAGGTATTTCTTATTTTTTTATTTTGACTAGTTAGAGCGGCCTTGAATGAACACCCTCTGTGAATCAGAGAGAAGAAAAACTGTCCATTGATTAAAAAATATTTCTTTACCTAATTGGACCACCCTGTACAGGGTGATTCAAATTCGAGGGCGACCATGGGAATCTCGCTTATTACTGAATATAGAGGGTAGGTTCAAATTTGGCAAAGGTGCTAAATTTTATACTCATCAATAATATCAAAACAGATTTAAAATATCTTTAACTGTTTTTGAAAAAAATGAAAAAAACTGAAAAAATTCCAAGGCACTACAGATTTTTGTCAAAACCAATTTGTAATTTGCTTAATTTTCAGTTATTGAAAAACTAAAAATTAATATTGATTACATTTATAGATACAGTTTTTTTGTCTTCGCAAAAAACCTATTTGCACTTTTTTTCTAAAAAAATTAGGAGAGAATACGACTTAAAATTTTACCATTGAATAATTGCTATGTTGCGTGATCCAAGTCTACACCCTGTATAGATAGAGAGAGAAAAGTTCAGTTTTAATAAAAAGTCTAAAAGTGTTTTTGTGGCAAAAAAATTTGCTAATTTAAACCAATATAGTTTTAGATCAATGTAGGCGCTAACGATGATCGTTGCAACGATAGCTGCTTATGAATAAATAAATAAATAAATAGTTCTCTAACAAAGAGATGAAGACATATATAGGTTTTACAAAAGGAGATTCTTCTTTCAAATAATATAAGTGTTTCTGAAGCAAACGTATATGATTTTTTAAACACTGAAAATATTTTATTTTTCCTAGCTTATTTGTATTTTAAATTAATAATCACAATCTTTTGCTTAAAAATTTGTATATTACCTCAATTTTTTTGTAGTTTGTATGACAGTTTTCAAGTTCATTTTTTAAATTAAAATTCGCCGATGCCAAAATATAATTTGCCGAACATTCGTAAAAATTTTCATTCCTCGAAAACATATTATTTGCAAGTGAAGAATGGGGAAATTGGATTGGAATCAGCCGTCAATGAAGATTGGTTTCATGTCACAAGGCAGGGCGGCGCGTCTGCAAATTTACTCCTTTGTGCTAGTGGCGAATGTTGCGTCTGACATGCAATTCAATGCTTCAATTGATCCAAATTAAAATGTGTTTTTTCGTATCTTTTTCAGGGAGATAATTGATTTGTCGATTGGCTGTCAGGTTAATTAGTGTTTTTCATGCTTTGCAGGATTTAGGAATGGGAAGCTTTAATTTTTTTACTCACAGTTAAGTTAATTTTCTTGAACATGAAATTTTTTTAAATTGGTTCACATTTCTATAACGCGGCGGTTAAAATGATTGCCAGAAATTAATTCTAAATGTTTTTTTTAAATTTTACTTTCATTATTAATACAAAATTATTTGTATTTCACTTAAATGTGCTTATTATAAAACAATATTTGCTTAAAAATCGCTTAATTGTTGTGTATAAGCAGAATTGTAAACTTGCCCAGTTCGTGAAATATGCAATTTTTTGCCGAATTCGTGAATTAAGCAAAATGTTTGCTGAGTTTGTGATTAAGCAATAAATACTGTGCCTAGTACGTGGTTAACACTTGCCTAATTGGTGAAATAGGCAAGGCATAAAAAAAAAACTTTTCTACGACCAGTAATGTAAATTACTCTTACCGTACAGCCTGCATGCATAGTAAGTGGGTCCTTACGCACGGTAAGCAAAAAAGCACAGTTTTTAATAAAAATTATCAAAGTAGACTCACGTCACACACTTCCTGCATGCCTAGTAAGTGAGTTATAACGCACGAAAAGCAAAACGCACACTTGTCTAGAAATGTCAAAGTAGGCTTACGCCAAAATTGACAAGACAACGTAATTTCATGTGTATATTAGCCAAAAAGCTGATAAAACCGTAGGTATTATGTGATCGTAGAAAAGGTAAGCTACATAACACGAGTTGTAAAGCAATTACGCACCCGTAATATGCTTCTTACAACTCTTGTTATGTAATATACTATTACCAACCCTTAAGCCTCATTTACTTGGTCACTAATAGAGAATCAGTTAAAAGTTAGTCTAACTTTTTTTAGTCGTACCTATGTATTGCCTTTTTCACGAACTGGACAAACCTTTAGCCTATTTCACGAACTGGGCAAGTCCACTAATTCGACATACAGGGCGGCAGAAGTTGGTTTTGTATTTTTTTGTGTATTATTTATTTTAATAGTTTAATAATATATTTCTTTTACTTTAACAGGAAACGTTTAAAAACAATTTTAAAACTAAATAATTTTTTTTTTTAGCAGTTTTGCAAAAATAAATATAGGATGCCCCATAGATCATTAATTCCTTGAAAATCAGGAAAATAGGTATATTCGTTATTTTGTATATTAAATAAGTATGAATACATTTTTTTAGTACAATTTTTTTAAATTTGACCCTAAACTACTTCTATTAGCTGCAAAAACAAAACAATTTGTAGGAGTGTAATGATGCCTTTATGCCTTTATGACTTATTTTGACACTTCGAAAGAATTTATATAACAAAGGTATTAAAATATTAACATGACGGAAAAAAAGTTGCTTGCTAATTTTGAATCAGACAAATCCATTTTAAATAGAAAATCTAAATACATAATGCTATTTTTATATTACATATTGTAATCAACCTTTTCCTGCTATAATGTATAAAGTTTGCTTAAGTTGTTTTTTAAAATAAACGAGTTATTTGATCTCAAAAACATACTTTACATTTTTTAAAAGTTTAAAATGACAACGTTTAAGAAAATAATTTAGTTTTAAAATTGCTTTTTTAATGTTATTCAAACCGAAAAAATATAAATCATGATATTAAAAAATAGCATCCAATGGTTGAGCGATATTCAATGGACCTATTTAGTATAAATTCGAATTTTAAATATTATTTCATTCCATTTTATGAAACTTTGTGCGCTATTTAATAAAAACAACATTTTTTGGCATATTTTCTTAAAAGTAAACGAGATATTCGACGAACCACGTTTTATATTAATTATATCATAGCGATCTAGGTAAGTAAATACCAACAAACAACACGAATTTCTTAATTCATTTTACATAGCAATTTATAAATCAAAACCCTCTTAAAATTTAGCAAAAATTAGTTCTTTATTTATGATAAGATAAAAGTTATAATTAGCACGTAAAAGGTACTCACAAGCTGTTTATTAAAAATGGAAAAGTAATATTTTTTGCACACTGTAATAGCGAAACAAGTTTACGAATGACGGTTGAGAATCCTTAAAAAATAAGAATTAATTAATTTTCCATTTTTCGTTACATGATCTTTTCTGGCTTCATATCTCATTTTTCTGTTGCAATATAACAAGAAAACAACGTTGTAATAAAAGAAAATATGAGAATCCGCTTCTCGAGTACTAATAAAAACATATAACATTGTTTGGTATTTCTTTATTTTTGATATTATATTAGGTATATGGAATTTATTTGCTTTCAAACAATGCCAGAAATATGAATAAGCTAAGTAAAAATGTTTGATGAATATTCATCTACGCCTCACGAGTTTTGTGTACTTACAATAGCTTTTGCCATCTCTCGCACACATTATTTTTTTACGTTTCTTTTAGTACGATGACAAATGAAATGTCGGTTGAGAATACATTTTTATTGTAAGCCGTTGACATTTTCTTGTGACGTAAGATTTTGGTACCGGTTGCGTCGGAAAAATGTGGGACAACTTATGACAAAGAAAGATTTTTAGGAGGTAGTTACCACTTACAATTAAAGGTAGGTGATATGTATTTTCCAATGGAACGTTTTTGAACGAAATACGTCGAACAAGTACGAAATTCATTTATCTTGAAAAACGGTTAAGTCTAGGTGACATTTTTGGCAAATATGAATTTTTAAAATCTTGTTACAGCTGTTTCCCTTTCTTTTAAAAATAAACAAAATTGCTAATCTGGTCTCTGATGGCTGTTTATGCATTGCTTACAGGTAAGATATATATTTTTTTTGCGTCCGTTCAGGAAATCTATTGTTTCTGATCAATTTTTAGGCTGGAAAATACATCGCTACAGGTCTAGGCCAGAAAGTAACTGGTTGCCATAGTAATATGAGTTGTCTTTACCGGCCTAGGCCCGAAATTAGCTGGTTGCCATGGTGATGTTGTTTTGTTGATTTGCGCTGCTGTCAAACAACGTCATTATACCGCCAAGCGAGTTTTCACCTGTGGTTTGTTAAGTTATCGTTTAATTATAGATGGTGACGATAATGATTTTGGTGTCAGTGGCGGACCCAGAAAGAATATTGTACGTACAACCCGTAAAGTATCTTTACTAGACTCGTATGCTTTCAGGGCTTGTCTGCGGCTCATTCAGAAACTGTCTAGTAAAGTACCACTTTCCAGTCTTGTTAGGTACGTAAATAACTATTAAAGTAGGAAAGAAAATAACACTTAAGTAGTATGGCAATTTTAAGCAGGATATCCAGAATTCACCCCAACTCTTTGTTTTTAATGTCTTGGTATAACATTTATATTTTGTTATATTTTGCTGTGTTGTAAGCATTTTTAAACGAAATTAATTAGTGTAACTAACACAGAACTTAATGCTGAGTGTTGGTGAACGGGCGGGGTGAGTATTAAATTCAGCTTAAAGTATAGACTTGGCATTTCAGGGCAAAGTCTAGCACTCGCTAACAACCTTTGTATCATTTTCAAGAGCCATTAGTGAAGAAGTGAACGGGGGTCGTTCAATTAAGAGATTTTCAACGCAAGTAATTTGTTTGTGGTGTAAGAGCAGGGCGCGTTTTCGATTTTAGTTTACCAATATGGAAAACTGGTAGATATAATGTGCTCCCTTAGTAGCATCTATTAAAAGCAGACGTCCTGGGGCTTACGTGTATAAATATTTGAAGTCGAAGGGCGAGGAATTAAGGGTATTTGAGGTTTCTCCAGATGTGTGTTTGCCTATTGAAGAGCAGTCGTTCGGTTAGACGTTTATACATTTAAGTTGACCGATCGGGTGTAAAAATTGGGACCAATATAAAAAGCATATACGATTTAATTGCGTTGAATTTTAATATGGTATTCTTAATTTGTAAGAAAAATATGCACAATATTAAGATAATTAAAAACACGTGTTTATTTACATACACCCAAAATTAACTCATTGTTGAATACGGTTGAATAATTAAAAAAAAAATACTTTTTATTGGATAATCAATTCTGCATCCTTGCACCCAAATTTTACAGAAAGAAAACTTCCAAAGATGAAGCACTTTTGTTTTAAATAAACAATTCAAAAGACGAAGGATATAGATGACTATTATGTTTTTTCTAGAGATCTGATCAAAGCGGCCACATAAATTTGCGGAGTGTTTGACAATCTTTGGAGCATCATCATTTTCGGTAGGCTTTGAATTCACGCAACGGCTATTTATATCCAGCAACATACTTATTTCTTGAATAGGTGACCATATATTATAATAAAATTTATAACGACCTTGTCTACTATTTTGTAGTATTGCCCCTCTTTTCAAAAAAATTCGTCGTCGTTTCCATTATTACTCTTGCATTTTTCTCCGTTAAGATACTATGATTGTACTTTCTGTTTACCGTGCGTAAGAGCGTAAGGATCCTTTTAGGCTAGGAACTGACATGCAATTAATCAGTTTTGCAACAGTTTGATCCGCGAATGGCTAAACCGCGCTTACATACGCAAAAATAAATCAAGAGTCACATAGATGCAAGCACACAAGCAATTAAATTGTTTGGTTTCAACATGGAAATCTATGAGTTAGCTACGGTGTGCTCTTGAGTTGACAAGGAGGACGAAATTCAAACCTTTTCTACACAAAACAGTTGTACGAAGTCGGGCAATCGTTCTGTTTGTGTCAAGACACAAACTGCTTAGTTGCCGAAATTTAGTTTTACGCCAGTTGCGTGTGAACGCGTTGTCATATAAACCATTGGTAATGACTCCTGCAACCAAACTGTTGCACAACTGATAGTTGCAAGTCAGCGCCCAGCCCTATTATCCTGAAAATCCTTGCGACGCGTTTATTTTCGATTTGGTTGTCGATGTCTCTAACAAGTTATCAAAAAAGTCTTTAAGAAGACATTGTGAAACATGGAAACTGCGATAAGAAAAGGAACACACGGACGAAAAGAAAAAACGAAGTGATATTGATGTCATCTTATGAATGTTATAGTTAAAATAATTGTTTTCTTTATCTCTTTCATATTTAAACTTGAACCGACAAAATAAATATTATCGCCATCGAGTAATATTAACTTTATGACACGTAATATATTTGAATATAATTCCCCTTTCAATTACCTAATGACACAACACAAAGCAAATATTTAATTTTTATATTTTTGAAAGTTAAAAACACGTCAGTAACACTTTACAAATATATAATTAATTAGCGTTTTTTTTGTATTTAAAATTTCTTAACAACTGTGCCGAAGCGGCATTTATATTTACTTAATTTTAATTTTTAAAAACACGTTTAGGTAAGAAATTTATGATACTGTAGTTATCAAATAGTTACGTGAAATATAGTTGTAGCATGTTGCGGTTGCATTTTTGTATTAATTTTTAATTTATTGGTACGGCCGTTCTTATTATTTTGGTGCCTATATCGTATATAATATTAAAAGACAATTTAAAATATTTGTCTATGAATTAAAGATTATACATATATAAATACAACACAGCTAATATATTTTTTCAATTTACAGCACATTACCAGATAAGAAATGTTTATAAACAATAATTATGTTCTAATATAGTGATTATAAGGTGAACAATAACGTGTTTTTTGTTACTTCTGTGTGGCGTACCTACAGCATTTTTACAACTAACGTGATACACATTTTATAGACATTTAATAGCAAATTTATCATAGACACACTGTATTCTATAAAAACAATTTATTGTCGACTCATTCATTCGCGGTTAAAGGATGTTTTCTGACAATCAAAATTTAAACCAGAAAACGAAAAAGACGTGAATCAACAACAACATGCAGTATTAACAAAAAAAAAAACACTAAATATATGTATTTTTTGGAATGATTTAACTTTTGATTAGGGAGTAATTTAAGCAAATATAAACGGTTTACCACAATTATTTTGGAAATATTTAAATAGTTTCTTAATTGTTTGTAGGTTTATTAGTGAGTAATAAAATACCTTGTAAGGATTAGAAATTAACGTTCTTTTAATTCAAAGCGCTTATTCCGATTTTATACACAATTTTTTGTAGAAAAATTGGTACTTACTTGGACTAGGAGGCTCCGATCCGTCGGAAGAAGCAAAAGGTGTCCTCTGCATGAGTGAAGCCATCCCTATATCTGTTGTTGGCAAGGGTTGTTGCATTGGAGTTGTATCTGGTGCTTGTACATTTGGCGGAGGCGCTGTTCCTGTTGCATAGAGTAGCCCCAATTCCCTGGCTTCGTTTTCTTCTTGCGCTTGTTGCCGTCTGAGTGCAACCTGGGCCGCCATAACACGCTGCCGTTCCGCTATGAGAGTGCATTTAGCACAGTTGCAATCACGCCACCGACAGTATCGTTTATGTCCTTTGAGAGCCGATACAACACCATGGTTACGGCAACGTGCACATTTTGGTGTACGCTGATAGCGTTCGGATGCTCGGAGAAAAAATGCTGGCGGAATCGAACCCAACACTGGGTGCTGCGACATAAGAGCTTGCATGTCCACTCCACTTGGAAGACTCATGATTTCTCGCAAAAAAAAACAAACTTTTACAATGTCATGATGTTGAAACACCGTGGAAACGTTTTCACTTTCGTCAAGAAAATTTGAACTTCTAATAACTGAACGTCTGCTGGTAGCTTCGTACAACGAATCCGGAGCTCCGGGTTCCGGTAACCGATCTGACAATTTTCTGCTAATGATACCGTAACTCGTTGTCGTTACTGTCCCAACCACCGTTGGTTGCTCGCGCTTGTTACATGAGCCAATGGCATCCCCAGCTTTTGCAGGCTCCACCCTATGAAGATGACGTAACCTCTCAACACGCCTACAACCCCGTTTTCTGATATTTACTGTATTATGTGCCGTATTATAATGAAAAGCATAATAGGAATACAAACTAGTCTTGAATAGCAAATATATTATACTGCTATTATAATGCGGCGAAGGAGGGTATACATCCCTGCTTGCCTGGTCTCTAATATGCTATTGTCTGCTCGAGTGCGATACATATAATTTATAGTCGATAGTTAAGTCCGGATTTCCTATTGTTAAATGTAGTCTAGTTTTATTTGTTATAGCTCTATTATACTGTTTTGCTGTTGATGTTATTTAATACCAGATTCGCGTATACACTTCATTTTATCCACAATATAATAAATAAAAATAAACGTCATTAACTTAATACCTGTTATTTAGGGTGTGGAATTAAAAATTGAGAAGACAATATAGGTAGATAAAAAATTCCTCTGATTATTTTACAGCAAAAACAAATATTTCAGTATAAATAAGTTTATTAACCACTCGTTTGCTTTCTTGCATTACAGTAAAATGTTATAACAACCAATTATTGCTCTAGGGCAGTTCTTGGGAAAAAGAAGAAAACAAGTTATTATAGTGTAACATGATATTAAGAATGATTCAAAATTATGTTTATTTATTAACTTCTTTTTATATCTAGTTTAAATAAGGTAACGGAACAATATTGAAGAATATAAACGTTGTATGTTTCGATAAAATCTATTACAATTTGTAACACTTTTTCGATTTTTCTCTGTTCTATGATCTATGATCTTCTTTTAAATTGTTTGATAAATGTTTTCCATATACCATGAATCACATTTATATGGTTATTACGGCAAACTACAATTTTTATAATTTCCTTGTTTTGCTTTTCTCCAGGCGTTTATCATATAATCTAATGTATACATTTGGAAAGTTTTGCATTTATTTCATTCACAGAAAATTTGGGATCAAAGAAATTTTAGATGGATTTTGGCAGTGATTAGGTAGGTGTTTCATCGCATAAGTATAATTTTGTGTTCCAATTTTATTTTAAAATAAAGTTGAAACCATCTTAAAGTTTCTGTGTACATATTATATATGATAATATCTAATCTAATATCGATTATGGACAGCGAATTATACTTTATGTTAAACTATTTATATTCGAAGTACAAAATCATATTGAACCAACATTATGTAGTTTGGTTGTTTAGCTACTTCCAAGTATTATCTTTACCTATGCATAATTATCTCGCCTAACAGTCAAGATAGAAAAACGGTTAAATTACCAAAAATGTGCAGTTTTTTTGAGACAAAGTCAGAACAGTTCTCAAATATATTCTATCATTTCCGGTTTTTCTTGTTTTTTTTTTTTTTTTTGTTTTCACAGCCTCCTTTTTGTTTCTCATCTTTAAAAAACTTAAAAAACCTTTGCAACTTGCGTATTATTGAAAATAAATATATCAATATATAAAGAATTTAAATA